>CALYLW010000398.1:0-528197 GCA_944989445.1 Ampullaceana balthica
AATTTTTAAAAATATTTCATATTACTTATTCTTTAGTTGGCAATTTTATTACCATTATTTTTATTGTTTTAAATATCATACTTATTGTGCCTATATTTATCTAGAGTGTAATACTTTGATACACAGCTTAGCATTACAAAACACTTTTTGGGCCCTTAAATACTAGGTAGTGGTGCATATTTGTTTACTATACATAGCTTTACATGTATTCTAGAAGCCTTCTATTTTCTGAAATTATATTAATCTAAATATAGCTTTACATTTCTGCAAGTTTAATATTTCGTATTTATTAAAAACGGATAAGTTACGTATGTTAATTATGTATATAGATTCCTGTGGTCTGTATGGATTGGATATATGTCATATATGCAGTATATTTGGGGATCCCTAAAACTAAAAAGGCAAATAAAAAGAAAAGGGAAAATTTTCCCTTATTGGTTTATAATACATGTAGGTAAATAGTTAAATAAATGTAGCATCAATAAATATGAAATTACAAGAATATTATTTAAAACGCCTATTGTTATTTAGCAGAGTTCTCAGCAATGTTATTATGTAAGGCAAGGATCGAATCTGTTGTTTGCTTTTGTTTTTGAAAAACAAATCAAATATGAAATGAAAATTGAAATAAATGCAGTCTAATTATATTAAGTAATTTTTCTACTAATATACCCATATTACTAAATTGATTTAAAATAAAGTAATTTGTTTTGTAGCATATAACAGTAACAAGATTAATTATAATTTGAAAACAAATTTTTAGTAATAAACAGCTCATCTAATAACAAATCAAAGTACTGTCATCTTAGGATAAGTTAATAAGTCAAAATATATATTTGATGAATTTCAAAAGAGTCTGTTGGCTATGGCTTCCAAGTCAAGCTGTTGATGGATGTGACAGGCAAAAACCTCAAAGAAAAGTTGGGACAAGATTATATCAACCTGAAAGCAGTGATTGAAGCAGCTGTAAGTGTTATTTGGGACATCTTGTAGAAATTTATCTTTCTTATTTATTGAAGTTTAGAAGTAGATTGATTAAATTGATGTGATAAGAGCTTTTATTATGCAGTACTTGTAATTTGTTTTTTGGATATTTTCTTTTAAAATTAAAAATATGAATTTTAATTTCCACTTAAAACAAAATTACATAATTAGTGAAATTTTTAACATGAAATTGAGGGGATTGAACTTTTTTTCTTTCTAAAATAATTTCATGTTCAAGGGTATTAGGAAATATGTAATGGTGTGGTAGTACCATATTATTATTTTGTATTAACCAATATTTCTTCTTAAGTCTTTTTAAGTTAAATGTATTTGGATGTATAGTAAAAATAAAATAGTCTTCACTGTATTATTGTAAACATTTATTTTTCTAAGCTTATCTTTTAATTTCAAGACTAGTAATGAAAGAGTAGCTTGCTGGCCATAAAATTTAAGTGTCGTAAGATTTGTTTTTGAGCTGATTTATTAAAAACATCCAATTACAAAGCCATTAAGTCCTTTAGGTGAATTGAAGTGAAACCTTGTATTTTACTTTTATAACAGTTAAAGATGAGAATAAAAGTAAAAGTCACTGGACTGAAACAACTTCTTATCAACAGTATGAGGTAACAGCTCACTGCCCTATTTTGGTTTTAAAAGCTTTTATTTTTTTCCCCCTGTTTTCAAACATGTTATATGTTATTATTTTTAATAATTGAATTTTTTGTTGTTGCATTTGGTGTTGAACAATAAAATTCTTTAGAGTTTTCAAACACAATCAGTTTAACTGTAGACAGTAGTTTTAATTTTAGATAGGTTTATTTCTATCTGGGGTTGATGTTGTCAATGTTCCACCCACAGACAAGGAAGTGTCATTGTTGACTTCACAACCAGCATTGAAGATATCACTGATGTAAACGCTGCCAGCAAAATGGTGGAGGCCATCTTACAAATAGCTGAGACAGGTTTAGTGGTGGATGATACACATCAGGATGCAATAGTAACAGTGGGGAATATCACAGGTAAGTCATGGGTGATCTTTGACAGCCAATATCTGGGTTAAATCACAAATATATTAAAAACTAGGGGCAAGTACCCGGCTTTGCCCGGCTTTAACAACAACAGCAACAAAAACAACAACAAAAACAGAACAACAACAAAAACAACAAAATCAACAACAAAACAACAAAAACAAAACAACAAAAACAACAACAACAACTACAACAACTACAACAACAACAACTAAAACAACAACAACAAAGCAACAACAACAAAATAACAACTACAACAACAACAGCAACAACAACAAAGCAACAACAACATGAAGGACATTGTCGTCGCAGGGCAAGGGATGTGGACAACAACAACAGCAAAAACAACACAACAGCAACACACAACAAAACAGCAACAACAACAACAACAAACAACAACAAAACAACAACAAAACAACAACAAACAACAACAACAACAACAAAACAACAAACAACAACAACAAACAACAACTACAACAACAAAAGCAACAACAACAAAACAATTATTTTATGGCGATAATCGCCTTCTTGTTAATCTCGACACCAAAATGTTTATTATTTTGCGTCATTATTTTACGTCTTAATTTTCAATAATTTTTATTTTATATAGCTCATATAGGGAAAAACTACATTTTGGGCCCCCGGCCCCCAGTATCTTATATATATGGAACGAAACCTGTTTAATAACCTTTCCGGTATAATTTTGTGTACGTGTACCAAATTTCACGTTATTTGGTTGTCTGGATCTTGAGTTATTAGGGAACAGACAGACAGACAGACAACAAATGCGTCTTATATGTATACTAGGGGCAAGTACCCGGCTCCCGCCCGGGTTTAACAACAACAGCAACAAAACAAAAACAACAACAAAACAACAAAAACAAAACAAGAACAAAAACAACAAAAACAACAAAACAACAAAAACAAAACAACAATAAAAACAACAAAACAACAACAAAACAACAAAAACAAAACAACAACAAAAACAACAACAAAACAACAAACAAAACAACAACAAAACAACAACAACAAAGCAACAACAACAAAACAACAAATACAACAGCAACAACAACAAAGCAACAACAACATGAAGGACATTGTCGTCGCAGGGCAAGGGATGTGGACAACAACAACAACAGCAAAAACAACACAAAAGCAGCAACAGCAACAACAACAGCAACAACAACAAAAACAACAACAGCAACAACAACAAAAACAAAACAACAACAAAAACATCAACAACAAAACAACAACAAAACAACAACTACAACAACAACAGCAACAACAACAAAGCAACAACAACACAACAACAACAACAACATACAACAGCAACAACAACAAAGCAACAACAACAAGAAGGACATTGTCGTCGCAGGGCAAGGGATGTGGACAACAACAACAACAGCAAAAACAACACAAAAGCAGCAACAGCAACAACAACACAAAACAACAACAGCAACAACAACAAAAACAAAACAACAACAAAAACATCAACAACAAAACAACAACAAAACAACAACTACAACAACAACAGCAACAACAACAAAACAACAACTACAACAACAAAGCAACAACAACAACAACAAAAATTATTTTATGGCGATAATCGCCTTCTTGTTAATCTCGACACCAAAATGTTTATTAATTTGCGTCATTATTTTACGTCTTAATTTTCAATAATTTTTATTTTATATAGCTCATATAGGGAAAAACTACATTTTGGGCCCCCGGGCCCCAGTATCTTATATATATGGAACGAAACCTGTTTAATAACCTTTCCGGTATAATTTTGTGTACGTGTACCAAATTTCACGTTATTTGGTTGTCTGGATCTTGAGTTATTAGGGAACAGACAGACAACCAGACAGACAACAAATGCGTCTTATATATATAGTACTAGGGGCAAGTACCCGGCTTCTCCCGGGTTTAACAACAACAGCAACAACAACAAAAACAACAACAGCAACAAAACAACAAAAACAAACAACAAAAACAAAACAACAACAAACAACAACTACAACAGCAACAACAACAAAGCAACAACAACAAAACAACAACACAACAACAACAACAACAAAACAACAACAGAAACAGCACAAAACAACAAAACAAAACAAACAACAAAACAACAACAACAACAAAACAACAACAAAACAACAACAAAACAACTACAACAACAACAGCAACAACAACAAAGCAACAACAACAAAACAACAACTACAACAGCAACAACAACAAAGCAACAACAACATGAAGGACATTGTCGTCGCAGGGCAAGGGATGTGGACAACAACAACAACAGCAAAAACAACACAAAAGCAACAACAGCAACAACAACAGCAACAACAACAACAACAACAACAACAGCAACAACAACAACAACAACAACAACAACAAAACAACAACACAACAACAACAAAACAACAACAAAACATCAACAACAACAACAACAACAACACAACAACAACAACAACAACAGCAACAACAACAAACAACAACAACAACTACAACAACAACAACAAAAGCAACAACAACAAAGCAACAACAACAAAAAAATTATTTTATGGCGATAATCGCCTTCTTGTTAATCTCGACACCAAAATGTTTATTAATTTGCGTCATTATTTTACGTCTTAATTTTCAATAATTTTTATTTTATATAGCTCATATAGGGAAAAACTACATTTTGGGCCCCCGGGCCCCCAGTATCTTATATATATGGAACGAAACCTGTTTAATAACCTTTCCGGTATAATTTTGTGTACGTGTACCAAATTTCACGTTATTTGGTTGTCTGGATCTTGAGTTATTAGGGAACAGACAGACAACCAGACAGACAACAAATGCGTCTTATATGTATATACTAGGGGCAAGTACCCGGCTTCTCCCGGGTTTAACAACAGCAGCAACAACAACAAAAACAACAACAGCAACAAAACAACAAAAACAAACAACAAAAACAAACAACAACTACAACAACAACAGCAACAACAACAAAGCAACAAAAACAAAACAACAACTACAACAACAACAGCAACAACAACAGCAACAACGACAAAACCAACAACAGCAACAGCAACAAAACAACAAAAACAAAACAACAACAAAAACAACAACAAAACAACAACAAAACAACAATACAAACAACAACAACAACAACAGCAACAACAACAAAGCAACAACAACAGCAACAGCAACAGCAACAACAACAGCAACAACAACAAAAACAACAACAGCAACAACTACAAAAACAAAACATCAACAAAAAAATCAACAACAAAACAACAACAAAACAACAACTACAACAACAACAATAACAAAGCAACAACAACAAAACAACAACTACAACAACAAAACAACAAAAGCAACAACAACAAAGCAACAACAACAAAAAAATTATTTTATGGCGATAATCGCCTTCTTGTTAATCTCGACACCAAAATGTTTATTAATTTGCGTCATTATTTTACGTCTTAATTTTCAATAATTTTTATTTTATATAGCTCATATAGGGAAAAACTACATTTTGGGCCCCCGGGCCCCAGTATCTTATATGTAAGGAACGAAACCTGTTTAATAACCTTTCCGGTATAATTTTGTGTACGTGTACCAAATTTCACGTTATTTGGTTGTCTGGATCTCGAGTTATGAGGGAACAGACAGACAACCAGACAGACAACAAATGCGTCTTATATATATAGAGATATATAAGATATAGAGATAACTGTGATTGGTTTAGTGATAGATGGTACACATCAGAATGCAATAGTTACAGTGGGGAATATCACAGGTAAGTCATGGCAGAAATTTAAATCAGAAAGATTGTTGCCTTAAATGCTATTAAATGAACAATTTTATGTAGCTGCAAAAATATTTTTCAATGGTTTTGATAACCTCTTATGTATTGTAGCATTTCATTTTATTTTTTAGTCTTCCAAATGTTATTATTATTATTATTTGTTCACTTATATAGCGCTGTACCCCAGCCTACAGCTGGGCTCACAGCGCTTTACAAACATGTTCAACAACTACATAAAACACATTGCACTCTAAATCTTCCTAAACATAGTTACATACACAAAATTTCATATAAATGTTCAGAAATGGACGCATCACCGTCATAGACTGTTAATTTGATGGAGCAAGATGTCCTTAGCGAAACAGGAATCCATGATGAAGATCCTGATCCAGAAATAATAACAAGACAAATACAGACAATTAAATCAAGAGTTCAAGGCTATGCATGCCTGTTAGGCGTAGCCTCGTTCTCAAGATTCCACCAAGAATTTTAATCGCAATGGTCGTCCTGTGGTTCATTGTATTTTCATATTTTTGCTTACATTTTAGTACCCCCAACGAAAGACAAGTGTTTGATCCTAGAAGCTCTGGAACCATGTAAATCAGAGGAAAAGTGTCAACTCAATGGTGATGGAGAGGCTTACTGCAAGTAAGATATGAGAAATACAATGGGCTTAAACATACAAAATTATCATGTTTGTAGCATTCCTTTGGGGAAATCATGTAAAGAATCTTTCTCTTATAAACGTTATTTCTCTTTAATCTCCATCAGAGTGTGAAATTTTCTTTTCTTCCTAAGAAATTTTACTCTTAATTAAAATACAATGCTTAAAGGCAAAATGATGTATTATTTTACAACTAAAGCTATAAATCTTCCCATTTTTTATTCACAGGAGTACTGAAGAAGAATGTAAGTAATTTTAAAACTTCAGGCCTGTTCCATTTAAAATGTGTGCATACAAAAAAATAAATGTTATAAAAGTTATAAGTTACAGTATAAAAATAGCTATCCATTTACTTTGTGTTTGATATGATATATATGTATACTCCTTTAGAAATCTGTATTGCCTAATCAATTACCGTTCATTAAAAATGTATCTTTTCACAGTGAACATTCCTTTGATTGTTGGCCTTTCTGTGGGGCTTCCCCTAGCTGTTGGTTTGATTGTGGCTATCGTGGCCTGTATCATTTACAAGAAAAAATATCAGACACAAAGGAGGTAAGAAATAAAGCAAAGGGCTAAGAAATATATTTACAGCTGTTAGTTTGGACAAAATATGAACTTCCTTTAAATGTTAGACAAAATATGACTGCTCTATGATTTAGTTTTGCTTAACTCTGGCTAAGATAAAAATATAGTTAACACAAAATCCAGCTCAACTAATGCCTTGCAATGCAAAAATAGGTTACTCACTGTTTAAAGTTTAAGTAAGGTGACCAGACGTCCCGATTTAGGCGGGACAGTCCCGATTTCAGACCTCATGTCCCGCTGACCCTCGCTTGTCCCGGCGGGACGCCCGTTTGTCCCGCTTTTTTCAATACTTTATTTGATAAAATAAATACAATTAAATAGTTTTATTGTGATTTTGGGTAAGATTGAATTGATATTTTCTTAAATTTAATTAAGTATTCAAAACAATGATTTTTTTATAAATTAAAATTGCTTTATTATTAGCTAAGCGGGTTGGTGCGTCTATTTCTGTGGTTATTTACATTTTACTCCTTGATACGGCCTTCCCGTGACTTGTCGGCGATCCCGATACGTAAGGTGACCAGACGTCCCGATTTCAGACTTCATGTCCCGCTAAAGTGACCAGACGTCCCGATTTTTTGCTTCAGAAACCTGCGTCCGTGGGGCCCCGTCCCGATTTGCCCCCCGGAAAATCTGGTCACCTTAGTTTAAGGGTAGTATGGCAAAGTTAATACTTTCCTAAATTTACTAACTCAATTATTTTGACTATGCTAAATATAATTGAACAGCAAATACAATTTAATTTTACTTTACAGAATCAATGTCAGGGAAGGAAACTATTTGGAACATCCAGGAACACCTGATAGCAGCGTCAAACCTTCCATAGCCCCATCAAGCTTTATCATAACCCCAGATAAAGAAAAGCTATTCCCTGAGCCGTAGTTTGTTAAAATTATTTTGGAGCTTATTTAATTTTTCATAGGTAAACTAACATTTTTTAGAACTGTGTTAAAGAAACAAATACTCTGATAACAATAATTATGTAACTTACATTCATCATGAATTTAAAACCTTGTTGGTGATAATTTTTAAAAGCAATTTTCTTTTGTTTGCTTCTTATTACATATGTCTGGTTTATAACTTTAAACTATTTATCATTTAATTAATTTTTAAACAGGAAGTCATATGTTAGTATTAGGATGCTAGTGGGTATATAGTAATTTTATTTATAAATTCTTTCATGGTTTTTAGTTGCATACTAAATTGGAAAGAGAAAAATTTGTCATTTTCAAAGAAAGTGAATGACCTTTTGTTATTAGATTTGAAAAAAAAATTACATTAAAAGAATAATAGTTAAGTAAATTTACAAATATATATTGTTTGGTGACTTAAACATTTGTTTTTGGAAGTAAAAAAAAATTGCCTCAGCTTTAGGATATAAAGACCATCGAGAATTGTTTAGTCAAATAGTTTTTGTCTTATTAGTTACCATATTTTTTTAAAAATAAATGTTTTTATTTCAAATTTTCTTTAATAATTTTTAGATCCTTAATAATCTTCTGTATAGAAGGAGCGTCTGTAAACAGATAAGATAAGATAAGACCATTTCTTGTATATTTATTAAATGCATGCATGCATATTTGAAAGTTTTATATGTTATTTATTTACATAATAGATCTTTATTTTTATTCACAAACATATAATAACATATTTATTATTTTTTATGCTTACGAATATGAAGATATTATTTGATGAACAATTATATTTTTCTATGAACAAAAGGTTTGCTAAAAGCTGAATTTCCTATTTTTATTATTAATATAATTTTATCCAAATCTATAAAAAAAATGTGCCTGGTGGGTGGGTGTAAAATGTATAAGACTAAAAATCCTATAACTTGAATCAAGGTTACAGTAAAAATATTAACAAAAAACAATTATAATGACCTTTAATATTTAAATTTCTTTTCTAACAATTAAATTCCCCTTTTTTTCACAATTGGACATTGTCTTTATGGTAGTCAAAGTCAATCATTTTGCTTCTATTATAGTAGTAACAAATAATTCAAAGAATTAATTGTAATGTAAAGATTTTTTTCCTTCTAAATTTTATAATAAATGTTTTGAACCTAGTTGAAATATTTTCTTGTATATCATTTTAAATAGTAAAAGAAATTGAGCAAACTCATGGCAACATTCTGTGATATTTATATAAATAATATACAATTTATTTTATTTCCATCAGAAATTTCTTTTTATTGGCTTTTAAATGTATAACAAAATATAAACTATTTGATATAATATCATTTGTTTCATGTTTATCTATCTCTTTAGAGTTATAATCAACAGATAAACATTTGACAATTTTAGTATTTTAAAAAAATGAAAAAACTGAAGTTCTAAAATTACTAAAGCATGGGAACACTTTTTGGAAGAGGTTATTCCATTATATAATGATCTTATTTATAAATTTAGAGACTTTTTGGAATATAATTATCTTAACTGAATTTACATTTATAGACTCAATTTAAAGGAAGACACCTTCCACTGCTCCAAGTTCCTCACACACCTCATCAATGTTAATATGTGTGTGTGTACAAGTTTAAGTTCTTTAATTTTAAAGTGGGATAAAGAATACTGTGAAAAAAGAAACATTTTTCATTAGTAATCTTACATATTGATTTTGTGTTAATACATCAAGATAGATGTATACATTTTGGAGAGCTAAATAATGTAATTACAGTAAAACATTACAAAAATTATTGATCATCTTCTTTTTTTACTTACTGCTTAAGTGTAACTAAAATGTTTTTTAAAAAAAAACAGATTTATTTTAAAAATTTAATTAAAATTTAATTAAAATTAACTTTTTATATAGACCAATGTATTATGCATGAGTAGGCCTATCTACTTAAGACAATATTAATCATGTAATTGTTTGATTAAATTATAATTATATATTTCCATGCACAATAAAAGAATATTAAAAAAAATAATTTAATAAATGTGTTGGTGTTCACCAAGTTGTTAATGTATCAAGTTTGGTCAAGATCCAATCATTAAACAGTAGCCAAAGTTAAATAAAAAAAAGAAAACTTATAGGGCACAGAACTAAATTTTGGCGATGAATTAGTGATGAGTCAGGGCTTTGCCTTTTAATTGTTTAGATAAGTTCTTCTCAAAGTGGTGGTCCGCGGACCGGTGCCGGTCCGTGGCCCATCTGATGCTGGCCCGCAGAAGTTACCAAGAAAGGACATTTCACTACCACGTCAGTACAGGGAAAATAGTTCACTGATCCCTGTTGCAATGGGAAAAATTCCTGGCGGTCCGCAATAATAAAAAGTTTGAGAAGCACTGGTATAGATTACATCTTCAGAAGTTTCTCTTTATAAACCCTAATGTTTTGTTTGATTTTTAAAAAAATACTTTATTGAAATTTAGATTCCATGCTAACATCTCATTTATTATTATTCGTAAATTTTGCAAATTTAGTTTTTATGAGAGTGAGGTTGGTAAGGGTGGAAAAGGAAAGACTTTGCTACAAATTTACGAGTTTCATATTTAATAATTAGCTTCTAAAAGATGTTTGTTTTTAAAAATATAAAATGGTCCAAGATATTTTTCAGTACCTGAATTAAAATTCTTATTTTGTTACAAAGTTAAGCACTTTTTATCAATCTCCTATGTGGGTTCCATATATACCACTATGGGCTTACACCTTTGCATTAAATCTATATCATTCGTTTAAGAAAAAAACCCATTTAAATTCAATCAATAGTTTGCGTATTAAGTCCGTAAACTTCCTGTTCCATTAAGTTCCATAGTGTGCGTATAACTTATTTGCATAATAATAATAATAATAAATCATGAGATCCGCACGCTTTCTTTAAATATGAAATGCGGAGGTATTCTAATTCATGAACCTTAAATTACATTCAAAGAAACAAGTGCTTTTCCGGGAATGACTTGAATAGAGAGGTGCTTTGAAATTACAACTAAGACGTGCATAGAGTAGGATCTTAAAGACCATCTAAACATTATTGAGGTACTTTCACCTGCGGGGTGTCAGCGCTGTCTATTACGATTCCGATAATTTCTATTACAGGGGTCAAAGTTCTGATGAATAGAAGCGCCGCAAAGCGGTAGAAAGCACCGAAACGGAAAGAGGTTTTTGATTCAGAGCTTTACTTCACTAGACTTAAATAACGCAATAAATTGTCATTTTCTGATGTGTGGAACACTTTGAAAAAACAAATATATATATATAGATCTGACATATTTATCTATAATACGCATGGGCGGATTAAGACTGTACGGGGCTCCTGGCTTCAATTCATACTGGGGCCCTATCCAGCCAGCGTACCTTTAGATAAAATGATTGCAAGCAGCTAATATAAGACTGTAACTTGTAACTATTCAGCCAAAATGATTATTCATGAAAAAACCGAACACGAAGAAATAACTGTTTGCCGGTATCCTAAAATGGAATGTCAAAGACAATTTAAAAAAAAATTTTAAAAAAGAAAAAAAAATTTCAAACCCCACCCTGGGATCGCTCCCACCACCGCTTGCACCACAAGCCTATAGACATCTCATTCGATCACGAGAGCTCGACGAGGATTGTCAAGTTTAAATATATAAATAATATTCTTTATATTTTCTCTTATTGAGCCTATCAAATCAATCGGGTTTTTTCGTTTACTAAGACTATCGTGTCGAAATAGAGAGATGAGATTTTATTAATTTATTTAATTTATCATATTTTCATCGATTCATGTAAACATGTGTCCAAATTTATAAAATATACTAAGTTTGGGGGCCCCTTTATAATCAGGGGCCCCTGGCTTTATCCCGTTCAGCCCCCCCCCCTTAATCCGCTATAGATAATACGCCAGAAACTAGAGCAAACACGCCAGAGCAGGCAAGACAAAGCACACTCGTTTGCCAACGCAGTCTTTATATTAGAAAACGCGAGAGCAGGCAAGACGCAGGCAAACCCTGCCTTCCCTTGCCTGCCCATCATTGGTCTCTTTACACATGCGCACTGCGGTTGAGCTACAAACACCCCCCCCCGACCTGCTCTGCGGCGTATGCTACGCCGCGGGTGGGATCTAGTTTAAGATAATTCAAGAAAAA
Source organism: Ampullaceana balthica (assembly GCA_944989445.1). Classification (NCBI taxonomy): domain Eukaryota; kingdom Metazoa; phylum Mollusca; class Gastropoda; family Lymnaeidae; genus Ampullaceana; species Ampullaceana balthica. Next base: position 12,139 of record CALYLW010000398.1, read on the forward strand.
TAAAGGATGGTTTAACAGCTGAAGTTAATGATGTAGCAATATTAGAGGATGTTGAGGAGATTCCTCTAATACATTTGTTAGCGCAAGTCCTTGATTAAAAATAATTACATCAGCTCTAAAATATTTTTATGTATTTAAACATAGTTTAATCTTGAGTAGATAGCTATGTCGCCTTTCGTATAACACTATGTTATGTCAGAAAATTCAGAAGCATAACAAAAAATATAGTATCTAAAACATAGATCAACTAGAACAAATTCAAATTTAAAAAAAACCGAAAAAAAAAGTTTTTGGCTAAAAATGCTTTATATACGAGACTTAACTAAAAGAATGTTCATAATAATACGCATCGCACGACAATACAAAAATCCAAAATTTTAGTTATGTGTCAAATATATAAAGGATTTATAGTAAAAAAAAATTTCAACCGTCTGCCTGCTAAATTTCAGCTCGATTTGATCACGGGAAAAGGGTTATAAAAACATGTTTAACATAGTTCGCACCGCGAGACAGATTAGAAAATAATAGCATTTACATGTAAAGATCGGGAATATATTTTTAAAAAGTATCGTTAATATAATACGCACCGCACAGTGCGACAGGAAAGTATTAAACAGGTTATCTTATCTTATCTTATCTTATCTATACAGACGCTCCTTCTATGCAGAAGATAGTTGCGTCCACAGACCATGACAGATGATCTGTTGGCAAGTGATGCAGCATTCACATGCCACGGCTTTGTGGGTTCCACGCATTACCCAGCCGCCTAACTACATGTAGTGTTAGGTACCCATTCGGAGCGGGGTGACTCAGGGACGCCCTAGGCCCCGGGAACAAACCCTTGCCTTCACACGGATTCGAACCCGTGACCATCGGTACGACAGTCCAGTGCGCTGCCACTCGACCACCACGTCCCAATATAATACGCACCGCGACACTCTAGCACAAAAATTAACAAGCTACATAGAAATAAATAGAGATAATCTAAAAATTCATTAATTTAATTACAGTAAATTCGATCGATCTGAAATTTTGGTACATCATTTTTATCATCGGCACGAGTCTGCCTGCATAGTTTAAGCTCGCTAGCTTACGAGGAAATGGGTTAAAATCGATCCAAAGTTTTTTCGGCATTCAAGGCCTCAAGCAGATACCACGAGTTAATATAAATGATTTAAAAAAGAGCTGGCAGATTCATTACTGGAGAATATTCAAAACTAACAAGAGTAACACCATTAGTTAAATCATTAAACCTAGAAACATTAAAGGATAGAAGAACAACGATCGAAGTAGTGATAATACACATGGCAATTAATTGTAAATTGGAAATACAACAGAGATTATCTAATAAACCTTTTGATAGACGGAGGGATAAAAACACTTTAAAAATTATAAATCCGTGTGCATAGAACAAAGACATAAAAATTCTGGTTCTTCCCGTCCGGAATTCGGAACCGACATAAGTTACCCGAGGAAACGAAGAAAACCAACACTCTATCAACATTTAAAACTCTAATTAAAACTGCAATCATTGATAAGAGTATGACGCAATAATCTTCTGTACTGAAGAAGCATCTGTAACATATAAGATACGATATATAGCAGATGAGGTCTTCAAGAAAAAGTTACAAAACAGTGGATGAGGTTGCAGTATAAGAAATTGACATGCAACTACTTCCCGATATCCATCTTCCAGATACAGCCATGACGTCACCATGTCCGTCCGCGTAATTATCTGCGTTTTCCAGCTACCGCATCAATTTCTTGTTCATCTTGTCATTCTTAGAGTGCACATACATCCACTCATTTTCAATACGATTATATTTTACTCTTTCTGGTCGATGTCTTTCCGGACTTAACACTGCAATTAAATTTTGTTTTATTTTGGTACTCCTTTAAGTTTTTTTGTTTTTTTTTGTTCGCTGACGAAGGTTTCTTTGCCGATACGTCAGTTGTTTTGCTGCTTCATGTTAGGCTCAAGAATACCTTAATTATGTAACCATTTTTTTTCTAACCAGCCTGATTGCAGTCCCATCCCAAGTATGACTGTTTGTATACCTTTTAGTAAATTTGATGATATGTGCATTTTCCCCTAATTTTTTTCCTTTCTTTTTTAATAAGAAATTAGTTTCTGGGAGCAAAATGACTTTCCTAAACTTAGTTTCGAAATAACGCTCATAGTACTTTGCCTAAACGTACTGAAAATACACAGCAAGAAGACTGTGAACAGGCCTAAACTATGAACTTCTCATTTTTCTATTGGTATTTAAAACTCTTCTTGCATTCTTGCTTTTCTCTAGACTAAAATTATCATCTGTTTTTGACGGCAAGCTCATCTGAAAAAGAAAGGAATGCCGCGACAACTTGTAAGAAATTAAATGATTGTTTATCTATATGTAAATTAACACACAAAAGGAGATTGCCCGTGAGAATTTTTATGCCGATTCTCTTGATTAGATGCACCAACTTCACTTTTAAATGTGATATGTGGAAAACCAATCGATAGTTTCAAAAATATAACCGACTGTGTTTTGATGGCTGTTTTGTGCGATTCTGGTATGAACACGGAAGGTTTAATGTAAATTATTTTGCCAAAAATCATTTGTCTTTTTCTTGTGTTTGTGTGTGTGTGTGTGTGTGTGTGTGTGTGTGTGTATGTACAATACACACCACTCCCCATGATTAACACGGAATAGTTATCTTAGTTTCTTTATTTTTCAATGTTTTCGATCTGGCCTTAAAGTATTGTACAGAGTGATTATGTGGCCTGTGCTCGTCATTTCAATTATCAGGCTCACTATGAAAACAGATTGGGGATTCCTGGATTAAATCCTGTGTCAACATTAAAGTAAGACCAATAAAAGCACACAAAAAATATGCATGTTTGGCTCAAGCCTTCATCAATAGACCAAACTTTGCATATATTATAATACAGTAGTAATGTGTATAAAATACACGTACCTCTAAAATAAGGAGTTAGGGAAAGAAGACAAAAATAGAGTGGAGTCGGCGGACACAAAAATCAAGGCCACATGAAAGTTTCTTTTCGTGTGGACTGAAGCCGTTAGAGACAAATCAATGTAGACAGGACTTCCTTCTCTTCTCATACAAATCAATAACAACAATATTTTGTCAGCAGTGACGAGTTTTTGGACAAGAATTTAAAATGGTAAACAACATTTAAATGTATTCAATAAAAGCCCCGCAAGCAGACATTTTTTTGTTTCGTTTATTGGTGGAAGGGGGGGGGGTTCTGGGGTGAAGGAAAAAAGGTCGAAAGGGGAGGGGGTTCCAAGAGCTGTAGATTTACAAAATGCCTACGATTGTTTCACTTTTTGGTTACTATTTGTATGTAAAACCATTCACGTACAAAGAGTTATGTAAACTTCATGCAAAACTTAATGTGTAATTTTTCTTCTTCTTAAATATATAATTTATTCTTTCTTATCTTCAATAGATATTATTATATATAGATAATTTTCACACTTGGAAATAATGTAATACATAAAGCTACTGGCATTTAGAGAAGACATTTTACACAATTAACCAATTCATAAAATTATGGGTTTAAATGTATTTGAAAACGCGTGAAATAATTTACCATTTTCCTATAATTCGCAATACATTACGAGAACGTTGACATCATTATTTAAGCGCAGGATTTACGTATAAGGTACACAAGCTATAGCCCCGAATTTCTTGCCCCCCTCCCCACACACACAAATTGTTCGATGCAGCTTTTGTTATATATAAATATATTAAAGGCTTATTTGTCACAATATCCGCATGTTTGATACTTTCCATTCTCTTCTGCAATGTTTTTTATACAGTTTTTGATCCGCATTCAAAATAACAGACACGTGAGCAAAGTTTCACAGCATCTATTTTGCATCCCACAATCACAGATATTATATTACCCTTATCAAAATTGGATGCGCGGTAATTCTAAACTGCTGCGCAACGTTGATCAGATATCTGCGCGACAGCGCAGCCGCACAGATTAAAGGGAACATTGCTCTTCAACCAATTTTTTAGTGCGTATTTTCAAAGAAAAAAGCATTACACATAACCTGTATTACCACTAATTATTTATTACACAATATCTGATAAACTCCATAGCAAATGCCGTCAATTTCATGAATTTAAAAAAAATGTAAAAATTAATTTTAAATAAAAGTAGAATGGTTAAAGCAGGGGTCTCAAACACACATCCCGCGTGCAGTATGCGGCCCAAACAAGTGGAATTTTTTTGTGTGGCTCGCCAGTAAACTTACAAAAATATAATATTCATTTATTAACACATAAATGGCAATGACATAGAATATCTGGACTTATAAAAGGTCCACATATCACAAATAGATGAGGGCCCTAGCAAGTCTATATCCGGCCCTGTTTCTTGTCAGTATTTAATCGTCTAATTCTAAAGTTGTCAAATTAATGAAAAGCAAGAGGAAAATCCCTGTCCTCCATAAACATTATTAAAAAATCTCCATATCTCCTTCACCCTCACCCTAGAGATTTAAACTTCGATTACCCACTTCGCCAATGGTTACGCCAGCCACAGAGTTGCCTCCATTATTTATGTGCCGACGACACAGTGAAAACATAATTTACGCTTGAGTGGACAATGGGTTTCTACGAATTGACATTTACTTTTTATATGGACCAAGGGAGTGTGCCTTATAAATAACGGGAGAAGGCAGTAGCGGATCAGCCAGGCAGCAAGACTTTTGGGTAAGTTGAAAACTTCTTATTAATAGCTAGGTTATATTATAACTTAGTTAGTGACGAAAATGTGGATGAAATTACCAGAAAAAATGCAGTTACAAATAAAATTTAAAAAAAAATATATATTAAAAAAATCAATTAAATATTGGAAGAAAATTTCATATGAAAACTAAATTTAAAGAAAGTATTAATTATGTTAATTTAAGTTTTTTTCAAGATGTTATAATGATATATTGTTTAGCAGTTAATAAATTTTCTATGGAACTGTCAAGTGGGGAAGAAATGTGATATGGAGAAAATTTAATGATCGGACAACAAGGCAATGAAATGGAAATACATCGTGTGCGACTTCAATTAGGCAAGCTGTCGAAAAAATAGTTATTGAATATGGTTTGATCGAGCATGAATGGTCGCTACAATTACTACAAAACAAGATCGTATCGGAAAGGAAAATGCCTTCATCAGCGCGTACAAACAAATACAAACTAAAGTGTTAATTCCACGAAAGAGAAGGAAGAGTCACTTTAGTAGACAACATCATAGGATGTAATTGACCTGTCTTTCGTTGCTGTTTGTTTCCTGCACTAACGCCCCACAGAGAATAATAAACTTATTCAGTATTGCGGGACTTTTACACAATATGGCATAAATGTGTTGTTCTCGCGGACAATTCACCTCGCCCCTACTTTACTTCGTCTCCCATAAGCCTCCGCATTACTTTTTTTTTCCTTCTCTATTTCTATTTGATAATATCTTTGATTAAATAAGCACTAAAGATACGTTTTTTTCAATACTTCTTTCAGTTGTATAGCTGTTGCCGAATGCGCTCCTTGTTTCGTTGCGATATCTTCAGGCTAACACATTTCGGTTTAAAAACCAGATTTCAGTGCAGTGGATAATTCCACTGAAAGTTGATAGCCCCCCCCCCTCCACACTCTCTGACTGACAAATGCTTTTAGACATGGTTTGGAAAACGCGTTTCTATCTTAGATTACAAATTAAATGTAACGTAAAAAAAATGTGTCAGGATACTTCGTAGGTTCACACCACATTACATGACGAATTTAAATATTTTATAGCTTTATTCCGCTATATGCGATAACGTAAAAAGTATAAAGCAGGGGTCTCAAAATCAGATGAAGGGATTTGCCATTCTATTACTTAAGAGGTGTGTCAAGGGCCGCACCCTTTCCCCGAACTAACAATTAAACATTTTGTGTAGTTTTATTACAGCCAATTTTGAAATAATGTTTTATTAACTATAACTGCGTTTAATTGCTTAAATTCGATTCAATTTAATAATTATGTTAAGTATATAAAATTAACAGCAAAATTTGATTTTTATCAGTACAAGTTGTCTGAATTTCACCAATAGTACATTTGTTAAAACTTACTGGCGGGCAACGAAAATTCACTTGCTGGGCCACGTGTTTGAAACCCCGTGTGTAATGGGACATCTATCACATGCTGTGCGATTTTCACTCAACAGCGCGAGGTTTGAAAACTTTGTTCCCTATCACTTAAGTTTTCTTTTATGTGTGTGCGTGTGTGTTTGTGATGAAAATGTAGTAAAATGTTAATGATTTTCTTTAAATATAACATTTGCCCCATTATCTCTTTCCCTCGTGTCGTTGAAACAACTTTTAAGACCCCGCTTCTATCTTTTTGCTTTGAGCAGCAAACCATAAAATGACTAGATTTTTTAAAGAACAAATTTACCCCCTGGTAACTTATGCCTCAGAGCCCAAGCGTTAGTTGTGATATCCAAATTTCAACCGTGTAATTAGAAATGAACCACTTAAGGGCCGTCCTTAAATGACGTCGCGCGATTTTGGACGATTTTTGACATCCCCGTCGCGCGTCGTCCCAAAAAGTTAGACCCCACCCTCTAAAAATACGTCACAAAGCTTTGACCCCTCAAACAAAAAAACAACAACAAACAAACAAAAAAAACAACAACAACATCTCATTTTCTATTTGAAATATGTTTCAAATCACTTTTATTGTCATTTACGTATTTATTATTTATTTAGTGAAAGACTACACTGTAATATCGTAACCCGCGAATGCGTTTTTTTTAAGCGTTTAACCGGCCTTCAGAAAACGAACTGTGTTAACATCCTTAGATTATATTTTATTTTAAAGCATACAAATTAAACATTGACTATACTATTAATCATCACAGTTAACGTCATTGTTTAGAAAAAAGTTATTTAAAAATAAAAAAAATTAAATGTATTTTTTAAAAATCCCTCAATTGAATGACGGGCATCCCGTAAGAAAGAGGTCGGCGAACAGAGGTAAATTACCTCATCTGGGGTCAAAAGGGAATTCTTAAGGGTAATGCAGACTCATTTGGGACATATAACATCCACTACAATCCACTAGATATATTAAATACGTTATGTGTACGAGTACGCTTGGAACATATGCCCATTATTGAACCGGTTCCTTCCAGAAAATGCATTTTTTAAAATTTGACAACTATGTAGATTTCTTACCTACGTACTATACGAAGACGCCTAAATCCACACTACTTTCATTTATATGGCCACGACTGACAATAATCTTAATCCACATGACTTGACGCTATCAAGTATCCATTGTGTGGTATTTAAAATTATTTCCTTAACTGAGCTAAGAAGAAAAGTTGTTTTGTGTTCCTCTCGAATTGCGATGTCAAGAATTTGATGCATTCAATAAAATTAATGAATACTTGACTAATTTTAAATGGGCTCATTTATCATTATATCTAGAATGGCCAGGGGCGTTTGACCAAAAACCAATCGAACAATTATATCAAACTTAAAACGTTCATAATTCTATCAAATAGATCCCCCCCCCCTTTTTTTCTTTAAAGAAAAAGAATATTCTGTGTCGTTTTGACTTAAAATATCTACACATAATCCTATTCAGATCATTTTTAGAAACTTGTCATGCTTGTAAAACTCACCAGTTGCATTTTCGGGGCGGGGGGGGCTAACGACGCTTCCCCCAAATCCCCGAGTCATGTGAGCAGGCCCTAGAGTCTGAGGGTTGGGGGGTAACGCACACATTAACTTTTATATTTTGGGGTAACGGGCAAAAAAGTTCGCCGACTCCTGCTGTGAGAGTACCAAACGGTTGCATCACAAATGCTTTGGTGTCAACATAAAACGACGCAGGGTAACAATTTCATGCTTTATCTTGTGGGTTCTCAAACTTAAGGATTATAATTAGATTTAATTTTCGAGTCTTGATAGCTTACACCAACCAGCGTCTGATGGCCTACCGACCGGCATGATGAGAAGCACTGATTTTAAAAAAAATTAAAAATTGTAAAAAGTCATTAAATAAATTGTAAGCGACCAAATATTTTAGTGGAAGTTTTATTTAAAGTTACCCTTTTGATGTGACGTCACATTTCTTCAACCCCCTCCCCCCCTCTCATCACGCATCGTCACAAAAGTGTGACCCCCTCCCCCCCTTGGTGCATGACGTCATTTATGGACGGCCCCTTAGGGCTTAGGCAAAATGTATTAAACTATGATTTACATTTAAAAATAGATAAAAATAACGTTATAAAACTACAAGAACTTGTTATATCTTATTCATTAATTAATGGTAACATTTAACTTATTTCAGGCTGTCTGTATTAAATCAGCAGAGACGAAGGCGGGGCAACATGGGTACACTTTGGTGGGCTGCATTCTTGTGTTTGGCATCATTTGCCAGTTCACAGCTGCCTTCAAACACTTGTAAGTTTAAAGTATTTTTATGGAAACATAATTGAAAAGAATTATAATTTATTGAATCGAAATAAAAAATACCATCAAATTTATCTGTTTAGGCGATACTACATTTTGTAACAACCAAATTAGTTCTGGTTAAAAGAACACATCTACCAAAATTCTTCTAGAAAAATAAAATATGTATGAAGTGAAAGTTGAAAAGAGCTTTTGTGAGCTTTTTACATTGTAACAGCAAGCACCACCACATTTAACACAATCACTACAACCAAGAAATATGTGACTATTATAATATTATAGATTTGACATTTTTATGTTCTAGCGAAACACGATGGAAATAAAAATACTGAGTTTATATTAAATTTAAAAGAGTGATTTTTCAATTTAAATTTAAAAAAAATTTGGTTAGTTTTGGAAGTCGTTTGTCCGGTTTATCAGTCTATTTTCATATATTATAAGGATTTATGTCAACATCCTGTAAGAGACATATGCACTTGTTATCTACTATTTCCTACTTTATACACTAAATTTACTTGATAAATTATCTCTACTCCATTGTCCTCGTTACAGTATGATACACAAATAATTTATTAATACTGTGTAGATCACAATAAATTAATTTTCAGATAAGTAATAAAATTAACATATGCTATATTTACTTAAAGTTCTTAAGCAAGGTTTACTTCCATAAAACGAACTTTTCTGTCATTGACTAAAACGTTTCCTGTTATATCCTCTAATACATTATTTTGAAACACTCAGACATTTTAAAAGATTAACCAAAACTAATTATTAAAATTTGACAAAGTACAAATTAACATCTTGATAATGCAAATCGATTTGAATCTCACTGATTAAAACATTTAATTTCAATGTTTTATTTTAAGGTTGCAAAAGATTTATTATTATAGTTAACTTATACATTAACTATGGCTATGGTATTAGCACCCCTGACACTGTCAAGATTATTTCCATTCTTTTTGGTGTCTTGTGTAGTTGTGTTATTCTATTTTGAAACATTTTCATCATGTATGGTCAATTGGCTGTCTAATTTTAGCGCTGGTCTATTGTTCTGAATAAAAATAAAGGATGGAACTGATTATTATTTTTTTGTTCAATTAATCGGGAAAAATGTAATCGATTAATCGATTAATTTCGATTAATTATATTTTTACAACGCATTTATAGATTCCGTTACGTTGCGATTCATTATTTCGTGAAATCGGTTAAGTCGCGGTATTTCCATGGCTCCCAAATTTTGAGACGTAACACAGCAAGTTCGTTCTGCTCTGCAAGAAATAAAGAAGAAAAACTTGTTTGTTTACGTATTCACGTCTAAATAAATAATAATAATACGAGGGAAAAGTTTGAAAGTAAAAAAAAAGAAATTATTAATACATTGAAAAAAAAATAGAACAGTTTTCTTAAATAGATCAATTAATTTTAATCGATTAAAATTTTTAACGATAAATCGATTAATTAATCGTTAAATTCCGCAGCCCTAATAAAAATGTAACCAAATCTAAAAAAATTATTGTACAAACATCTTATTTTTTTCACCTTGACATCAGATTACTTTCGCTTTAGCATTGCTAAAACCAATGCAACCTACACAAGCGGCTTCATTATGACTGTACAGAACAAAGTATCAAATGCATTCAAAGTTTATGCTAATGTCACTTATACTTTCGGAGATCTTAATATAACATACACGTAAGTAATATTAAATTTTATGTCTATTAAAGGGAAGAAGAAAAACTAATAAAGCTTGTGTAATTAAGTTTAATGTTAAAATTTGTAGAATTATCTTCACATTCCATAGATCTACCACTGGCTGTGATATAACCTATTAAAAAAGACAATTTTAGGCAACCAAATTCTTTATTTAGTTATACTAGATTATTGTTAAAGGGGCCGTCCATAAATGACGTCACGCTATTTTCGCCGATTTTTCAACCCCCCCACCCTTCTCGTTACGCGTCGTCACAAAAAGTTAGACCCCTCCTCCAAAAATACGTCACAAAGCTTTGACACAAAACAACAACAACAACAACAAAAACCCACCTTATTTTCTATCCACTAGATACATTAAAATACGTCATGTGTACCGTAATTTGTACGTGTACGCTTCGAACATATGCCCACTATTGAACCGGTTCCTTCCAGAAATTGCATTTTTAAAAATTTGACAACTATGTAGATTCTTACCTACGTACTATACGAAGACACCTAAATCCACCCTACTTTCATTTACATTGACACGACTGACAATAATCTTAATCCACATGACTTGACTGTATCAAGTATCCTTTCTGTGATATTTAAAATTAATGCCTTAAAACTGAGCTAAGAAGAAAAGTTGTTTTGTGTAAGGTGACCAGACGTCCCGATTTAGGCGGGAACAGTTCCGATTTCAGACTTCATGTCTCGCTGACCCTCGCTTGTTTCCGGCGGGACGCCCGTTTGTCCCGCTTTTTTCAATACTTTAAATACAATTAGTTTTATTTTGATTTTGGGTACGAATGACTTAATATTTTCTTAAATTTAATTAAATATTCAAAACAGTGATATTTTTTATAAATTTAAATTGCTTTATTATTAGCTAAGCCAGTTGGTGCGTCGATTTCTGTGGTTATTTACATTTTACTCCTTGATACGGCCTTCCCGTGACTTGTCGGAGATCCCGACGCGTAAGGTGACCGGGCATCCCAATTTCAGACTTCATGTCCCGCTCATGTGACCAGACGTCCCGATTTTTTGCTACTGAAACCTGGGGGAACTGTCCGAGGGTCCCCGTCCCGCTTTGCCCCCCCCCCGGAAAATCTGGTCACCTCATTTTGTGCTACTCTCGAATTGCGATGTCACGAATTTGATGCAGTTCAATAAAATTAATGAATACTATTATATCTAAAATGGCCAGGGGCGTTAGACCCAAAAATAATCGAACAATTATATCAAACTTAAAACGTTTATAATTGTATCATATAGATCCCCCCCCCAAAAAAAAATAAAATAATTAATAAATAAATAAATAAAAAATAAAAATTGATATTCCGTGTCGTTTTGACTTAAAATATCTACACATAATCCTATTCATATCAATTTTAGACACTTATCATGCTTGTAAAACTCACCAGTTGCATTTTCGGAGGGGGCTAACGACGCTCTCCCAAATCCCCGCCCGAGTCATGTGGGCAGGATCTCGAGTCTGGGGGGATGCACACATAAACTTGTATTTTGGGTTAACGGGCAAAAAAGTTCGCGGACTCCTACCGCAAGAGAATCAAACGGAGCTGCGGTTACATCACAAATGCTTTGATGTCAACATCAAATGACGCTTTTATACGGTCTCTTATGGGTTCTCAAACTTAAGGATTATAATTAGCTTTAATTTTCATTTCTTGATAACTTACGCCAACCGGCGTTTGATGGCTTACATATATTGAATTTCTTTGGCACTTTGAGAAACACTGATGGTTTTAAAAAATATAAAAATCATTAAATAAATTGTAAGCGACCAAATATTAAAGTGGAAGTTTTAGTTAAAGTTACCCTTTTCATGTGACGTCACATTTCTTCAACCCCCTCCCTCCCCCTCGTCACGCATCGTCACAAAAGTGTGACCCCCTCCCCCCTAGGTGCGTGACGTCATTTATGGACGGCCCCAAATCAATAAAGAATTGTGAAGACGTCATTTGAGTATAAGTTATCTAGATCTGTAGATCTTTGCTGTCCAGATATTCACCATTCCATCATTTGAAAAAAAGATTAATATAAATTTAAAAATCTATCTTTTTTTTCTCGGATGAATTTAAATGAACTAAACTAAAAGTAATTTTTGTAAAAGATGCACAAGAAAATGCATGCCTTGACTTGTTAAAAGAGTATCAAGTGGAAAAATTCGTTCTCAAGAAAAACATTTTGAGGAAAACCTACCCCGTCATGAAGGATATTTGGATCTCAGGGCAGGGGGTGCCGACACTTTTTAAATCCATTATTTATTTAAGGCATTTAGGCCTGACAACAACATTCCTCGTGTCATAAAATAACTGGCCAACAAAATCGTCCAATCATCTGCCAATCGTCGACGATCAGAAAGAAAGAGAAACACTATGACCCTGGAAACTGTAGCCCAATATCCATAACTAGCGTCAACTGCAAACGGTTGGAGTACATAAAGTGCAGTCATTGAATCACATTAAAAGCCACAATTTACTGACGGACTGTCAGCATGGCTTTTGAGCCAAAAAGATCATGTGAGACCCAGCCCCTTGTGTTTGTAGAATACTTTAATACAAATCTCGAGCAAAGAGATTGATGTGTTCGTTTAGGATTTTTCAAAAATAATTTTCCCACGTGAACCATAAGTTCGCTACTACACAAGTTATAGATCTTTAGGATCCAAGGCAGTTCAGAAACTCTAATTTTCTCAAAACTTTCTCAGATTTTCTTAGCGGATGGCTACTTCATTTCCACTGCTTCCGGAAAATCTCTTGCTATTTTGGCTTCTTCTTTGTCCGCTGCCACATTTCGAGGTTTCTGATTTCGTCCGACTAATCAATCCCGATAATGCTTCTTAGGTAATTGTTAATAAAAGTTGAAATCTGGTCTGGTTTACGGCCGTTGATCTCCATGTTTCGGCTCCGTATAGCAGCACAAGCTTCACCGCGGGATTGAAGATCCTTATTTTTAAATTGCTACTTAGGTTTCTGGAGACTCAAACATTCTTGAGTTGTTGTAAGGCTGACCTGGCCTTCCCTTGTCTACCTTGCTGCCAAAGTAGACAAAACTCTCCACCTCCTCGAGTGCTTCTCCTTCTAACATGATGGGTGCTGTACAGTTGACATCAACCTTGAGGACTTTTCCTTTTGTGTATATTAAGAACCATGCTAGCAAAAGTGATTGCAACAATCTGTGTCCAATGGCTACCATTCCTTGTCTCACACCAGTCTTCAGCTGGAAAGCATCTGTCTCCTGCTGGCTATGGATAACTCGCTAGGTTATCCCTTTATAAGTGTTCCTGATAATATCCATGATTTTCTGCAGCACCCCATAGTGTCTTAATATCTTGAGGATTTGATTATCCCCACTGCCAAAGGCTTTTTTCATAGTCAACAAAGTTGACATAGAGAGGCGAGGTCCACTTTAATGATTGTTCTAGAAGAATCCTCAGTGTTGCAATCTGGTCGACCAGGGATCTATTGGTGCGGAAGCGAGCTTGTTGGTCTTGAAGCAGGGAGTTTAGAGCATTTTTCATTCTGTGGAGCACCAGGACGGATGGAAACCTATACAACATCAGCCGGCTCCGTGCGAAGAGCAAATTGGAAAATGTATTAATCAGAGAGTTGCTCTTCGCGGATGATGCAGCCCTTACCTGACATACAGAGATAGGGACTACAACAGTTGGTCAATAAGTTCTCAGATGCATGCAAGGATTTTGGTTTGTCACTATGTACCAGGCCTGCGTGCTCAGCACACCCCTCTATGGCAGCGAGTGCTGGACGACCTACGCCAAGCAAACAAAGCAGCTCAACAGCTTCCACTTAGGATTCTACACATCAGGTGGCAGGACAAGATCACCAAAGTCGAGGTACCCAGAAGGAGCAATATGCTGAGTATGCACTCAATTCTAATTGAGAGGCATCTGCGATAGTTGGGTCATGTCCGCAGGATGAGCCCGGAGAACATTCCTAGAGCCTTGCTTTACGGTGAGCTGGCAACTGGTATGAGGAAAAGAGGTCTCCCCTGCTTCCGCCTCAAGGACGTCTGCAAGAAAGACCTTTCACTGGCACAGATAGACCATAAAACGTGGGAGACCATTGCCGAGGAGCGCACCTCCTGGTGGGCAAATGTGCGTGAAGTCATTCATGTCGCAGAAGCATCCCTCGTAGCTTTGAGTGAAGAGAGAAGAGCCAGGACAAGGGGGGGGGAGTAGTGGAGCAGGAGTACACGCCATCGTCCCATGAGGACGGACTGTTGCCATGCATACAGGAGCACCATACTGTTGAAACACTTGCCTGAGATGGCAGCAAGTTTATACCTCTGCATTTGGAGCAGGAGAATAAATTACCCTTCTTTGTGATCTTAATGAGGTATCCCTATTTCAAATCAGAAGGAACTTGCTCCTCCCCCCATATCGTCATGAATAAAGTGTAGCCTTTCCACACTGGTTTCCAAGTCCACCTTCAGTGGTTCGGTTGGGATCCCATCTGGTTCTGCAGCCTTTCCATTTCTAATTTGTTTAATGGGCATGCGAATATTGCAGTCAGTTAACATTGTCAGCTTGCTGCATGTCTGGTGAGTTCCTTGGTTATGTCCTTTTTTAAAAGCTCTTAAAAGTGCTCTTCCCATCTGCCTCTCTGTTGCTCCTCACTTGGTAAGGTGTTGCAATCTTTGTCCTTCTCTGGTGTCTCCACTTGTTAAATTTTCCAGACATAGGCTTTATGGTGGTGAACCTTTCCCACATATTTTCATGGTGAGCTGCATCTTCTGCTTCTGAGCTCAAGTATAACATTGGATGGCATCTAAGTTAATACTATGCTTTTTTGTCCGAAAGGTTGCTAAGAGAATTCTTGTTCTATGTGCCTCCCATCCAAGAAGTTTTACTTGGGCTGTCCTTGATAGGATTATGGCAACACCCAGAGTATATGGGGCATCGTCTTCCTAATGTCAAAAATATCACCATCTCTCCTGAGATTAATCTCTTATCTCTCCACTCAGTCCACCTTGATTCACTGTCTCCAAGAATGATGAGGTTATATCAACTTATCTCAGCGGCTACTTGTGCAGCTTTACCGGCCTCATACATTGTGCGGACATTCCACACTCCAATGACGATGGTGGTCATGTAGAGATGATTGTAGTCGGCCTAATAGCTTCAAGTAATTTGCTTTCACTACTTGGCGTCATGTTTTCCTCGTCTAGGAATCCATCCTCTCCTAGGACTGAAATGTCTTTTGTTGCTCTCTTTGGTGTTTTTTAAACAAATACTTTGTTTACGTTGAAGGGTTGTTTTCCTTGCGCGCAACCAACCTTGTTGGATGTCCTCACAGCGCAATGGGTAGCTGCATTTGTTCGGGTTGGGTACCTAGGCTTGGGATCCGTCCATTTCCCACAAGGCAGTAGGGCTGATTCTGGTCCGCCCAGGGTATTTTATTTCCACGGTACCCTCCAGATCTGTTGGGCTTTCCCCTATCCGACACCCGGGGAAGCGATCGATAAAAGATCAGCATCCCCATACGAGCTTTCTAATTGTGGCATAAGATATTTAAAAACCTCTATAATCGCTTTGGTATTGTTATCTTTTTCCACACGTAATATCATTCTTACAAGTAACAATAAAAAATGAAACAATGACATTATGAAAAAGCCTGTAACTCAGTCTAAACGTATGTCATTTTTGTTTGTTATATTAATCCGACCACCACGTACATTTACTTTCATGGAATACGGCCTACTTTACAAAAAGTTTGGAGTCCCCTTCGCTATAACCATATTGGAGACAGTCCAGCGATTGAGAACACGCTCTAATCTTAATGAGCAGACACGGATACACATAAAGTGTCAACAGGATGCTAGAGACGCTGGGATGGCTGCCAATGACAACACGTGACAACTGCTCAGGCTAAAGATGCTGTTCAAAATTTTAAAAAAATGATCTGATCCATTGCTCCAGCATAGTGCGTAAACGCATATCTATCCCACCATGACAGAGACAAAGTCGTGATTGGTAATACATGGAAAAAAACAACAACCCAATACAGGAGATGCTTGTTTCTACCGAGGATAGTTAGTGACCGGAACAAGCCTTCAAGGAGATCAGTTGAGGCAAAAACCATTGACGCATTTTGTCTATTGCTTCCTGGTACTCGACTTCCGGTCACCATTACCCCGCTGAACAGCTCTACGAAGTATTGCTTCATGGACGTGTATGCAAAACCTCAACTGTAGCCATAATGATCACAATATTTATCGCGGGCCATAAATAAATATAAGCAGAAAAAGCTGCTCTGGGAACTTTTTGGTGTTTATAGAAACCCCCCCCCCTTTACAAACCTTAAATTTTACCTCTTACAAAATATGTAAAAAAAAACACTGGTTTAAGTTAATATACGATTGCTCTGCTTGTATACTTAATTTTAAACATATACCAAGGATAAATTGGCTTTAAAAAAATCTTTTGGACATAAAAAAAATTATGCTTTTCATTTAAAAAAATAAATAAAAATTTAATGCATATTTTCACAGCAAAAATCTTACGGTTATCAACTTTAATGTAAATTCGTCAAGACAATACTATGATTCTTGGTACGTGTCACAAGTGGTCTATCATGAGATATTTTTAACAAACACTTCCCGAGTAGTGAACGTGAACGGGCTGGACATTGTCATCCAAGATTTAAGAGTTTTTGCCAGCTTTTTGGATGCTGACAACGATGAGAATGCACTCGGTACGTACGTTGAGTTTTGGAAATGTTCATATAATTAGTTCAATATTAAATAATCCTTCGTATTATACATTTTATGTTTTATAAATTAAAATAAGTTAGTCTCCTTATAACAGTTAGTTCTTCAACTTCATGAATTACGCTCTAGTTGTTCGGAGTTTTAACCAAAAACAGAAATATACAACATCACTCTATATCAAGTGCATCTGCATATACGCACACAAGAAAGCATGCAAACATGCAGATGCAGACTAATAATTTTAACAGCAAAAATGTATTTGAAAATAGTAATACTGTACATGTATATTGATTTTTCAGTAATATTTTATTATATTTTAGTTTCAATATCAAACATTGAATGCACCGGACCACAGCATATAGAGCATAGAGAAATATAGGTATAAAGCAAATATTTACTTTCAAATATATATTTTTTTGATGTCTTAGATCTAGTTATCTGTGATGTTGGACTCGCAGTTTGTCAGGAAAATCAGAGATGCGTCAATACAGAATTTATACCAATTTGTCAAGGTTGGTTATACCTATAAAATATACCCATGGTGAAAAAGACACAAAGAAGTGCAATGCAACAAAACAAATCCATGTTTTTCATTAGGTACATTTGTAACATTTAAGGTATCCCTGTTGAAGGATTTTTGGCAAAAAGTTACATTATTACTGTCCTAGCATTAACTTATCTTATCTGTGTACAGACGCTCCTTTTATACATATTGCGTCCTACGCTTATCTATGGTTTGTGACTAGTCCTGCATTTTTATTAGAGATTTAAACGTTGATAAAGTGTTGGTTTTCCTGGATTCTTCAGGCAACCCATTCCACGCCCGAATTCCGGACGGGAAGAATAAAAATTTGTATGTGTTTGTTCTTGCATACGGAATAAGAAAGGTGTTTTTATCCTAATGTCTATCTGAGGGTTGTATTAAGTTATCTTTGTGTTGTATTTCTAAATTAGAATTAATTGCTTTATGTATGATTACTACTTTTCTCTTGGTTCTTCTATCCTCTAGTGTTTCAAGGTTTAATGATTTAACTAATGGTGTTATTCTTTTCAGTTTTGAATATTCACCAGTAATGAATCTGGCAGCTCTTTTTTGAATTTGTTCTAGTTTATCAATGCTTTCTTTGGTGGATGGGTCCCATATTATTTGTATTTCTTCGAATTATAAATAGAATGTGGATGCCTCTACATATTTAGATGTACTAGTCTAGATGTTTGCATAAAATTTCCTTTGGATGCCGCTAACTTACTTGTCTATTTTTTTAACCACGTTTTATTAACTCGCTTTGGCATTGTCCAAGATTTTTTCAAATCTGCCAACGTAAAATTGAACCACTTCTGATGGTCATAGAGATCTGAAAATTTATCACAAATGACAATGCATTGTATCAAAATTTCAGATCGATCGAATGTACCGTTATTAAATTATTGAACTTTTTAGTTTTTCTATAATCTATATAAAAGCATCTGTACCGTCTGCTTTTGTTGACATCCGTGAGTTCGCCCCGTGACCACATCACAATGTTTTTAAAACGTTGTGCGGGAGCTTGTGAGGTGTTTGGTAAAATAAATAGAGGTAAAAAAATATTTTTAAAAACCAGTTTGTTATAAGTGGACTAAAAAGAATAAAATAAATAGAAGTAAAAAAAAAGATTTTTAAAAACCGCGTTTTTATAAGCGGACCAAAAAGAAGAAAATAAGTTTTAAACTTATTAGTTCAAATACTTCGATTTAATATGACTAAAAACGTGGGGCGGGTGTTTGGTATAAAAAATTAAAGATTTCTAATTTAGAAGGCAAAAGAGAGAATGAGTGAACCGCAAATGTTAAACCTCATAAGCGCCCGCCCCACGTTTTTAGTCATATTATATGGAAGTATTTGAACTAATAAGTTTTAACTTATTTTCTTCTTTTTAGTCCGCTTATAAAAAACGTGGTTTTTAAAAAATCTTTTTTTTTACTTCTATTCATATAGGCGTATGTGCTATTTGTATAGTAATTGTCTCGTTCATTTTATTAATTATAGATTTAAAATTCCCCTTTAAAATTGAAATTTATAAGCACTCTTCAAATCCAATTACGTAAAAAATGTTTAATGTAAAACACCCAGAGAATAACAATACATTTTTTGGAAAACTATTCATAGTTAATCAAATGCCCCTGTTTCCATTCATTATTCTTATCCTGGAGCTGTAAAAAAGCTAAAATGATTGTTCATATATTTTAATTATTTTATTAAATTAATTCTAGTACCACCAATTCTATTTGATCCTAAAGTTAGGGCTTAGTTTGAATGTGTTAAGTTTCTTTATTTCCTGCGCTCTCTCAATTCCGGTAAGACAAATATTTTACTTCTTGTTAAACGATAGTAAAATGCACTTTTTCAGACATCTGTGACACTGGGAAATTCTTAAATGGCAACCATTGCGTGGATTGTGGGTCTGGCAAGACTACATTAGTAAAAGGGGCAACAAACCAGAGCTTTTGTGTTGGTGAGTTTCTTTGTCTAACTTTAATGAGAAGGTTGTATATTCGCTGTATTGTCATATCTATAATGTCCCACAATTATTCAATATCATGTTAAGGTTGACAACATGTTGCGTGTCCCAAGGATATTCAAGTACACTTTGAAATAATTTATTTCTATATTTATAGTACCATTTCTTTTTTGCCAATACATAACTGATATAACTGACCATTACTCGGTAATTTACCGCATTCCTACCCCTCACGAAAGCCAGGTTAAAAAATTCACTTAATGATAATGCATTGAAAAATTACCTATTATGAAATATTGACTGCTATAGATAACTTATCAAGCTATAACTATGGTGGTGGCATGTGTCAATTTCTCATCTAATAAAGTAACCCAAAATAAATACATTCATTTAAGTAAATTTTTAAGTCTTTGAATTTGTGCCACTGCCTCCTAGTATGCCACATGTACTCTGTAAGTTAAAATACACTGCTGAACTTTATCAATATTTTTTATTCCTTACACCTTTTGACCTCATATTGTTCTCTTAATAATGTAGTTTCCATGTAACAAAACAAAAAACAACCCATGCTATGCATCAATTGTGATTTTGTTATGTATTAGAAGAACACCGACAGCCTTTGGCCTTCGGTTATTTTTTTTTAGAGTTTAGAGCCTCACAGAGTCCAATGAAAACAAGCTTTTCCTGAAAGGGGCGTGGCTAATAGCTTGGCCGCCCTTAACAGCCAAAGGTGGGGGTGGGCACGGATACCTAGTATTAAATTAATATTATTATATGTGCTCAGAGATGGTATGTAAGGAAGAAAAGCTGTAAAAACGTATTTTATATTTTAAAATTGCTTAAAACAAAATTGTGTTATAATTTAGCATTTATAATTAGGGGCCATCCATAAAGTACGTCAAGCTCCAGAGGGGGGAGGGGGTGTAAGAAAGTGTGACAGAGGGAAGGGAGGGGTCCGGCATGTGTGACGTCACGGTGTTTTATATTTAATTTTAATTATTTTGTTAAAAAAATATATTTGTTTGAAAGTGTGACGTACTTTAGGGGGAGATTTGTTAAAGTTTGTGACAAGTTAAAAATGGTCAAAAATAGCGTGACGTACTTAATGGACGGCCCCTCATATCACTTTTATTATCGCATATAAAAATTCCCAAATGTAATTCTATAAGAAGCTTTTGAAAGAACATATTATCTATTGAAAATAATTTTTAAAAAGTCAAAAAAATAATCAGTGCCCTGAAGTTTTTCATTAGTGGTGTAGCATTATGTAGAAAAATTATTAGATCTATAGACGCTAAAAACTGGATATCTTATGAAAAGCCAATTTTTGATATTTAGACAAATACATTTTAATACTTTTGTATTGGGTAATTAATAAAACTTTAATTTATTGTTTTTTTAACACAATTTGTTCGTGTATTTTTTTATTTAAAAATAAAAGATTGTTCTCAGTCCTATTGTATATGCTATATTAGACAAAGAAGCTAAAATGTAAAAAAAATAAATGTTAAGGAAATAATTGAAAATCATTTCATTACATTCATGTGATAGATGTCTGCAGTCCAGGCTACTACTACAGTCTGACCTCACTGAGCTGCACAGCTTGTCCTTCTGACCAGTACTGGGACCAAGAGGACCGAACGTGTCGAGTTTGTCCTTACACATCGTTTAATGCAACAGCTTGCATCTCTGGGGAAGGTAAGTCTTTCTAACAAAATGAAATACTCTTAAATATATAGAGACCTAATTCGAAAAAAGTATATAATTACCAGCACATTTAAGTAAGACAAAATATACATTTAAAATAATAATTATACGTTTATGATTATAAATGTATATTTTATTTGACCGAAATCGGATCAATAAAACCAGATTAAATATGTATATTTTTTTAAACGTTTGATCTAATCTTTACAATGAAATCATTGATGTTATTAATAAGAAAAACATATTGATAAATATAATGTCTTTTAACTAATTGTGATGGTTAAAGTTTTGAAAAGAAAATTGTTATTCATATTCTCCAAGTCGCTAATTGAAGTAAATGAAAATTTACTGTCATCAGTATTTTGTATTTACATTGAAATCAACTGTTTTTGTTGTTGTTGTTGCTTTACCTTAATCATATCATATCATATAACATCATATTTATATGTAGATATATCATATCATCATATGTATTTATATGTATGTAGCAGTATACACCCCAAAAATAGGACACGACCCCGCCCCTCTCTCCCCACACCATTGTGGATGGAGCAAGAGTGACTGGGTTTTGGGTTTAGATTACACGATAACCAACAGGGATGGGAAGGAAAGACGTGACGCTTTAATGGTTAATGTCAGGAAGTTGGGATGGCATTTCACTGACATATTTTGGGACAGCTATTTAAGGGGAACGTTATTTGGGACTGGACAGGACGACATTCGGAGAGCACAGAGACAGTAGTAGGAGCTTGTAGGGCGTATGCTGTAGTATAAATGCATACTGTGTTTCCTGTTTATGTTAATTAGTCATACTTAAACATTAGTAACTATGTCTACATTAGAAAGTAGTCAAATCAACCTTTACGAACTATAGTCCTCACGACATTCATTTATTTACCGTTTTATTAGCTTTGCAGTTGGTTTATGCTGTAATTCATTTTGCAAACACTCGGCTACATGTATATAGAGACAAACAGGCGGGCGGGGGCTTTGTGTCACATGTTTCTACATAGATTGATGGTTCTCAACCGAACTTGGTACATATATCCATCATCATCCATATTCAAACCTAGAGGGTTTTAATCTTTACAGCATGTACCGTATAGGGTTGGGAGCCCATTCAATTTTTTCTAATAAACTCATTTAATGGAAAATAAATATTTTAAAATCTAAAAATCAGGCGGATAGATGGATCTAGACCATGGTAGTGGTGATGGTATGAAAAATAATTAAAAACTGGACTCTTCAAGAAAATATCTATGAACGTAAATGAAGGTGTGGAATAACATCGAACGCGACTCTGTGTTTTGATGTAACTTGGCCATATTTGGTAAATACCTTCATAATCCAAACGGGATCAAACAAGTAAACGTTAGAGCCGTTAGAGAGACAAAATGGGTTATCACAGGGAATGGGACCGCATCTTGACAAGAATCCCATTTAATTTGATGTTACAAAGATTGGTATCCTACCAACAATGAAACTAGATTTCGCGAAAAAAAAATCATATCGGGTAGAGAGATTCAACCATGTACCTACGGTATTCAACCATGTACCTACGGTATTCAACCATGTACCTACGGTATTCAATTATGTACCTACGGTATTCAACCATGTATTGGTAACATAATGGGCTTAGATATCCCATCTAATAATGGGATCCGATCGGGAAAGGGATTTGACAAATAATTGGATACCATTATGCAATGGGATCAAACTATAGTATGTGATCCCACCGAAGAATGAGATCATGTCGAGGAAAGTGATCGTATTGGAGAAATAAATTATTACAAAAATGACGATAAGACAGAAGCACTCCTATTTTGCAACAATAAATCACGTAGTACTTTGTCTCTTCCTAATTCTATTCAGGTGGCTAGTTCCGATATACTGTTCAAAACATCGACTAGTAATCTTGGCTACATTATTTCTGACAACATGTCTACCAAAAACTTCATCAATCACATCTGTCGTTCTGCCTACACCGCCATTCGTCAGATCAGCTCATTCCGTCATTACTTAAAAGTTAGTGATTAGTGCAACAAAAACTCTAGTCTGTGCTCTTGTTCTAGCTCGCATTGATTATTGCAATTCTCTTCTATAAGGTGCGCCAAAACAATGCATTGAAAAACTACAGAAAGTTCAAAATTCAGTTCTTAAGGCAAAAAAACATGACCATGTTACTCCGCTACTTTACTCACTTCACTGGCTACCCATACAAGCTCGTATTGATTACAAACTGGCTGTTCTCTGTCACAACTTCTTTTCTGACTCATCTACTTCCTATCTTACTGAACTTCTGTCGGTCTACTCACCCAGTCGTCAGCTACGCTCTTCTGCAGACACACGTATTCTCTGTGTTCCTAAGACACGAACTAAAACTTTTGGCGAAAGGTCATTCTCTTTTTGTGCAGCCAAACAATGGAAATTCTCTACCATTACACATCCGTAGTATTCCAACTACCAAGTCCTTCAAGACTGCACTTAAGACGCATCTTTTCAAAATGTATTTACAAAATTAATGAAAACATTTCTTTTAATGATCAACGTACTATAGCTTATGTGTAATGTACTGTCCTTTATGTTGTTATTATGGTATGAATGGTTATTTAATTATTATATGTATGTTATGATCTCCATGTAAAGCGCTATGAGCCCGGTTCCTTACTGGGATACAGCGCTATATAAATTATCAATTATTATTATTATTATTAATATGTTCTGTCGGGAAATCCTAAAACTTAGTGAGGTAACTTAGTGTGTTACTAAAATGTTGTTGATGTTTTCCTATTGACATCCTGGAAACGCGGGGTATACAGGGTAGGCCTGTAAACGGGTTACCGGGACCCGGGTACCCGTTGCCGTGAGATTACCCGGGTAGTAAAATTCCGCCAGGGTACCCGTGAAAATGTGGCTTCAATGTCTATATTAACCAAACTTCAGCTCGCTGGCGGCTTTTTTGTGTGTTTAATTTACGGCTCGCGAAGCAAATTACTAAATGAAATTTTTGTTTCAAATATATGCCGTGAAATACATCTAAGGAGAACTATCTGTCAACGGGAAATACAATACGGTCTCGACAAACCACAATGTATTTTGATACATATTTCTTCACATATTTTTTCTCTGAAAATGAAACAGAAATCGCAAACACACGAAGATTTTGGTTTTTTGAATGAATAAAGAAAACTAAACTCCTCTGTCAAAAATAAAGATGGACTGAGAGATGAAAGAGGCCTTGTTTGTTGTTGTTCATAAAACACCACTGCTTTGACACTAACATTACTTTTGAAATATGCCGACATTGGGCTACCTATTGATACCAATTATCTACCCCATCTCCCCCATCCACTCCTATACTATAACCGCACCCTTTCCATTCGCTTGTGATTCTTGTGTTCGTTAACACGTGTTGACCTAGAAAAAACTGATGTTAATAATGCGTACAAGGTTGTCAGTTTTTAAGGCTAATAAATTAAATAGTTACTAACAGTGTAAGATGGGTAAGACGTCGGCATAGAGATGGAAGAGACCGTGTTTGATTTTTTAATAAAAACACCCCTGCTTTGACACTAACTTTGATCTTTGAAATACGCCGACATTGGGTTTCCGATTGTTGATATTTTTTATCTACCCTCCATTCGATTGTGTTTCGTGTGTTCATTACAGCGTGTGCCTTAACCAAAAACTGATTTTAATTATACACCAAAATTTGTAAGTTTTGAAAGTAAATAAATCAGTTACTAACAGTGCAAGATGGATAAGGGCCCGTCCATAAATGACATTACGCACCTAGGGGAGGAGGGGGTCACACATTTGTGACCAGGGGGAGGGATGTGTTTTAAGAATAAATTTGACGTTACATCAAAACGCGCAACTTTAGATAAAAGTTCCACTGAAATAATGTATTTGGTTGCTTAAAATTTATTTAATGACGTTTAATGATCGGCCAAAATCGCTTGACGTCATTTATGTACGGCCCCTGAGACGTCGGCGGTGTAGCTACTGTGTGAAATGAGGTGCATGGAAGGTGGCTAGGTAGCATTTTATAGCGGTCATGACGGGGAACATTATGCGATGTTTCAATCGGGTAACCCGGGTACCCGTTCGAAATTTGGACGGGTACCCGGGCAGCATTTTTAAACAATATTGACAGCCCTAATACAGGGTGGTATTATAATTTTGATTTGAACACTTCCTTATAAAGGTTCATTTGAGAATCATGAATATTTAATTACATTCATCATAAATGGTAATCAAACACAGTCTTTAAAAAAAAATAAACTAGATTCTCTTAAACTCTATCATCTACTTCAGCCGTTAATTCTGAGTATGCTCCAATGTTATTTTCTTTGCTATGCAATTCACCATATTGGAATTTTTCTTATAACATCATTATTATTTCATACTTATCCATCCAAAAAGGTAATCATTACAAGACCGGGTGTTTTATTTACATTTTCTAGTCAGGTGTTGGTTAAATATGTAAATAAAATAATTGTTTTTAACCCTAATCATGTTTTTAGAGAGACAAGTTAACAACAGATTTGTGGATATCGACATGAATCTAGTTTTGGTTACCGCAAATTGCAAAATCCCCTATTATTATTTATACAAGAACAAGTCAGAGGCAGTTTCAGGTTTCATAAGAACTATGCTGATTTACAACAATCCAATATACAACAAGTAAGTATTGCCAACGTGTAGAAATGTTGGCAGTTTAAATATTGCTTAAAGATTAAATATTTTTTGTCATCGTATTTTGCATTTAAAATAGCACATTTAAAAAAATATATATAAATATAAAGTGATTACAGAATAATTGCACGAGGCAATCAATTATTTAAGATAGATTGACGGTCCAGTTAAAATTTCAATGCGGGCCTTAATTAGTAAAATATACTAGTCGTCCTAATGCTCATTGTCTTCTTTGAAGGAGCCGATTAATTTGTATCTGTTATTCCTAAAGGAGTCAAGAATAGTACTAATCTGAGCAATGTCAGAGATTAATAAATGTCTTATTTTACACAAATTATATGGTTCATTGTATTTGATGCTGAACAACCATTTGAGGGTTTCCTGTGGCATAGTTGCTATCAAGGTAACGATGTAGAGTACACTTGCCCGTATCAGATAGAGCATAGTGACTTGCAAAACCCGTCATGAGAGACCCGCAAAACGTTAGAGGCAACTGGGTGTAACCTTCCTCCATGCAAAAGTTACTTGAAATAACAAGCAATCAAGTACAGCAACAATTGGAAATCCAATGCGTCTCGTGTTCACGTCTTGGTGAATGTTGTGACCTGGCTGTGGACCCTAATGATGCCCTTATGGGTAACCGACTTAAGTTTGGGAAAATAAGGTGGTCGGGCTTTGTTTTAGCTTAACATTCCACTCTTATGTCGTGTCTAAATGAAACTTGTGAACGCTGCTTCACTTGCTCAAGGTCTGAAAAGGGAATTTAAGAAATACAACAAAATGCCCATTAAACATAATTAATAATTAAGGCACGCATAATTTTGTTTAAATTTATTATAACAATATTTAAATAATAATATAAGAAAATAAAATATGATGCACCACATGAGCTTTCTTTACTTTATTTTTCAAAACAGTTTGGAACCATTTCTATTAAGTTGATTTGAACATTGACTTTGTTTCTTTCTTCAAATCCTTTTTACAAATGTATACTTAGATATCTGAACTTTACTTGTCCCTGTCCTACTCTAATATTAAAGGCATTTAGAACCGTTGAACAAAGAGTAGTTCTGTAACAAGATTTGACAGCGTCAATACTTTCTTACTTTTCGCTCAAGACATGTCATATTTTTACGCAGCATGACAAGTAATAGACGGTAGCAACCATGCATTGATAAGTTTATTAGAGGATGAACATCGTTTATGTCTCTTTAAAAATAAAGAACAGTTAAAAGAAGCGTGAGATGCCCATGAACTTCTGTGATCATGTATGGCATTAAAAATACCAAACGGACATATAATGAATACTTCTGTTTCAGTTTGTACTAATACAGATGTTTTTGACACATTATTTTAAGATTTGATAGGTAAAACATAAGTTAGCCTCAATATCTTCCACCCCTGTTATATTCAGTTTCATATTCCCATTGTTTGTGATCTTGACACAACTTGCAAAGAAATCAATTTCATGGGTGCCCCCCCCCCATTTTATATACTCGATATCATGATGTATTCAAAAATTTCTACCTTTAAAAAAAACTCATTAAATACCTATAAACATAAATGTGTGTGTTACGCTAGAGCTCGAAGTTCAGCCAGTTCCCATTTTTGACTGACGATTTCCCACTCTGGTTGAGGTATGTGGGTAATGTCCGATGTGATGAAAATAACTAATGTATTTGCTACTATGGACAAATTTCCGAAATCGTCGGGAAATTACCGGCCAATATCCAATGTGCTGATGCAAGACTATCTGGTAGACAGTACAGCTGTGAGCGAGCCTACGACATGGATTCAGACAAATGAATCAACACATAAAGCTGAGAGAATCATGAAAAAAACTTTCTTTTCGTCAATGAATGCAACAGTCCCCTTATAATTTCTTGTTTGGCTTCAAAGCAAAGGTGTGACTGAACACATCAAATCTGCCCAGAGAGTTTGTACTTAGTTACAGACGAAGTTCTTGAGAATTTCGAGTGAAAATGCAGCGACAACAAACCTCCTACCGGGGCTACCGAGCCATTGGAAAGTTGTTACGAGTTGTCTGACAATAACAATACGACAGTTTCTGTTTAGTTTGTAAAAAATACTGTAGTTTGGCCCATTCTTGTGGATTTTGTTGCAACACTAACCACGCTTTTAATTGAAAAATAAATGAAGCATTCGAAGGGTACGGAGTGAAAATTCCTTGCAGACTATGTCATAGTAAACAAGAAATCAGGTACATGAGGTCTGTAGCTTAAGCCAGTTTGCAAACTCAAGGCGCATGTATAGTTGCTAAAAAAATCAATTAAAAATTCTCATCAGAGACGATGTACTCATCCCTATACTAGATGTTGACATGGGTCACGATGAAGCGTCCTTTCAGGTGTCACGAACATCGAGGGCCTTTCTATATACCAAGAAAAAAAACATGTTGTTCTAAAAAATCTGTGTTCCAGAAGTGATTTTTCAATTCTGAACAAGAAAATGCTCACATTGGGGCACAGAAGAAAAATCACTAAGAACTCACTTGTCTTCACAATCATTGTCTTGCTGGTTAAAATTTATTTAAAATCGTATTAGGTCTTTGATCTCTGGTAACAAATTATCCTTGGATATTAATTTTTAATGTATTTAATTCACAGAGCTATATGCTTTCCAGAAAATTTCTGCTTGCATAAATATCAATTCAGATGTTGTCAACAATGAATTATGTGTACCTGATGCAGTGTGTACCAACGTGAAAACTTGCAAAATGTTTAGAACAAAAAATCCACCTAACAATTTCTAGCTCACGGTAAGAAACTTTAGGAGATTATAACAAATTGCTTTTTATGTATTTTCTTCATTAAAATTATGCACTGTGGTAGAAATCGATTGAAATAGATAAACATCTATCATCTATCAAATAAATGCATAAAGGCTTTTTCATATGCACGATGATAATATCATTTTGAAGAATACCTTTCTTTTACTTGAACATAAATAAATGTTAAGAAAAATTGTTTAATATTTAATTGATTCAGAGAAAAATCTGAATCAAATTATATGCTTATAAAAATTAATTCAATTACTCAAAACATCCCAAGTCTATGTAAAAGAAAGTGAATAATACAAATTACTGAAAAGGCTCTAACGCTAATGATGACCCCCTATACTTGTACCCACAAACGTTTTATGTGATTTAGAAATTGGCTCAAAAGAAAAATACATTTAAAAAAATATAGAAAAATTTGGTATTCACCCCATTTGTTAACTAGTTATTTTTTTTTACAATTTCAATATTTTTTTTAAAGAGAATTCTTGAACTCATCATATGCTCAGACAGGGAATGTGTTGAAGAATAATCAGAGCACAGTGGAAGTCATTATGGAAAATTTGTATAAAATTCCCTTGTCAAGGGAAGGAAACGTAAGTGAGAAAAATAAACACTTCATGCAGAAAAATTAGTAATAAATTGGTTTTTTGTATACGAGACTTTTTAGAAAGCACTGCGTTTAACAATTCTTCTCTTATACAAAATGTTAACAAAGTCTTGTACCACGGCCCAAACCCAAAACTCGTTTTTCTTAATTATCATAACCATCTTCCTTTTTCCCACACGCATGGTATCTAAGCTGTCTTACTAGAGTAAATTAGCAACCGTTTTTTTTTACCTACTAGTAGTACTAGTCTGTATTACTTAATTAATTTAATACCCATATCATATATATGGCTGTGTAGGGTTTGTTTGAAAGCTCGTACATAGTTCATAAGATCACGAAAAAAGAATAAAAAGTCATGCCTGTTCAAATTTGATAGACTGATAGTTTATTTTGATTAAGAGGTTGCCGGATATTGGTATTTCTTACAATATTCGGATTTACCGAATACTTATGCCAGAGTTGGCAATTGTGATTTGATTTGCGAACTTAAAAATAAAAATGTTGCTTGTCTCACATGTTATATCTTATTCAGTCTTATAATTTTTAACTCTCGTCTATTGTGAATATTATGATTATAGAAAATAAGTTATTAACAAAGTAAGTTATACACTAAATTATTAATATATAACAAAATAAACAAATTAACAAGAGTTGATCACGAAATCAGTCAAATCCATGCAAAATATAGTAAAATAATCACATTTCAATACGAGAAAAAAAATTAAGTTAAAAGTTAAACGTATAGATACTTTACTACATAAGATAACAAAATAAGTTAACTAACAGCATGTTAAACTTAAATCGTCTGAATAAAAGAACAGTTTTTATTATGGCTCTAGATCAAGACTTCTTGTACACCACAGTACAGACTCAGTACAACACTGTTCGTTTGGTACACACTATCACTACACAGTTCGTGGTACTTCGTTCAAGTTCGTTCATTCAATTCATTGTAATAGGTTCATGGTTGCCGTTGACAGTGCCACAGACTGTCATTGTAGATAGCAGAAACTCTCCATATGTTGGATAATAAATATTTTAATAAATAGTATTAAATACTAAATAGAA
Organism: Ampullaceana balthica; assembly: GCA_944989445.1. Lineage (NCBI taxonomy): Eukaryota > Metazoa > Mollusca > Gastropoda > Lymnaeidae > Ampullaceana > Ampullaceana balthica. The sequence goes on from CALYLW010000398.1 coordinate 42,439, forward strand.
AGTAGTAAAGTACACCACTTTACACTTTAATGTGGAGATATCCGGAATCCAGATCCGGCAAAAATTAGGGCCAAACTATCTGGATCCGGCAAATAGTAAAAAACCATATCCGGCCACCCTCTAATTTTGATAGTTTTTTATTTATTCTTTAATCCTCAAATTTGTAATTTAAAAGTAATGAAAAGTTTAATTTAAGAGTTCAGTAAAAAGATATTTAAGGCTGCACATGTAAGATATATAAAAAGATTCCAAGTTAATAATTTCAAACAATAAAATAAAAATAAAACAAGACAATTAATGTAGCAGCTAGGCACCTTCTTCAAAAGACAATTCAATCAAAAAAAATAAATATATATTTGATTACAAACTGGCCGTTCTCTGTCACAATTTCTTTTCGGACTCATGCCCATCGTGTCTTACTGAACTTTTGTCGGTCTACTCACCCACTCGCCAGCTACGATCTTCTGCAGACACACGCGTTCTCTCTGTTCCTACGACACGCACCAAAACGTTTGGTTAAAGGTCGTTCTCCTTTAGTGCAGCCAAACAATGGAATTCTCTACCATTACACATACGTAGTATTCAAACAACCAAGTCCTTCAAGACTGCACTTAAGACACATCTTTTCAAAATTTATTTTTAAAATTGATGAAACAACATTTCTTGTAAATGATTAACGTAGCTTATGTATAATGTACTGTAATTTTTTGTGTTTGTTGTGATATGAAAGTTAATTTAATACTTATAAGTATGTTATTTCTTTCATGTAAAGCGCTGTGAGCCCAGTTCCTTACTGGGATACAGCGCTATATAAATAATCAATTTATTATTATTATTATTATTTTACTACGCAATTTCTTGAAACACCGTTTTTTTTTACAGGGAGGAAATACAAGATTTGAACTGCCATTTAAGCCAAAAGTAAATGTAGTAGGAGGTAAGTTCTATGACATGCATCTGTGAAAATGGAATTTACTCTCAAAGTAATAGAGATCTTATGAATTGTTCTAATTATCTTTTATAATAAATATTTTAAATACACCATAAAATCAAGTTAAATTCCCATTAGATCTATAGTTGAGCTATATTGCCTATATGTTTCTCATTTTTAAAATCTCATACAATTGTTTTACATAAACTTTGAAATAGTTTAAATGTGTGTTTACATCCATCATTATTATGGCATTCATAGGTGAAGTGTAATGTGTGCAGCACATTTTGATGTCCTACTTTACATCAAATGTCTGGTTGGCTATTGCCTTCCTATTAATGTTACATGAGCTTTTTTTCTCTCCCATATTTTGTTAATTAATATCTGTGTCTTTAAATAATATTGCTTCCTTAGATATAAACAAAAGACTTTTGTTCATGAACATCTTGTTAAGACCAGTCCAAAGAGAAAATGAAGCATTTACTCCATGGAAACTAAGAAACATGGCAGAATCTTTTGTAAGTAAGCCATACAGTTTTAATTTTTGGTCAGCCCTGACTAGCTAAAAAATTTTTAAAGATTTAGTGATCACATTTAAGGATATAGTAGAAAAAAATGTACGCCATCCTTTATGTTAGTTTATATTTTGAATTATTTTGTATTTAATTTTAGTTGTGCATTAAGCACCTTGAAATATATATGTCTACATTTACACAATTAAAATATGTTAACGTTGATACATTTTAATAGCATAATTTTTAGCACTAATTCCTTTTAAAAATAGCTATCACTATTAGAGGCATTACTAAGGTTGGTGTCACTCAGTGTGGTAGCACAGGTGTCACCCCTCATAACTTACCTTATAGATCTCCTTCGAGTTTGCCAGTGCCTAATAATGGGGACATACAGAATTTTTGCTTTGGGTGTCACCCCTTGTGATGGTATCAACTCTCACACCCCCCTAGTGACGCCTCTGATTACTATTTTAAATCTCTAATTGCTAATTATAAACCATTATAAACTTATAATTTTGTAACTCTTCATTATATGGAAATAAAAATATTCTTCTTAAGTGTTTTTAAAAAGTTCCTGTACCAATCATTACTTATAAACTATTTATTTTCAAATAAATGAATTATGCAAAGATTAAGGGTCACCAGTAGTTTCCTAAAAATAATTAATTAATTTTTTAAACAAATTTCCATAGATTTCAAATACAGTAAAGGAATACATACCTGAGTTTATGATAATTAAAACAGATAACGAGAGGTAAGTGGAAATGTTTTATTTTAGATGTTCAGAGATAAGTATAAGGCAGCCATTTAAAAGAAGAATAAAGTGGACACATGCACCTCTTACCCCCACCCCCTCAACCGCTAGTCCCAAAATGAAGTTGGCACCAAAATAGTCTTTAGTAGAGATTACCTTAATAGTGAATAAATCAATTAAATCTATTTCTTTTTATTATTACACGCTTTTATTTAAGTCACACTGTTTGTATGTTGTATCCATCCATCCTTCCTTCAAATCGTGTAATGTAAAATTAAACCACTTCTGATGGATCTAGAGATCTCAATATTTTACCACATATAGATCGTGGATGACAATGCATTGTATCAAAATTTCAGATCGATCGAATGTACCGTAATTAAATTAATGCATTTTTAGTTTTTAGTTGTTGTCTATATAAAATATTATCACTTGCATCAATGAACCATGCCTCAATTCGCCCTAGAGGGATACAATTAATCTCAATGTGTTGACGTCAGATGTGGGTGGTAAAGAGTTTTTATTATAACTTTAGAAAGTACTATCAACAAGAAGTCTTGCTGGCTGAAATATAAGCGTGATTGATTGCCGACATGGGGGTACGAGGTTCAATTTTCAGTTAGGGAAAATGTTTTTTTGTATTATGCATAAATTTGTAATGAATAATCTTTCTTTTTACCACTATCACAATTAAATTATTGACAATGAAGTTTAACTAATTAAATTGAATTGATAAGGTCGAAAAATCAAATTAAAAAATGTTGATACTAAAAAGTAGAAAATAAAATAATGTAAAAAAAAATCTTTTTTTAAAAAGGACACGCTTTTTTTTACACTTAGAAAGTGCACTAAAAAGAAGAAAATAAAATTTTTCTATGAAAACAGGTGAAATCGGTGAACCTATCTACTGCACATAAAAGCGTGAGGCGCTCATCACAACTCTCTATCGTGTACAAGGCTGCGAAACATAAAACCAAATTTGTATGAATATTAATAAACAGTAAAAGTTTCCCAACTTTGATCATATAAATGCTACTATCACATTAATTAGAAATATTTATCGATATGTAAGATAATAGTTGCAATGAGAAATGATTTGTGATGGGTGCCCCACGCTTTTATGTGCAGTAGATAGTTTCACCGATTTCACCTGTTTTCATAGAAAATTTTTATTTTCTTTTTTTAGTGCATTTTCTATATGTAAATAAAAGCGTGTCCTTTTTAAAAAAAGATTTTTTTTACATTATTTTATTCAAAGACAAGAGTCTAAAAAACAAGATATCAACTCAGGTCTTTCCCAGAATTGTTTTACTTATGTTTAGGCAATTTCTTGTAGATTTTAATTTTGAACTGTCAGTTTGGCTGCTGTGATAAAGAATAACTTAAATAATCAACGTGTATCTATGTTGTTTTTCTTCAATGTAAGATGAAAGCCGAAAAGAAAAACCTATGACCTTCTGTGCAAATAGAGGGAAGATCAAGAAGTTAATAATAGATTGAAAGCTCTTGTGACTAACAAATAAATTGTTCAGGGGTGGGGGTAGGATATTATCAACCTGTGATTTTAATAGTTTTAGATTGGATTACTAATTAACTCCTTTAAACACTCACCCCATCTTCTCCAATAAATTTTTAAAAGGATGGCTTTGACTAATTTTAAGTTTCGATTTGACATACCATTAATTCACTTAAGTAACAATAAAAAGTTTTAGAATTTAAAAATAAAGCATTGAATTAAAAAAAATAAGATACTTTTTCTAGACTGTATGTCTATAATTGTAACCTTATTTAAAAATTTTCTTCAGTTTATGCGAAAGAGCAGATGGTACAATGTTGTGTTTGAACTACTCTATTTGGTTCAAAAAAGAAGTTAGTGCAATCATGGTACAGAAAGTTGCTGAATTGATGCTACTGTACCATGAGAAAACTCAGTTAACTTCCAGTAATGTAACAATCACTGGTCCCTTGATGCTCTACATAACTAGAGTGGACATGGAAGCAAAAATATCTGGTGAGTTGATTTTCTGTACCAAATGGAGATAAATGCCCACTGGAGATAAATGCCAAACTGCGGCATGAAAAACCAAATTTCGAAAATTCCCCCAAACAGTGCAGCATCACAAAAAACTATTGATGTAACAGGCCAGATTTACACCACTTACGTAACCTTAAGTTCACAGTAATAACAAATAAAAAAACAAATTGTAAAAATATTTTTTTAAAGTGTCTAGTATTGTTAGGAAAGCTGCATAAGACAAATTATTTGATCTCCATTTTAAAATACTTAATGCATTAAATTTAATAGCTATACCATAGAAAAATTAAAGTTAACACCATAAAATAGGACAAAACATAAACATTATTTTGAACTTAAAACTAATTAAATGTATTTATCAAATGACTACGTTGGTTTTTAAGATAAAGTCTGTGACTGTAGACTACAGTTTCAGAATATGAAGACCAATCCATAGATTCATCAGCTTTTGTAAATTAAATTCAAATGTGCTTGTATTCATTAATAATGAATGCTTATAACTCATAAAGCAAAAACAGTGTGAAGAAACTGATCAAGAACGAACATAACTTAAGAGGCATAAATTGAGAAAATAGAGTTAGAGAATAGTTAGAGAGCAGAGTAAAGCTTGGTATACAATCAAATCTGGATTGAAAAATGTTTTTATTCCATTTTGGAGAATCTAAATAGTGCCAGAATTTGGCAGCAAATTGAAAAGTACAATGTAGCTGCATTTTTTAAAACCTTCTAGCACATAAAAAACTTCTTCTTTGTTTCATCTGAAGAATGAAGACAAAAGTGGCATTGGAAGAAGGGATGGATATAAATGTAATATGATGGTTCATAAATTGAAATAAGTTCTTACCTGTAATGCAAAGGCAGATTTCTTGATGCCAAAGTATTGGGCTAGAATATTTTATAGTAAATCCATTTTTTAAACTGGTAACCAATGAAGAAAGAAAAACTTTTTCAACACGAGCAGCTGTTTCATTGATCTTGTCCAGCCTAAATCTAGGATGATCCCACAGAGTACTATTACAGTAATGTGCTGCACCACTATCCATCCATTATTGCTCAAGATTTCTAAAGGCTTCTCTTGTATCTAGAGACAGGGTGAAGGTGTTCAATATTAGAACATCATTGACAAGAAGCTAACATAAAAACTCATTGATTAATAATTTGGCCTAATGCATAGGAAAAACAAGCTAGTTTATAACACGTGCCCCTGAGGAATACATCATACTTGAAATATCAGAATAATATATTAAATGAAACAACTAAAACTGCTTTTAAAAAGTTTAATTTATCTGACCAGATGTTAAAATAGTCATTCATGAGTTTATTACTTTATACTCATGTTATTAGGTTTGAAGGGGGAGTTAAGTCTTGCCTAAGCCACCACCACTACACAAGATAATATTATTAATTAATTTATATTTATTTAATTGCAGCAATCAACTGGTGTGATATCATAAACAGATTGTCAGTGGCTGAGAGATTTTGTGACAATGGGTCTTTCTGTGTCAATGCTAATGCTGATGGATCATTTCAATGTACAGAAAAAATAAGTAAGTTACTTAAAAGACAAGAAAAAACTACAGCAAAACAACAATAATGAAAAGCCAAGAAAAAAAATGTTTACATTACAAGACACCACTATTAATAATTTTAAATTTAAAAAACTAAATAATTTCCAATTTGTTAATTATTTTTTTATGCAAATGTTAAGTTTTTGTTAATTTAAATATTTAATAATGCAGAATAGTTCAAATTCATCTTTCATTGTACATTCACTAGAAGTAATACTTTATAATAATTGTCCAGAATGTAGTAACTGGACGTAGGGAGAGAACTGCAGTAACGTTTGTGATTGTGATAGAAACAATACAGCACTCTGTAATGACGATGGAACCTGCACCTGTAAGTCTGAATTTAAAGGATTATTGTGTGACCAGTTTGCTGATTTTTGTTTGAAGAAGTCACCTTGTAGTGACAATGCAAAGTGCATCAATACTGAAGTTGGATACAAGTGTCAATGTAGAGAGGGATTCAATCACAGCTCTTTGAACTATAACAGCTGTGAAGGTAATGTTTTTTTACTCTGTTAATTAGCATGTTGTTGTTATATTTAAATGATACTATGAACTACTTTATCAATAAGACACAAGAGAAAGTTAAAGGGGAACAATGTTTAGAAAAGTATAAAACTCTGTTAAAATTCTTAATTCAATTATTCTTACATCTCTCTTTATAAAAAAGTATTTAGAAAATATTTTTTATTTTATTTATTAAAGGTTAGAAAAATGGTATTTCCTTTTCCAATGATAATTCAGATACACTTCAATAACTAGTAAGTGTTCGTATCAGGAATAAATTATTAAATAGACTATTTAAATTGACACAAGTAAAAATTAATCATGAATTCCATCATAACTATTTTTAAAAGCCTGCCACACTTGGACCTGGGGTGTAGAATGCAACAGGACATGTTCCTGCCATAAAAACAACACAGACAGCTGTGACAGTGTTACTGGTAACTGTCTTTGTAAACCTGGGTTCCAGTCCACAAACTGTGAGGTGGATGTTGATGAGTGCCAACAGTCAGCGTACACGTGTAGTTACGATATGAAGTGTGTCAACACTGTGGGGAGTTACTACTGTAAGTGAACTTTTAGATAGTTTTATTAATTTACAAGCATAAACTTTAAAAATAAAAACTTTCATAGCATTTTATTCATTTTTTTAAAACATCAGGTTTTACAAGAAAAGTTTTTCATTACAAATAATTTTTTTTATGAAAGATTATTTTAATACATATTCTTTCATATTTACTCCTCAGGTGAACAAAAAGATGGTAAGAAAATTCACAATGTTGCGGAGTGTTATGGCACTAAATTCTTAATTCATATTTTGCATTAAAAATATTATTCAGTTTTACACACAATTTCAAACATACATGTAATTTTAAAAATTATCTAAGTTACCATGTAATTTATTTTATTTTTTTGTCTATTCTGTTCAAAACTCTGTATCCTATTTATACACAACTATTTATCTTTATTTATAAGATAGGCCGTTGAGATTAATTTGTTATTAGTTATATTACCATGTGAATTCTTATCATTATAATTATGGCAGCTAAAAGATTTCTTTAATTTCCAACTTACAGAAAAATCACAGGCACAGAGAGGTAAGACATTCAAGATACCTAAAACCTAAATTTCTCTTGTTTAAATTTTATTGTTTTGTATATTATCTTAAAAATTAAATGCAAGGATTTTTAAGGTTAGGTAAAATTTATTTCTAACCTTAAAAAAAAACAAAATAAAAAAAAACGAACAAACAAATGATAGCACAATTAAAAGTGATAGCCAAACCAAACAAAGCTATTCTATTTTCATTGTGTGTATTTCACCAGTATGTTCTGTGTAAGCTTATCTATTACAGATGCTTCTTCTATAAAGTAGATTGTTGCGTTCTACTCTTATCAATGGTTATGTCTAGTCTTGCATTTTTATAAGAGTTTTAATTTTTGATAGAGTGTTGGTTTTCCTGGTTTCATCAGGCAACACATCCCCGTCCAAATTCCAGTCAGGATGAATGAAAAAATCAAGTGTGTTTAATCTTGCATACAGAATAAGAAAAGTGTTTTTATCCCTATGTCTATCTCAGGATTGTATTAGATTATCTTTGTTTTGTATTTCCAAGTTAGAACTAATTGTCTTATGTATGATAACTACTTTGCTCTTTTTTTTCTATCCTCTAGTGTTTCAAGGTTTAAAGATTTAACTAATGGTGTTACACTTGTCAGCTTTGAATATTCTCCAGTAATAAATTTCGCAGCTCTTATTTTAAAATTTGTTCTAGTTTATAAATGTTTACTTTGGTGGATAGGTCCCATACAGAAGATGCATATTCTAGTAAAGGTTTCACCAAAGTAAGAAAGCATTTAAGTTTCATATTTTTATTACATCTGTTAAAGTTTATTTTCATAAAGCCTGAGGTTTTATTTGATTACTTTATTGATATGAGGATTCCAAAAAAATTTCTCATGTTTTATTACTCCCAAGTATTTTGCATGTTTATTTTGGATTATTTGTTTTCCGTGAATGAAATATGTTGCATTTATTTGTTTATTTTTCTTTGTTACTCTCAACAGTTGACGCTTTTCTGGACAGAAAAAACATACTCCAATTATTTTCCAATTTCATTAACTCATCTAGATCTTTTTGTATGGTTTTGATATCTTGTCCTGATTTAATTGTTCTAGAGATTTTACAATCATTAGCAAATAACCTAACTTTTGTTCCTGTTGAAATGCCATTGGTTAAATTATGTATATAATTTAGGAAGAGTAAGGGGCCTAGGCGGTTCCTTGTGGAACTCCTAACCCTTAAAGATACTTATCAGGATCCATTAATTATAACACATTTTTCTCTAACTAAAAGCAAATCTTGGACCCAATGCTGTATTGGACCTGAGATTCCAAAGGAATTTAGTTTATTTGAGTAAACTAGTGTGGTGAACTTTATTAAAAGCCTTGAGAAGTATAGTAATATTGTATATATTTGATTATTATTGTCTATGCCTTTTGATAGACAATCTATTAGACAAATTAATTGCATTTCCTATAATATGGTTTTCTTAAAGCCATGTTGATGTGGTCATAGAACACTATGTTTGTCTAGGCCATTAACAATTTTTTTCTATATATTATGTGTTCTATTAATTTACAAGTAATAATAGTAATTGAAACAGGTCTAGAAATACCAGGGTCTATTTTATCTCATTACAGGGGAGTTACATTAGCTAGTTTCCAATCCTGAAGCACTTTACCCTGGTTTAAAGGGGCTTGAAAAAGTACTTCAAGGATTTAGATCAGTTTATTGTTTTGTTATTTAAGTAGCCTTCCGGCAATTCATCTGGACTAGAAGCTCAGTTTATTTTTAAATCTGTAAGGAGTTTATTTATACCTCTTTTGTCTTCAGTTATGTTAACTTTTTCTTCTATTTTATTTAAGTTTATTAAGACTTCCTGTCACCTGAGACTGAAAATGCTTATGCAAAATATGTTTTGAGGATGCTAGCTTTGGTCTCCTTATCATTATAGGTTTTATTGTTTAGGACTTTTAGTGAGGCTATTCCTGTGGGCAATATTCCCTCTGAGGTCCGTGTGCAAAGTTAAAAAAAAACTTGTGTGCAAAGTGGCACAGCATCCATTTTTTTGGGGGATATTTTACAAAATTTGCTGCGTGGTAATTCTTAACTGCTGCGCTCGTCTGTGAAATATGAGTGCGCCCGAGCATCTTAAAGGGAACATTGCATGTGGGCTCCAATTTTGTAGACTTAATAAAGCACTATAAGTTTTTATTGATTTCTTTTTAAATTAAATTGTTTACATATTCATTTGAGAGATTTTGACTAAGTTTTTGGTTAAGTTTTTAAATGTTAAGTATTTTTTGTGTATATGTTTTACATTGGTGGCTTAAATTAAAATAAGCAAAAACTCTTTTTGTTTACAAAGTTTTTTTTAATTAAGTATTGAACCAGCATTTTTTAATTTTATTTTTTGTTTGTTTTATTGGAACATTCTCATCTATTATTGATTTTAGATTTGGTTTTTGGATTTACAAATTTTGTTGGAAGTTAGACACTGTTTGCTGTAATTGTATTGTATTACATTTATTCCATACAAAAATTATTCTTTTAGGTTTCCTACATTGGTAGTCTTTAATTGTAAATAGGTTTAATGATGCTATTAAATTAAAATTGAATTTATTTACTAATCCTACCATATTATGCAGTTAATTAAGCATACAAGTGAAGCAAACCTAACATTATGTCTTATCTTATACATTTTAAACAGAATTGTATCCTTATGGTCCTGAGGTAGGCGACTCTGTGATCAAAACAAGTGGGGGACAGTACTGGTACTACTGGTATGATGCCATCAGTGAACCTATCACATTTAATAGTGGTGTCCCCTTTGGATCAGAAAAAGTTAAAGAAGCTCATGTAAGATTTTAATTTAGAAGTTTATAATAAAAAAATATTTTTTCATATTCATGATATCAATTTAATGAAATTAGTTTATTGACATTGTTAGACCCGATCAATACATGATATGGTATTAATTTAAAGACATTAGGCTTTTGCCATTATATGAACATCTATGAATGATATATCAATTTAATAGTTGTTTTTTCTCCATTATGTGACAATCAATAGATGATATGAAATTAATGTATTTGGTCGATATTTATTCCTTTCTCCAAAATCATGACAAATTCATCATAGAAACATGACTTTTTAAATTTTAAATGCAACAAACTTGTGGACATTTTGCCAACTTCAACAAAAAAATATATGATGAATAGCCCCCATTAACAATTACTTCATTTAACATTACATAAATATTAATGTTTAACACTTTTTTTATTCAGGTTCTTCCCAATGGTGTTATGACATTTGGCAAACAAAAAAGAGTTTGGTATCCTAACTTTGAGTACACTTACTTGTCTACACCGACCCCTAATGTTCTCGCTCCATTCTGGACTTACACCAACCCCAAACAGACTGGCAAGGTTTATTACCAACACTATGAACTGTCAAACTCCAGATCTCCTCAAGTGGCAGCTGTATTCAAAAGAGCTAATGCAGAGGTTGGTTAGTTTGCAAATTAATGAGTGTTATTTCTAGGGCTTTCAATATTGCTGAAAAAAAGCTGCCCGGGTAACCGCCCAAAATTTGAACGGGTACCTGGGTTACCCTTTTGAAATGCCTAAAAATCTTGCAGCCATACCGGCTATTAGCCTTATACTTCTTTGTTTATTATGGAAATGCAAATTTAGATGTAATGCATCAGCGAGGTAAAAAATGATGACATTGAAATACTACTTTAGTACAGTGGTGTAAAAAACAATGAGCAGAGGGGTGCCAAAGTGATTTTTTTTCATTTTTGGGTGGAGTGGGGTGGCTAAACAAAGTCTTATAAAGATAAAGGACGGTAATCTTATGATGACATGGCGGGTTATTTCTAGTTCATAGCTGACAACTGTTGTAATTAACTAAACTTTCCGGGACCTCTACTCAGTGGACCCATCCCCTCGCATTTATTTTCGTTATTATAGTGGAAATCATTCAACGATTGAAATATTATTTGAGAATATAGCAGGTGTTTGCTTTTTTTAAGTATGGTGGGAATAGGAGTTGAGAAAGGAGTGAGTGTGTGTTTGTGTGTTGGGGGATTAGATAAACAACATGGCTCGTCTCAATCGGTAACAAAGATGTGCGGCATATTTCAAAGCCAAAGCCAAGGTCATTTCCTGCCCTTCCTAGTTATCGGTTTTGTGTTCTATTTTCCTTACTTAAACAATTCAAAGAACCAAAACCTTTTTGTTTAAAATTATTTTTGTTTCATGTTCCAAGAAAAAAAAGTGTATCAAAATACATTATAGTTTGTCGGGACCGTGCTATATTTCCGTTTGACAGTTATTTCTTTTCAAGCGTTGTCATGTTAAACGTATTTCACAGCATCGTTTCAAACGAAAAGTTTTAATTTGATAAATTGTTCGCGAGCCAAAATGTGAACACAGAAGAGCGCAGTTCGACCACCGTTGGTATAGACATTGTAGTAACATTTTCACGGGTACCCGGGCGCAATTTTAATACCCAAGTAATTGCTCGGCAATGGGTACCCTGGTACCCGTTGACAGGCCTAGTCATTTTTGGTTTTGTGGTTTGTTTGCAAATGCCGAAGTATTACATTTCTTTAGAATTCAAAGAACTTAATACCACAATGCGAAAGTTAAAAAAATTAAATGTGTGTTTAATTTTTTAAAATTGTAAATTCAAGGCAGTATTTCTATATTTCCTTATTATCACTTTATGTCTATGGCAAGGAAAAATACTATCTCATGTGATAAGTGTTTTAAGGCATGTCTTGTTTTATTGACAAAAATTTAAAGCATAACTCATTTCTAGTTTTAAAAATCTGGGAATCTTTTTTAGGTTCATTCACTCCATCAGGACCCAAGCCCTAGGGTCAAGTTAATTATTTTTGTCCATTATGCATTTTCTGTACAGGAGTGTCTATACTTCAGCCAATATATATGTCCTTACCATTATACATGCCTTGTTTTAGCAGTTATTTACTATTATGCTTGCTGATTATATCTTATCAGTAAAAAAAATTCAGCTCAAAAAATTAAAGTACATTCTCTTTTTAAATTTCTTTATTATAATAAATACATTCCTGTTGTCAGATTGTTGAGCAATTTCAACTGAGAAGCTACAAGGCTAAACATGTGGTAACTGCAACCTGGAAAAAAATGGAGCCTTACAGTTGGTACATGTGGTTGTGTCAATATTATGAAGAATGGAAAAGTTATGATTGGTGGAAGATGTACTACCAGAAATATTATGACAAGTACTGCAGGACAAACCAGGTGGGTTAACTTCTCTGGTAATATTCTAAACTGTATTGTAGACGAATTTTATTTAACTTCTAAGAGTTTTGTTTTGTGTGCATTGTATTTTTTTCTAAATTGATATTTAAAAAAATATAACTTATATTTTGGAAATTTTCCTTAATCATAATAGGTTTGCCAAATAATTTTAGCGCAGACAAAAATGAACAAATAAGTACCACATTTACAACACCAATGTCATAAAACATTTTCAGACTATTAGAAAGAACACTAGGCAAGAGACAAGAGGTGCCCAATGAAAATGTTGTTTATTATAAACTATAGCAATATTAATATGAATGCTTATAGAGACAGAAGTTCCTCCAGGTTCGAATGATGAAAAGTTTAGCAACACAATGTCATTCAGGTGATTGTGAGTGGGCTTAGAGCACATCATTTTTTTAAAAATGTTCATCTTGGAGACAGCTGCTCACTAACAATAGTCTTGCCAATCTCTGTGGTTATCACACAACAGGATAATATTACAGATTCCAAAACTAAGGGTTATACAAGAAGTTAAAGGCAAAGCATATATGAAGCTTGCAGCATAACTCTTCAGTTCCACAATGTAAGAAGCTCATTAGGCGAGTTTAGGAAAAGAGTGGATTTACTAAATCTTGTCCATTGGACTTAAACACTAAAAGATTGAGGTTGAAAACTCCCAAACTCCCAGAAGGACTTGTATGAAGCTATAAACAAAGATGGCAATTTACCACGATATTCTGATATCACAGCTCTCACCCTATGGGATGGGTAAGATATCAAGAGGTTTGAACTTTATCAATATCAAAGTCACCAACATTATATTCCATGACTGCATGTGTCAAGTTGTGTGAGGAATACATTTTCTTAAGAACTGTCTTTTTAACAAGTTCTTTACATATTTTAAAAAAATAATTTTTTTTATAAACAGACAGTGGAGACCAACACCTTCCAGGCAGTGTACATATCTGATGGAGAAACATCTTACGCTCTTGTCATCTATCGTGTAGGAGAAATGAACTGGTTGTATGATGAATACAGAAGAATAGCTGTTGGCTTTGTATCATCTGATACTATGAGGGACTATGACGTGACTTACACAGACCTCACCACTAAAATGGATAGCATTATATGGAACTCAGGTATAAAAAATTATCCAGATCTTATTTATTTATTTTATACACTTATATGGCACAGTACCCAAGCCTAAAGCTGGGCTCACAGCACTTTACAAACATTTCCAAAATTTTTAGAAAAGACATATTTACATTTACAACAATATATATAACAACAGTCCAGACAAATGTTGGTGTCTATCCATTTGGCTAATATCCATTATAGACTTGTAGTCAGATAGAGCATGATCATCATGTCTAATTGCCTTTCCATCAAAACAGGTCTCCTGGACAAAAATAATGTTTTCATAATAGTGGCAGTGTTAAACTGGTAATGTGGGTCAATAGGCGTACCCTCGTTCTCGCAATTCTTACCACTGGAATCAAAAATATTTTTATTGAACTCGAGCATAAAATAATATGCATATCTGGTTTTTAGAATGTATTTAATTGTATGAAAACCTGATATGACCTTCCATATCAACAACCTCATCTTAAATATAAAGCTTGATGAAATATTGCCTAACTAGATACCTTACTCATCTCATAGATAGTGCAAAGAACGTCTTTTTCATCTTTTTAGTCCACTTATAAAACGTGGTTTTTAAAATCTATTTTACCTCTATTTATTTTACCAAACACTTCATAAGCGCCCATCCAACGTTTTATTACCACGTCGATGAGGTGACGGGGTGAACTTGGCACTTTGTTTGTGAACAATAGCAATCGGATACAGATGCTAATATAGAAATAAACTAAAAAATGCTTTAATTTAATTACGGCACATTTGATCGATCTGAAATTTTGATACAATGCATTGTCAGCCAAGATCTATATGTGGTAAAATTTTGAGATCTCTAGAACCACCAAAAGTGGTTAAATTTTACGTTGGAAAATTTGAAAATTTGCGGACAGACAGACAGGAACAAAATTAAGTTAATAAAAACGTGGTAAAAAAGCGAGTAAACGTGGAGACATGCGCACTGCAGTTGTTTTTACCTGCCCCTACCCTTTTCTACCATCCTTTGCCAACCATAAACTGTGATTGGCCAACCCTAGCGAGGGTTAGTCATGTTCGCAAAAAGGGGGGAAAAGAACGGACAGAAACAAACAATAATTTTTTTTAAATTAAAGATGTTTATGCTGGGGCTTGAACTCAGGACTTTCCGCGTGCAAGGTGGACGTGATAACCACTACACTACCAATCATATGTTATTCTGTGGAGGGTCATTCTTCATGCTTACTTGCACATTCTCATTTTGGTGTAATACATACATACATACATAATAAATTAAAATTCCAAAATACCTTATACATTTTCTAGCTGTCTGACAGCATTTTTTTTTCGAACTGTCATTATTATTCACAAGATTTTAAAATATTATATGGAAACGTTCACAAATTTTAAAATACAAAATACACAATCAAATTGTGTAATGAAAACAATAAATTTGAGCTTTATTTTTTTACTAACATGACAGTAGACGTTTAGGCTAATGCCTTCATCAGTACAATAAACATAAAATACGTACTTACATGAGAAATCTCTATGATATATTAATCACAGATTTTATAGTGATATGATAGAAGAGTGTGTATGTGCGTATTTATGCTGATTTCAAAGATGCTTCTATAGTTCACATCTACAAGCAAAAAGGCAACAGCCAAACCCTTGTTAATCACCATGGTATATCAGTTTTTAACAGTTGCTGGAAAATTATTGCAATCAATCTGAATCACCTATATGCACACCTTGACGAGGGACTACTACCAGAAAGTCAGTGTTGATTTCCAAAAGAACGTTGAACCATAGACTTGGTGTTTGCAGTGAGGCAGCTGCAAGAAAAGTGCCAAAAACTAAACATCTACATCTTCTCCATATACATCAACCTGACTCAAGCCTTTGATACAGTCTGCATAAATGGGCTGTGAAAGATTATTGCCAAGTATGGATGTCCATAAAGTTTATAGCCATTGTAAGGCAGTTCCATGATGGCATACAAGATCTGGTCCAGAAAAATGGAGAAGCATATGAACCCTTCCAAAGTTACTAATGGTGTAAAGCAGGGGTGTGTTCTGGTCCCTACACTGTAAAAAAAAGTGAGCCTCCTGGTGGTTAATATAATTGAATGGTGCGGCAAACAGACAACAGGTCGGGAAGGATCATGCTTGAAATCTTCCTGATGAAATTCTGACTATTTCTTGTCCAACATGTGGATGCACCTTTCGAGTAAAGATAGGTCTAAGGTATAATTAGGACACACCCAGATGCAAGAGCACGTGGCTTATGTGATGAGAATGGTCGTCATCAATCACGATGGACAAACAACATTAAGTGTTAACCAGCTTTAAAATTAATCTAATTTCTTTGACAGGTCGCTATGGCACATGGATAGAAAAAGTTGGTGAGATCAAGAACCCAGACAGCCAGTGCCTCAACTTTTACTTGGAGAACAAACATCTCATCAATAATAAAAGCCACGAGGATCAAGTTGCTGCCTTATTTGATTGTCCATGCAGTATGGATCGATTGGGAGCTCAGTGGTGGTGGTTTTCTTGGACTAGAGACTTGAACAGTGAGAGATCCTACATTGTTTGTTATGCCATTAGCTCAGTGGCTAAGTCTCGCATAAATAGGTTGTGGGGGAACCCTTTAAACAAGGTAAATATAGTAAAAATTTTGCTTTTAAAAAATATTTTATAAATACAATTTAGTACTTGATAGTGTTAAGCTTTGCTTACAAGAGTTTAATGGTTTTAAAAAATGACCATGCTACTCCGCTACTTTACTCACTTCATTGGCTACCTATAAAAGCCCGAATTGATTACAAACTGGCCGTTCTCTGTCACAACTTCTTTTCTGACTCATGCCCTTCCTATCTTACTGAAATTTTGTCGGTCTACTCACCCACTCATCAGCTACGCTCTTCTGCAGACACACGTATTCTCTCATTCCCTAAGCCACGCACTAAAACATTTGGCGAAAGGTCGATCTCTTTTTGTGCATTCAAACAATGGAATTCTCTACCATTACACATCCGTAGTATTCAAACAACCAAGTCCTTCAAGACTGCACTTAAGACACATCTTTTCAACATTTATTTTCAAAATTAATGAAACAACATTTCTTTTAAAGATTAACAAAACTTATGTGTAATGTACTGTAATTTATGTGGTTGTTATGATATGAATTAGAATATTTATTTAATACTTATATGTATGTTATTATCTTCATGTAAAGCGCTGTGAGCCCAGTTCCTTACTGGCATACAGCGCTATATAAATTATCAATTCATTTATTATGTATTTAGTTTAAGACAATTAAAGTTAAACAAGATACGACCCATGGCGTAGCATACGCCGCAGACTTGCTCATCATAGACAGTGCAAAGAACGTAACGGACACAAACAGCAGCACGAAGTAATGAAAAAAAGCGAGTGAACGTGGAGAAATGTGCACAGCATTTGTTGTTACCTGCCCCCTACCCTTTACTACAATCCCTTGCCAACCATAAACTGTGATTTGCCGACCCTAGGGTTAGTCATGTTCGCAAAAAATGGTGAAAAGAACGGGACAGAAAAAAAAATTAGTTTTATTTTTAAATTGTTCCCTCTGGGGCTTGAACCAAGGACTTTCCGCGTGCAAGGCGGACGTGATAACCACTACACTACGAATCATATGTTATTCTGTGAAGGAACAATGCAAGTGAACGCAAGAAGTATTGTTGCCACGTACCCCCCTTTTTTTTCTTTTCATTCTACTAGGCTTGCCCACTGTGATCTTTCAACCCCAGTGGGGTCATTCGTCATGCTCACTTTCAAATGCCCGTTTAAGTAAATTATTTATATAGATGTTTCATAAACAGCTGGATTTCATTATTTATCCAAACTTTTCACGATGATGTGAAATATTATTGTCCATAATCAGCCAAATTTTCTCATTTATCCCAGCTGTGCTGCTACAACTTCACATATCCGAATTACAATGACTATACATGGGAGTCATGGCAACAGGCAAGAAAGAATTCACTCTACATTCCTCACAGAGATCCCAATGCCGGTCACCTGCTTCTGAATGACCCCTGGTGGTGGAGGGGGGGATGCAAGGAAATCTAAGGAGGAAGATATCAATCCCCACAGATGGTGTTGTCAGGACAGCAGTTCCCCCTCCAAGTTCTGTAACTTGTTCAATGAAGTGCGACCGGATTATGGTTGCTCTTTGGAAGCTGAGTTTATCTCGGGTAAATCCTGTAAAATGTATGTTGAAAGAGAATATGAGTAGTAGTTGTCATTCTATGTGTAATAATTGTACATTTTTATTTTCATATCTTCTTTTTTTGTAATGACCAAAATATTTTTATCAGGGAGAGCCCTTGGCGATCCCCACATCCTTACAGCAGATGGACTGGGGTATACTTTCAATGGTCTGGGTGAATACATCCTCATCAAAATTTTAGAACCACTCTTCATGCTCCAGGGCAGAACAAAGCAGGTGGTCAATAGTCAAGGAGTAAAAGTTAATGCTACTGTATTTGTTGCGTTTGCTGCTCAAGAAGGAAATTATTCCAAATTTCAAGTGGAGCTCGATGCTAATGAGACTGGTATGCCAAATCAAATTTTTAAAAATATATATTTACTTTTCACACAATCCAAATAATGTGTGCCAAACTTTGGAAATGTTTAAATAAATAAGAATGAAATTAAATTAAATTAAGAAGATAAAAAAATATGTATGGGAGCTTGTTTTTATAAAACAGCTTCTAAACCATTCTAAAAAAAAATGATTACTTGCATAACCAAAACATTAAGGGCAAAGATAATTTATTTGTGTTTATAAATTTATTAAATTATTTTATTGAGTTTGAAATCTGCCTTTTTTTGGTTAGCTTAATATTTGCTTGGTTATCAGTAATTTCTATGTAAATAAAGTTGAATTTTACTTCAAATATAGGGTAAAATATTTATTTATTTAAGTACATGAATGTCTATGTTTTTGTTAAATATTTCTCATTGCCATTTGGGATCTCATTGAATACAACATCACTTGTGTCCAGATATGGTTATTTTTGCCAACAATCAAGATGTCACACAAGGGTTTTACAAAAAAGAAGATTACAATGAGATCTTTGGTGATAATGACATTGGTATACAACGACAAAACAATAATAACAAGACAACAGTCATTGCCACATTTCCTTCAGGTCAGTTTTAATGAAAGGACCAACATTTTAATAAAATATGTTAAAAATTTCATATATGATTGATTTAAACTTTTCGAAATTCAAAATGCAGCCTTTGAGTTTTAGCATACTAATTTATTGAACTAATACTTTTTGTTGTTGAGTTTTTTTTAAAAACATTTCATTTTCTTCTACAAATATATTTGACAGGTATTTCCATCAAGATTTATGTTGGCCTTAAAAACCTTGAGTTCTCTGTAGATGTGCCCAAATCTATGAAAGGACTACTAAAGGGACTTTTAGGCAATTTTAATGGTGATCCATCTGATGATTATGTCCTGCCAGATGGGACCATACTTGGGCCAAACAAAACAGACACAGAAAGAAAAATATTTGAGAACTTTGGTCAAGAATGTGAGTTTATATGTTTTAAAACTTGAAAATCAAATTCCATTAACAAATAGACAATCATATAATAATAATAATTATTACATTTGAAATTTTACAAATAATTAATTTAAGATAATGGAAGATATAGAATTTAGGAGCATAAATGCCTTCATATATGTGTTGAGTATTTCCCCTTATTTAAACTAATATTATAAACTGATATTATACATTTAGGTGTTGAGATATTTTAACTAAGATGGGCTTTAAAAAAATATAGTGTAATATTTATTTGTATTTTTTAGCAAAGGAACAATATCAAATGAATGAAGAGTTTCTGCTATAAATGTTTAACTCTATTTAAGTGTTTTGATTTATTTATTATTTTGGTCAAAGGGAAAGTAACTACCAGTGACACTGTGTTTACCTACCCTGAGGGCAAGACAGCACTAGACTATCAATATTCAGATTTTGTGCCTGTATTTAACAATGAACTCAATGGAACTGATAATGATCTGATCCGTAAGATGTGCGGAAACAATACTGCTTGCATATATGATTATATAAGTACAGGAGATGCTAAGTTTGCCAGCAATTCAAGACAGTCAAGTGAAGAAGCCTCCTCAGTCTTGTTAAACCAAGGTAAAACAGTTTGAGATTTTATATGCGACAAATTTAAAAAAAAATTATTTGCATTGTTTGCAACCAAATTCGACATTAACACTGGAGGATGAAAAAATACTGGCTATTGAAAGTCTATGTATTTTGTATGCAATTGATAAAACACACTTACTCAAATATTGTTCCGTATTTAATGATGGTTGTATCTTTAATGGGATCATTAATGTGCTGAAACTAACACGTTATCCCAGCTTTCTTATTGAATTGCTGTATATTCAGTGAACCAGCTACCCATCCTCAAGTTGGTTCCAAACCAGCTCAACAGCCAACAGCAGTGGGAGGTAACTCATGGCAAACCATCAACTCTGCGATTCCAGGCCACCGATGCTGATGTTGGAGACACAATTGTGTACCAGCTGAAAGGAACACAAAGCAATGACATAACAATAGATTCGGTCTCTGGTAGCGTCACCTACAAGCCTAACATCAGGTTTCCAGTAACTATTGGGTAAGTCTGGAAACTCTGTAGCTTTAATTTTATTTTTCTCATCACAAATTTTATGCGAATTGACATGAATTTTTGCAAATATTCCTTTAAGAGCATAAATAATCATGGAAAATTTTTAGACTTTGCTTATTTGTACATACATTTTTTAATAAGCTTTTTCAAAAAAATAATGAAAATTATTTATTTAAACACACAATATTTTGTTTTAAATATGATTGAACTAGAGAGATATATTTGATTTCTTATGTGTCCATAAACATTTATTTGTAAATATTTCATCAAAACCTGCTTACTGTTTCTAGTGTTAAAGCTGTTGATTCAAAAGGTGGATCGTCATCAATTATCTACATTGACCTAGTTGTGTGTCCTGATTGTTCTGGTTTTGGTGTCTGTGATAAAAGTAGAACACAGGACGATGAGAAGGAAATGGGACGGTTTGTCCTCTATGCATGTGAATGTCTTCCTGCCTACACAGGTGAGTAAATTTGATCTAAATAGAATTCATTTTTACAAAATCAGTTATCTAATTCACTTAAATACCTAAATGCACAATTATGTGTTCTATTTAAATTAATAGAATATGGGATCAAGTAATTTTGTTATATTGCAAAAGAATACAAATTTGGTATGTGGTACAGATTATATTTGAACTGCAACAATATTTTTGTTGCCATTATTTAAGAATTCTAATTAATTTTAACAGGATGTCTAATAGCTTGATACAATTATTACTGCTGCTTCTTTTGTTCATTTTGTTATTTTGAAGTTAAAGCAAAACTAGGCAGTATATATTTTTAATATAACTTATTCCTTAAACATTTTAAAAAAATTAATATCTTATTATGAATTAAACAAATTTTTTGTGGAGTATAATATCATATCCATTAAAAAAAACCAATAATTTGAAGGTGAGAACTGTGAATCCGAGTATAATGCATGCCTGGACAGACCTTGCCTGGAGGGTCAAACATGCATAGATAAGACAGCTACAGAACAAGGCAACAGCTCAGTGGGCTACTCATGTGGACCATGTCCTGATGGATATGAGGAGAGGAATTACATCTGTGTTGGTATGTTTTTTTCCTGATTCTTGTCTTATCTCTGTCTTATCTATACAGACGCTCCTTCTAATGAGAAGATAGTTGCGTCCACAGACCATGACAGATGATCTGTTTGGCAAGTGATGCAGCGCTCACAGGCCACGGCTTTGTGGGTTCCACGCATTACCCAGCCGCCTAACTACATGTAGTGTTAGGTACCCATTCGGAGCGGGGTGACTCAGGGACGCCCTTGGCCCCGGGAACAAACCCTTGCCTTCACACGGATTCGAACCCGTGACCATCGGTACGACAGTCCAGAAAGATAGCTTAAGTGCAATGATATTTGGTTAAAAAAGTAATTTTAATCATCAATTTCTATGGTGTGGTCCTGTATTAACATTTTTTTTTAATATTCCAACTAACAAGAAATTGTTTTAAAATGTTTATTTTTTTGTTCAGCATTAGAATAGTCGCATTTTAATTGATGTGGATGTACAAATAATAAATAATTATTATAATTTTATTAATGTGTTTACCATTAGATAAAAATGAGTGCATTACAAATGGAACAAAGCCAGTTTGTCCTGAGCATTCAGCGTGTGAAAACTCTGAAGGATCATTTTCATGCACATGTAATGAAGGATTCAGACTTGACCCAACAAACTCATCAAGTTGCAGAGGTGGGTGAAAATAGACAAGGTCAAAATGGGTTTTGCAGAGCAAAATATTCTTTTTTGTCTAAAACTTTCCCTGCTACTGCTATTTTTAAGAATATTTTCTTCTGTGGAAAGAAGTTTAACTTAAAGAGACAATTTTTACTGTATATTCTTATTTATTTGTCATGTTTAGATGTGTAGTTACCCTTTATAATATTTTAATTTCATTAATCACTAAATTACTTGCATTTAGATGTTGATGAGTGTGCGGAGAGAACACATTCATGTCAGCAGGTGTGTTTAAATACTGAAGGTGGCTACACCTGTTCCTGTTTACCTGGCAACAAATTAAACTCTGATAATAAGACTTGCCAGCAAGGTGGGATCTGAATTAATAAATATAAATTTAGAAAAATGATAATGACATACACATTAATAAGAATGTATTTTCTAAATTGTGATTTTTCTCTCAAGAAAGCATTTCTTGCAATAAGTATGAATGACCTGTGGTATTAAAACATATCAATACTTAAATATTGGAGTAAAAGAATTATTTATTTATAAAGGAATTATGTGAAAACTTTGATAATACCATCAAATTTTGTTTAATTGTTGTCTTTTATAATGGTAAATAATGCTTAATAAATTCAATCTTTTAGCTCAAAGAGTTTTGATAATATAACAATGAGTTTCCTTTTGTTAAACTTGGTCAGAACCCACCACTGCTGCTCTGTGTAAGGTCAAGAGTTGTTCCCAGGCTTGCTCAGTGACTAATGGTTCTGCTTTATGTAGCTGCTACAATGGCTACACTCTGAGTGGAGACACACGATGTTTAGGTTAGTGTTTCATTTTTATTATAAATTGTATTTAAAGGACTAGGCCAGTGTCCTTATGGAACTATTTCAAATGCATTTTAACTGGTTTATTAAAAATTAATATTCAGATCGAAATATTGAAACAAAATGTAAAAATATATTTTCTTATGCCAACACAGACATCAATGAATGTACATCAGGCAACAAACCCTGCAGCCAATCATGTCAGAATACAGAAGGTGGTTTCTTGTGTTCTTGTTACCCTGGTTACAAACTAGATCAGGATGGAGTTTCATGCACCAGTGAGCTAACCACTTAATAAATAACACAATACCAGATTTAAATACTTTAAAATGTGAATATTTAACTGTTTGTAATTAAATGCTGTTATTTTAAGAATGTATAATAATAATAGCACATAATTTATTCATTTTAATATTTGTAAAACACATTTTTAAATAACTGTCAATTTCAAATTTAAATTGAAAAATGTGTCATTCATCACTCAAGTAAAATGCGTCATTGTCCACTCAACAGTCTGTGATCAGCCTTACTTTGGCTACAACTGTTCACGTGCATGTGTGTGTAATGGCCATGGAACATGTAACAATGTCAGGGGCTGTGATTGTAACTCTGGCTGGACAGGTTCCAATTGTAACCAAGATGTTGATGAATGTCTGAATGATGGCGCTTGCACTAGTGGAGAGATTTGTGTCAACACTTTAGGATCATATCAATGTCAGTGTCCCACAGGCTACACAGGAAACAAAACATGTACAGGTCAGTAGATTTATAGATATTGATACAACAAATCATAGGCTACACAAGAAACAAAACATGTACAGGTCAGTAGATTTATAGATATTGATACAACAAATTACAGGCTACACTAGAAACAAAAACATATACATGTCAGTATATTTATAGATATTGATACAACAAATTACAGGCTACACAAGAAACAAAACATGTAAAGGTCAGTAGATTTATAGATATTGATACAATAAATTGTAGGCTACACTAGAAACAAAACATATACAGCTCAGCATATTTATGTGTTTTAACAATTCATAGGCTGCCCACAAAATAACACAAACGTAACTTACACATGAGTCCAATTTATGTGAGTTTTTTTTTAAGCGGATTTTATTTTTGCGTAGCAATATTTGATTCTTTAATTCTGACTGTTATTCCCAAATTCTTTTGGAACTTAGTAAATTAAAATAATCAATTTTTGTTTGCTCTACATTTCAAGAAAATTATTTTATTGATATAGACAGCTATAAAATTGACATTACTAATAATTATCTAACAGTAATATTTCTTGTATTTCATGAAACAGAGTAAGTTTGAAGTTTATTTAATTAGCAGTATTTTCTTTATTTAAAAAAATTTCTTTAGCATCTCAAGTATTATTTTGTTTTAAGTGTTTTCTCCTATACTTAAACATTAATCATCTAGATATCAATGAGTGCCTTGATGTGCTAGACAACAACTGTGATTTATCAGTTGAAGATTGTGTCAACAATATTGGCAGCTACTCCTGTGTTTGCAGGAAAGGTTATGCCAGGAATAAAAATAACATTTGTCAAGGTATTTCAAATAAATACACAATTGATGCTAATATCTGTTAACTATAATACTTTGTACGTTTCCTAGTAATATAACTATTAGCTAATAAAATAAAAAATATATACACAATAAATTAAACTGATACTAATATTATAAATATTATAATTTGTAATACAATTATAATTAATATATCCACTAGACATTTACAATGAAATACCTAAAATGTTCCAATAAGAAGATGGTTAAATTAATATATAATAATAATAATTATTGTTTGTATCTCAGATATTGATGAATGTACAACACAAACCCACAACTGTGAGCAAATCTGTGAAAACACACCAGGAGACTTCAACTGCAAGTGTAATTATGGCTACACTCTAGGGACTGACAGGACAAGTTGTGTCAAGAGTAAGTAATAAACAGTTGGACAGGATCACATTAAAATTTGCAAAATATAAATAAGGAAATTTAATTTATCATGAATAAAATAGGCTAAAAAATTAAGCTATTTCTTAATTCCATTTTAAACATTATATAAATTAATTTAGCAAAGAATTTTTAGATTTAAAAAATTTTTTAACCTTCTATTACTGTTTTTCATATTTTCACTTTGGTACTATTGCTATTTCAATATTTTACAGCATTCTTCATGATGCTATCTTTTATTTATTTTATTTAAACAAAATTACAGGAGATATTGTGTGTGACGTCAAGTGTGATCATATCTGTACTATTGCCCAGGGCACTGACACCCCCTTCTGTTTATGTAAGAGTGGATACAGTCTCAAAGGCAATGTGACATGCCAAGGTGAGGACTGAGCTGATGAGTTACTAAACAGCTAAGATTTTAAACTATTTTTTGGTAATTGATTTTCTAATACAAGAATTTTTTTATCTGTTTCTAATCAGTTTGGGGCAATTCCAAAAATAACATCACATATAATTTTTAAAATTAAAGATATTTTATTTTGAAGTTTCTTAAAATGAACAATTGTATACTGTAAAAAACAGATATCAACGAATGTGAATTCAATCACTTGAACCTGTGTGACCAGAAAGACAATTGTGTCAACACTCTTGGTGGTTACAAGTGTTCTTGTCTACCTGGCTACTTTCTTGACAACAATGGCCGCTCATGTATTGGTGAGTAATTAGGCACTTTTCAAAGATTTATAGCACTCATGAACCTTTGTTTAGAATGGTTCTCAGGATTTATTTTAAAAAATGATTTTAGTGAATTACTTCTATCTTAAATTACATGTATTAGATGCAAAATAATTTTTAAAACAGATTTGAAAATGTTCTAGTTTTTTGTTCTGTATGCACTTATTATGATGTAATAACACAAATTTCAATAACATAATTGTACATTTAAAAATAATTTTTGCTATTGATTTCATTTCTACCTTCCCTTTACTCCACAGCATGTGGTGCAGGTAAATGGGGACCTGAATGTAGCAATGACTGCGCCTGTGGTAATGGTGCTGAAAGTTGTGACCCTAAGAGAGGCTGTATCTGTAAACCTGGATTTGCTGGTTAGTTTTAATGTTAAGTTATTTTGTGTTATGTTGCCAGTTAATACTTTTACTTCATCTATAAACTTAAATATTTGTTCACTTAATATTTAAAATATAATTTTGTTCATTATGTTCTGTAATCATAGGAACACACTGTGAGAGAGATATAGATGAGTGTTCAACTGGTCTCCTCATCTGTCAGGCTGGGGAAAAGTGTGTCAACACATTTGGCAGTGCTAGTTGTCAGTGTTTAGATGGATACAGTAAAGTAGATGGAAAATGTCAAGGTAAATTATTTTGTCTTGTTCATTTTGAAGTAGGAATTTAGGCTACTAACAATTTAAAAAAAACAACAAACTAAGAATACAAAAGCTGTATAAAGGTTTTTATTTTGGGAAATATATCTGGATCTTACTGTTTCAATTATTTTATTCACAAGTCTAGAAAAAATATTTTATTTATAATTTGTACATTCTTACAAACATGTTTATGTACAATTGATTATAAAATATTTAAATGCAAATTAAATGTAAACTGTACCATTAATTATGTACTAAATGAATTCACATTTAATATTGAGGTTATAATTAAAAAATCATTAAAAAATATTTTTGATGTTTCCAGTCTGTTTATATTTGTCTTTTCATAAAGAAGCGGTTTAAATTTGTTCTTGTTTTGAAGTAGCTCATTTAAATATTACGACTTGGTAATGGAAACAACTTATAGTTACATTAAATCTAATCATAATTTATATTTACATTACTATAATTTGATTTTTTAAAAATCAGGTCAAATACAAATTTTTAACACTGTTCTCAACTTGCTTTCCAGACATCAATGAATGTTCCAACTACCTGACCAATGACTGTGACCAAGTGTGTGACAACTTTGTGGGTGGCTACTCCTGCTCTTGCCACACTGGATACAAGTACTTCAACAGAACTTGTACAGGTAAGGTGGCTAACTCAGTTAAGAAAATATCTTATATAGATCCATCTTGTGTAGCCCTGTACTGTTTCCAAAACTGATTCAACTTCGGATTTTCAGCTTGTCCAAAAATTTAAGGCTGTAATTGAATCACTAACTTATCATTGAACATGTCTTTGAAAAAATTAAATAGTTTAGATAACTTAACTTTTAGTCTTTGGTATATCTTTGTCAAGACAGATGGCAGTGAAAATGGACACATTTGATTCACAGTAGTGTATTGGTTAACTGTAAATGTTTCAGACATTGATGAGTGCAAACTGAACCTGGATGGCTGTGAACAAAACTGTGATAACACCAATGGTGGATATCAATGCTCTTGTAGAGAGGGATTAAAGCTGAATACAGATGGAGTCAGTTGTGTTGGTGAGTTTTTCTAATTAAATTGATGTTTTAGATTTTACTAGAAAGTTACTAAATACATGTTAAAACAAGTTAAATTTTTTTTTGACTTTTGTTTAATAGGTTTTACTGTAAAATTGAATTAATAAAGGCTGAAATTTTTAATTTCAAATACATGGGGAAAATTTTTTTTAAAAATTAAGTTTTATTAAAGTGTAAAACATAAATTTAAAATCACAAAGTTTTTCAGACATGCGAGATAAGAAGACTGGCCAGTAATAAAGAATATTTAATTGTTCAAAACTTCAAATTAAATTTTTAGTTAATACCTTATGCTAATATTTTGGTTATTTAATTCTTTTTTTTAGAAGAATTTATATGTGCTATGTCACAATTGTGTAATTAATTCACCTACTTGCATTATCAGTGACTGATGATTGTGTGCCAAACCCTTGCTCTGACAAATGTGCTGTTGTCAATGGCAACCCAGTTTGCTTTTGTCCCAAAGGGAAACAACTGGATGCAAATAATAAGTCCTTATGCATTGGTAAGCATAGCTAAACAATTATTAATCATTCATCATCATCATAATTCTTTGGAACCAAAAATTAGAAATATTTCATCCTTTTAAGCCCAAACCATAGATAAGCGTAGGACGCAATAATCTTCTGTATAAAAGGAGAGTCTGAAACAGATAAGATAAGATGCAACTTGACATGGCTTTTATTTTGTATTTATAATTTTTCCAAGCTTTTCCGAATGTATCATGCACTACTATATTTGTTTTTTTAAAAAAATTTTTTCTCACCATAACATGCCTTGGGGGTTAAATGTAGGAGTTATGTCCTACTTATAACCTATTTCCGTTAATGATGTCTTTTTTTAAAGAGAGTATCCAATCCACCTCAAATTTACTTTCAGGATTCGTCTCTCCTCTTACACTACATGCATTGACAACTTTTGTTTATCTCTAAATGAAAGTTATCTAAAAATGTTTTCAGAGAAACTTCAAAAGAAATACAATAGATTAAGTATTTTAATTATATTTGTTTTTGGACTTACTTGTCAATGTCGCAGATTGCAAGGAATTGGATAATAATAAATATTTTTAAAAAATTAACTTACACTTTGATCATTAACATAAACAAATGTTGAGTTAATGATAATAATATAACTTACACATGTTTACACACACAAAAATAAACCAAAAGAAAAAAGAATAATATTTAGAAGTAAAATTAAAAAATTTATGAATCTATCAATGTTGATATCTATTCTTTGCCATGTTTCAGATGCTGACATGTGTCAAGGTAACTCTTGCTCTGATGGCTGCCAGGAAACAATAGATGGGTCAAGTTTTCAATGCACCTGTCCTAGTGGGAAAAAACTGGCAGCCGATGGAATAACTTGTACAGGTGAGTGGTTGCTTGTGGTAATATGTACAAGTGAAAAGTGTATTTTGATGAAAAGTAAATTTGAAATATAATATTTCATTTTCTTCTTCTGGTCTTTGTTTTGTAATGTTGTACTTATACATTTTTGAAAGGTTGGATAATTATATTTAATTTGAAATTTAATTTTTATTAATGTTAATTTATATTCTTTTGTTAAACATTTTTTTATCGTTTAATTAAAGCATACTTAACAATGTTTTAATATTTCTTTTTCATATTTCAGACTGTCTAAGTGGCACTTACGGATTGAACTGCAGCAATAAATGTTCCTGCAATGCAACAAACACCAAATCCTGTGACAAGGTTTGTATCATCTCAACAAAATTTTCTAACATGCTGAAAATGGGAGATGAACGTTATGAAAAAAAAATTTTTTGGATACTATTTGCTTCTCTATTCAAGCAAAACCACAAATCCGCTTATTAATTTAATATGAGAAATATAATTCACATGTATGAATATGGAACAATTAAACTATTTTCATGTTATTTAATTTATTTTATAATTTATGAATGAAAAAAATGAGTCAGTTTTTTTGTACTTCTTGATTTAAATGTTTGTCAATTTTTTTACTTAGATTAATGGACAGTGCATCTGTAAGCCAGGTTGGCTGTCAGCAACATGTGATGTAGACAAGGATGAGTGCCAGGACACATCTACCTGTTCATCTCCATTCAAATGTGTTAATGCCCCTGGCAGTTATGTCTGCAAATGCAACCCTGGATACTACACTTCCAATAGCCAGTGTCTTGGTAAGATAACAATTCACTGCATTGATATTTGGCAGCTAATGGGATTTAGAAACATTGTCCCTTATCTATTTATGTAATTTTTGTTTAATTCCATATGGTTTGATATTTGGCAGCTAATGGGATATAGAAACATTGTCTTTTATCTATCCATTTATATAATTTTTGTTTAATGCCAAATGTCTACTTTGGGAGCTTATCATTCAATAATTCTATCATTATCTGAACTTATTATTTTAGCATGCTCAGACAACAGTTTTGGGGAGGAATGCAAAAACCAATGTCAATGTGATCTGTCACACAGCTCTTGTGACCAGGTGACAGGTCAATGTACCTGTCACACTGGGTGGACTGGGGCTCTTTGTGACAAGGATATCAATGAATGTGACAGCAGCGATAATGATTGTGTTACAATTAGGAGAGTTCATTGGGTGAGATTTATTAATATTTTATTAGACAGTTATAAATCACGGATTGTGCCTGAGAAGGAAAATTAGTAGAGCTTATGTACATTTAGAAATTATAATGTCCTATATCTCTTAAAGTAATTAATTGCACATGTTCATATTAGAACATACTTTATTGATAGTCAATTTTTAACTTATTGCAAATTTTCATTTATTTTCAAATCTTGTTTCGACATGTCTTTTGATTAAAAATGTAATTTCTTTCTCAGACAATTTCATAGTCATTGAGCTTCTAATATCTATAAAAAAGTTACCTTTAAACATTTATTTAAATTTCAGATCTGCATCAATTCCCCAGGATCCTATAAATGTGACTGTGCCTCTGGTTATCAGATTGTTAATGATAACTGTGTTGGTGAGGAGATAATTATATGTGGTTCAGTAATCATTCAATATTTTAAGACACATTTTCAATTATTAGAAATTTTCTAATAACATAATGTATTAGCAATGTGACTTACAAAACAATTGTTTAGAAATTTTAAAAATTTCTGGTATTTTCCTACGTAATACTGCATAATTTTATTGCTTAAAAATGAGATTTAAAAATATATATATTTAGTGAAATTATCTATATATATAATTCTCTTCGTGGTCGGACCCTGCAAGACAAGCTGCAAGTATGTTCAACAGATACTAATTTTAGAAAGCAGCGCACCAAATTACTCCACCAATGCATCAAAAGGTGTGCAAATTAAATATGCGCTGTAAAAAAAAATTATATGACGTCATTGTTTTCGCTGATATTTTAATTTTCTAAAAAGGGAACAATGTAAAAAGTTATAAAATACTTTGTGTACATTTCAGAAAGTTTAGTATTTCGTATTGATCAAACAAGGACAAGTTAGTTGGGATTTTGAAAAAGGTGGGCGCCATAGGCGCCCTAAAAAAGTGCATTTTTTCAAAATAAATAGATTTCAGCTGAACACTTCCATCATTTTTTACGGGTGATACGCGGCATGTCTCTCCAGAGTTCCTTCTTTTCATTCACTCACAGTCATTTGCCCAAACCCACCCCATTTTGACAACCATGTCTTTCAGGAAGTCTTCACCCGTCACTACATCATTAGCGTCGTATGCTACGCCGCGGGTCAGCTAGTACCTAATATAAAACCAACATTTTCAAAAATCAAATTTAAGGATAGATTTTATTTAAGACATACGTGTAGGCTAATCAAAGGTTAATTGAACACATTTTAAATAAGACCAGATGATGGACAGGACATACAACTTTCTTGCTATGATAGTTTCTTTTACTTTTTTGGCCTACAGACTTGGATGAATGTGCTGGAGATTTCAGCAATCAGTGTGATGGCTACTGTACCAACACAGCAGGTAGTTATATCTGTTCTTGTGGGTCAGGCTATAAACTGGCTTCAGATGGACATACTTGTCAAGGTAAGTCTGCTATGAAGCTTCTTGTTGTGTAATGTAAAGTAAGAATATTGAAAATTATCTAGACATTAAGTTAAGGCTGCCATGTGTTATGCAATATTATATTATTAACGGTTAAACCATGGAACATTATAATAGTTATTATTCATACCTGCAATTTTTATTTCATGTTTTACATGCACATTTTAAAAATTTCATAAACTTCTACTATTACTACAAAAATATCTTATAGCAATCACAAGAAGTGTTAATATTCCTTTAAAAAAAAATATTTGTATTTTATATATGCCTAACTGAAGTCTTAATTTACTTAATGGATACTTAATTAACTATAGCGAAGTCAATAGTGCGCTCGCCTCACAAGCTGAGGGGCGTGGGATCTATCCCACGTTAAGGCCACACTAAAAATGTTGATGAATGACTATTGCTAATAAAAGTCCTCCGCTGATCTGGAGAGGAGATGGGCGCCACCAGATCTACCAAACCGCGAGAAAGCTCTAATGGAAACATTAGAACCCCTACGACCACAAGGTTATGGGACCCCAACAAAAAATTTAAAAATTAACTATTGCCCTAATTTCACCAGACATTGATGAGTGTCAGCAAGGCACAAGTGGCTGCCAACAAAAATGCAACAATGAAGTTGGCAGTTATTCATGTTCATGTGGAGCAGGTTATGATGTGGATGAAACAAATAATAAAAAATGTTACAGTGAGTAGTGATGAATAATTTTTAAAAAATATTTCATATTACTTATTCTCTAGTTGGCAATTTTATTACCATTATTTTTATTGTTTTAAATATCATACTTATTGTGCATATATTTATCTAGAGTGCAATACCTTGATATTATACTTAATGACCAAACTATAGAAGCAAAATGTCATATGATGGAGATGCAACATCAGAGATAACGACTCGAATTGCGTTGGCCTCAAGTGCTTTTAACAAACTTACAAATATTTGGAGATCAAAGACACTCAGCAAACATATAAAACTTAGGCTATTCAACTCTTGCGTAATCCCTGTACTAACATATGGATGTGAAAGCTGGAAATCCAGTCAAGCTATAGAAAAGAAATTAGTTGCCTGCGAGAACAAATGCCTCCGAAAAATTTTGAATATAAAATGGAGTGATTTTAAAACAAATGAAACAATAAGAGAAGAAACCAACCAAGAATATGTATCAACCTTTATAAGGAGAAGACGTTGGAATTATATCGGTCATGTTCTTCGAATGGACGAGAGAAGACTACCACGGCAGGCCTTCATATGGACACTAAAAGGCAAAAGAAAACAAGGAAGACCAAAAGAAACCCTATGTAGAACAATCAAAAGAGAAAGCTCAACCATGGGTCTAAGAAATAATCAAGACCTAATACAATTGGCGACGGATCGTCGTAAATGGAAATCAATGACTTCTGCCCTATGTGCCGTCTTCGGCCCGAGAGGAACTAACTAACTAACTAATACTTTGATACACAGCTTAGCATTAAAAAACACTTTTTGGGCCCTTAAATACTAGGTAGTGGTGCATATTTGTTTACTATACATAGCTTGACATGTATTCTAGAAGCCTTCTATTTTCTGAAATTATATTAATCTAAATATAGCTTTATATGTCATATATCAGGTATATTTGGGGATCCCTGAAAAGGCAAAATTTTCCCTTATTGGTTTATAATAGGTAAATAGTTAAATAAATGTAGCATCAATAAATATGAAATTACAAGAATATTATTTAAAACGCCTATTGTTATTTAGCAGAGTTCTCAGCAATGTTATTATGTAAGGCAAGGATCGAATCTGTTGTTTGCTTTTGTTTTTGAAAAACAAATCAAATATGAAATGAAAATTGAAATAAATGCAGTCTAATTATATTAAGTAATTTTTCTACTAATATACCCATATTACTAAATTGATTTAAAATAAAGTAATTTGTTTTGTAGCATATAACAGTAACAAGATTAATTATAATTTGAAAACGAATTTTACAACAAACAGCTAATCTAATAACAAATCACAGTGCGGTCATGTTAAAATAAGTTAATAAGTACCAAATAAATATTTGAATGTCAACAGAGTCAGTTGGCTATGGCTTCCAAGTCAAGCTGTTGATGGATGTGACAGGCAAAAACCTCAAAGAAAAGTTGGGACAAGATTATATCAACCTGAAGGCAGTGATTGAAGCAGCTGTAAGTGTTGTTTGGTACATCTTGTAGAAATTTATCTTTCTTATTTATTGAAGTTTAGAAGTAGATTGATTAAATTGATGTGATCAGAGCTTTTACTATGCAGTACTCTGTAATTTGTTTTTTTGGATATTTTCTTTTAAAATTAAAAATATGAACTTTAATTTCCACTTAAAACAAAATTACATAATTAGTGACATTTTTAACATGAAATTGAGGGGATTGAACTTTTTTTCTTTCTAAAATAATTTAATGTTCAAGGGTATTAGGAAATATGTAATGGTGTGGCAGTACCATATTATTATTTTGTATTAACCAATATTTCTTCTTAAGTCTTTTTAAGTTAAATGTATTTTGCTGTATAGTAAAAATAAAATAGTCTTCACTGTATTATTGTAAACATTTATTTTTCTAAGCTTATCTTTTAATTTCAATACTAGTAATGAAAGAGTAGCTTGCTGGCCATAAAATTTAAAAGTGTCGTAAGATTTGTTTTTGAGCTAATTTATTAAAAACATCCAATTACAAAGCCATTAAGTCCTTTAGGTGAATTGAAGTGAAACCTTGTATTTTACTTTTATAACAGTTAAAGATGAGAATAAAAGTAAAAGTCACTGGACTGAAACAACTTCTTATCAACAGTATGAGGTAACAGCTCACTGCCCTATTTTGGTTTTAAAAGCTTTTATTTTTTACACCTGTTTTCAAACATGTTATATGTTATTATTTTTAATAATTGAATTTTTTGTTGTTGCATTTCGTGTTGAACAATAAAATTCTTTAAAGATTTTAAACACAATCAGTTTAACTGTAGACAGTAGTTTTAAATTTAGATATGTTTATTTCTATCTGGGGTTGATGTTGTCAATGTTCCACCCACAGACAAGGAAGTGTCATTGTTGACTTCACAACCAGTATTGAAGATATCACTGATGTAAACGCTGCCAGCAAAATGGTGGAGGCCATCTTACAAATAGCTGAGACAGGTTTAGTGGTGGATGGTACACATCAGGATGCAATAGTTACAGTGGGAAATATCACAGGTAAGTCATAGGTGATCTTTTGACAGCCAATATGTGGGTTAAATCACAAATATATTAAAGATAACTGTGATTGGTTTAGTGATAGATGGTACACATCAGAATGCAATAGTTTCAGTGGGGAATATCACAGGTAAGTCATGGCAGAAATTTAAATCAGAAAGATTGTTTCCTTAAATGCTATTAAATGAACAATTTTATGTAGCTGCAAAAATATTTTTCTATGGTTTTGATAACCTCTTATGTATTGTAGCATTTCATTTTATTTTTTAGTCTTCCAAATGTTATTATTATTATTATTTGTTCACTTATATAGCGCAGTACCCCAGCCTACAGCTGGGCTCACAGCGCTTCACAAACATGTCCAACAACTACATAAAACACATTGCACTCTAAATCTTCCTAAACATAGTTACATACACAAAATTGTATATAAATGTTCAGAAATGGATGCATCACCGTCATAGACTGTTAATTTGATGGAGCAAGAATGTCCTTAGCGAAACAGGAATCCATGATGAAGATCCTGATCCAGAAATAATAACAAGACAAATGCAGACAATTAAATCAAGAGTTCAAGGCTATGCATGCCTGTTAGGCGTAGCCTCGTTCTCAAGATTTCACCAAGAATTTTAATCGCAATGGTCGTCCTGTGGTTCATTGTATTTGTATATTTTTGCTTACATTTTAGTACCCCCAACCAAAGACAAGTGTTTGATCCTAGAAGCTCTGGAACCATGTAAATCAGAGGAAAAGTGTCAACTCAATGGTGATGGAGAGGCTTACTGCAAGTAAGATATGAGAAATACAATGGGCTTAAACATACAAAATTATCATGTTTGTAGCATTCCTTTGGGGAAAGCATGTAAAGAATCTTTCTCTTATAAGCGTTATTTCTCTTTAATCTCCATCAGAGTGTGAAATTTTCTTTTCTTCCTAAGAAATTTTACTCTTAATTAAAATACAATGCTTAAAGGCAAAATGATGTATTATTTTACAACTAAAGCTATAAATCTTCCCATTTTTTTATTCACATGAGTACTGAAGAAGAATGTAAGTAATTTTAAAACTTCAGGCCTGTTCCATTTAAAATGTGTGCATACAAAAAAATAAATGTTATAAAAGTTATAAGTTACAGTATAAAAATAGCTATCCATTTATTTTGTGTTTGATATGGTATATATGTATACTCCTTTAGAAATCTGTATGCCTAATAAATTACCGTTTATTAAAAATGTATCTTTTCACAGTGAACATTCCTTTGATTATTGGCCTTTCTGTGGGGCTTCCCCTAGCTGTTGGTTTGATTGTGGCTATCGTGGCCTGTATCATTTACAAGAAAAAATATCAGACACAACGGAGGTAAGAAATAGAGTAAAGGGCTAAGTTATATTTACGGTGGTTTGTTTGACAAAATATGAGCTCCTGTTAAATGTTAGACAAAATATGACTGCTGTATGGTACAGTTTTGTATGTGATCTGGCTAAGATGTGAAATAGTTTATTTGAAATCCAGCTTACTTTATGCCTTGCAATGCAAAAATAGGTTGTTCACTGTTTAAAGTCAAAGGCTAGTTTGGCTAAGTTAATCCTTTCCTTAATTAACTAATTCAATCATTTGACATTGTTCAAAAATAATTGAACAGCAAATAAAATTTAATTTTACTTTACAGGATCAATGTCAGGGAAGGTAACTATTTGGAACATCCAGGAACACCTGATAGCAGCGTTAAACCTTCTATAGCCCCAAGTTTTATAATAACTCCAGATAAAGAAAAGCTATTCCCTGAGCAGTAGTTTGTTACAATTATTTTGGAATTTATTTAATTTTTCATGATAACACATTTTTTAAAAAAAATCTGTGATTAAAGCAAACTGTGTTAAAGAAACATCTAAGCTAATAATAATAATAATTTAACTTACATTCATCATGACTTTTAAAATATTGTTAATGATAAGTTTTAAAAAAGCAGTTTATTTTTTGGCTTCTCATTAGGGGTGTCTGATTTATTTATCATTATTAAATGTGTTTTGAAATCTCTGATTTATTTATCATTAAATGTGTTTTATAAGTGTAACGCAAACTATTAAGGATGCTAGTGGGTTATTACATAATTTCATTTGTTTATTCTTTTATGGTTTTTAATTGAATACTGCTTTGAAACAAATTTTGTTTTTCAAAGAAAGTGAATGACCTTTTGTTATCAGATTTGAAAAAATGAAGACAAAAAAAAATGATAGTGTTATAAATATACAAATGTATAATTTGATCAATTAACATTTTTTAAAAAAAAAGTTGCCTCAGCTTGTGGATATAATATATTAAGACCATGAAAAACTGTTTTGGAATGAGTTTTGTCTTATTGCGCACCATATTACTAATTTTTTAAAAAATAATCTTTTTATATATATTTCTTAACGTAAATGTGTAGATTATTTATCAAATATTTATTAAATGCCTGCATTCCTATTTGAAAGTTTTAGATTTAAATGATGTGTATTAACCAACTAAATCCCAATTTTTTTTATTCACTTAATGATATTAGATATACTATATATATATATACTATATATTTGTTTTATGATTATTTTTATGAAGTTATTTTCTCAACAAAGTCTTTTTTCTAAGAAACAAAATCCCCTATTTTTTATTAGTCATATTATTGTATCCAAATCTGTAATTTTTTTTGCCTAGTGGATGTCTAATGTATAAGACTAAAAATCTAAAATTTTAATCAAGATTTACAGTAAAATATTATTGAAAATAATTATATTGACCTTTAATATTTGAATTTCTCTTCTATATATTATATACTGTACATGTAGTCAAAGTCAATTATAATATCCTTCTGTTTTAGAAGTAACAAAAAATTCAAAGGATTATATTTAAAGCTTTTATTCATTATTTTCTTCTAAATTTTAGAACAAATAGTTGAACTTAGTAGAAATATTTTCTTGTATATTATTTTAAACTTTGTAAAAAAATTGCCTGGTTGGTGTAAAATGCATAAGATAAGACTAAACATTTAATAATTTGAATCCCAGATTTACTGTAAAATATTATTAAAAAATAATTTTATTGACCCTTAATATTTAAATTTTTCAAACAATTAAATTAAAATTATTTTTCTTCTATTTTTAGTAACAAAAAATTCAAAGGATTATAGGTAAAGATATAATTAATTTTTTTTTCTTCTCAATTTTAAAATAAATATTTGAACTTTGTAAAACTATGTTCTTGTATATTATTTTAAATTAAATAGTAAAATAAATTGTGCAAACTCATGGCAACATTCTGTGATATTTATATTAATGTTATACGTTATACAATTTATTTTACTTCAATTTGACATTTTTTTTATTGCCTTTAAAATGTTTAATAAAATATGAAGTATTTGCTACAATATTGTTGGTATCATAATTATCTCTGTATTTCATTTAAAAATCTCACATGATTACAGGGGGTGCTTACCAAATGGTTTACATTTACAGAAATGGGGGTTCTTTTTAAAAACATTTAACCAACTTTATATAGCAGATGTATAGTAGCAGTAGCATATTGAGTAAAAATGTGAATATATATCAGATTTGAAAGATGTTCAGTGATATTTTATTTAGCTTAAAAAGACAATCTTTTAAGTCACACCATAAAAAAAAACAAAAGAAACAATGAGTAGAGTTGTTCTTGAATGTATGAATAAAAAAATGTGCATTAATTAATGAATGTAAGAAAAAAGCATTTACCTGTAGTAATAATTCTGTAAAACATTATTTTTAACATTATAGCTTGTTAATTTTTTTCTTTATCTAGCATTTTCAGTCGTGAAAATATTACCTTGGGAGCTAATTTCAGAATTTCATAACTGTAGGAGTTACCATTATTTATAATGAATGTATACATTATTCACAACCCTTAGATCCCTCTCTAGTGCCATATAACATATGCACAGCCAACAACCTGAATACCAATACATGTAGGATAAACAATAAATAAATCAGACATAACACAGACATATTAAGCACTACAAAAAACTAGGGCTGTGGAAATTAACGATTAATTTCTTGATTAATCGTTTAAAAATTGTACCGATTAAAATTTTTTTAAAGATTAATCGACCCACCACTTATAAATGTACTGGCAGTCCAAAAGTAAAATATTTCGGCCGCTAAATATAAACTAATTTCCTGACGATTACACAAGCATTTTTGTTTTAAACTATTCACTTAGGTGATTGTTCAAAATGTTGATAAAGGTTGTTTCCATTGAGAGAAATCGTTTGCCTACCATGCAATGTTCCCTCTAAGTCTAAGCTCGTTGTTTCGTGTGCAAAGTTTAAAAAAAACTTGTTTGCCAATTTGCACAAGGTCCATTTTTTTGTGCAAAATTTTACAGAATTTTCTGCGCTGTAATTCTAAACTCCAGCGTGGCGCTTCTTAAAGGGAACATTGCTACCATAATTCTAACACTTCGCTTACATATCACCTGCAAACCAAACATCCACTACAGTATCAGAAACTTCAGCTGAGACAATCTAAAGCTATGTAAAGGATTGTTCAGCTCTGCTGGTTATATTGTCAATAAGACCCGCTCATCACTTGAACCAAGTACATAATGTCAATACACGTGTCTGTTTGCGTTGTTGGTTAAAAGATGTCATATAAAGAAGACATCCCAGTGTTATTTTGATTTTCGACTAGTACGTTTAATAAATGTTACTTATGACACCATAAATTTCAATTTCGGCTTTAATCGAAATTAACGATTAATTATTCAAAAGTTAACGTTTAATTTTAAATTAATCGATAACAGCCCTACAAAAAGCCTATAAAACTTTGTACAGACATTTATTCTTAAAGCTGTAAAAAACTGACACCACTGATTTTTTTCATTAATCTCTTCATATATATACACACACAATAATTCGACAGACATTTTAATATTCAATAATAATTATTCATGTTGGTTACATCAAAGCTGAAGCTCCATTGAATTAGCTTTGAATTCGAAACAGTTGTGAAAGAAGAAATAATCTTACATAATTATATTTATCAAAATAGTACAAGCTATTTTTGATTGTTATAATATTTGTACAGAAACACCTTGAAAATACAACAAAAAAATGAGGTTAACTTGCTTCACCTACTAGAATACTATTTTTAAAGATAAAAGTTATGACTTTTTAAAGCTGGAATAGTAATTTGAATGTCTTGTGTTTAGCTTTTTGAATCTTTGAGTTTTCTCCTGTTATTCAATTATAGTTTTGTGCAGAAAATTATTATGAACAGAATGAAAAAAAAATTCCTTGAGTATGGATCGATAAAAGTATATTTTCTTGTTTTGGTGCACAGACCTAATCACTGTCCATGAAACGATATTTATGTATTTAAGTATTTATGTGGCATAATGCAAGATTAATATTTCAACTTTTTCAATTTTCATTTATAAAAAAAGGTATCAGATACACAATGGAAGAAATGCCAGTGCCAGCATGACTGCTTAAATGGGACTACTGTACAATGAAATAGTAAATAGGTAAAACACTACATTTTAATCATTAAAATGCGGATGTTTTCAAATCTCTTATTTCACAGCTTAGATTTCTTTTGGGTTACTGCTGGAATGTCTTGAACCTCACTGGGTTTAGCCAACTCTTGTTTCCATGTGTATGCTGGGCAACTGCTGTGATCTACCCAGAAAGAAAAAAAAAGGCCATGATTGAATTGACTGGATTCAACATGTTAAAAAAAACAACACATTAATCAGGTATGAATTGTTAGTTATAATAACTTACCAGGAACTTCATAGTTGGGTGTGATATAAAGAGTCTGACCTCCATCTACTTGTAAACTCTCTCCTGTGATGAATGCAGCTGCAGGTGAAAGAAGAAAACAAACAGCTGCTGCAACCTACAGGAAACAGAGGATAAATCATCAAGCATCGCCTATGAATATGTTTTCATAACATATTAATAATTCCAGTACAGCTTGATAAGGAAATTAAAAATTGTTTTGGCAAGTATTATGTACATTAAGCCCTACACCCCAAACCAAAATAAAAAACAAGTAATAAAGACACGAATGAGTATTTAAGCGCAATTTCCAGCAATTTGTCCATATAATTTTTTTATGCAAAGGGAATTCATTCCAGATTACATTAAAAGTCATTTCAAATCAATAATAATCTACAAATTGCTGCTAAAATTAAGGGAGTCGAACGAAAAAGAGATTTTTCACAAATTCCTTCTCCAACATTGCTCTAAATATTATTAGCTATCGTTTGGCTTTGTTTCAACCCGACAGATGTTATGGTTGGCGAGAAAATGACAAAATACTGATATTTTTTTTGTTTTTAAAAATATATTTTCCAGGAAATCCTGTAAACCTTTTCAGGAATGTTTTTGGCCCGTGCACATCCTTGGGACCTCCTTAACATATTTTCAAAAGACCCGAACCCTCTATCTGGTATGGTTCAGTAGTAGTTGCTTGTGCAAGCTCAAACAGACATCCATACAGGACAGACTTTTCAAATATATAAACGCAAT
Source organism: Ampullaceana balthica (assembly GCA_944989445.1). NCBI lineage: Eukaryota > Metazoa > Mollusca > Gastropoda > Lymnaeidae > Ampullaceana > Ampullaceana balthica. The sequence continues at coordinate 83,684 of CALYLW010000398.1, forward strand.
TTTACTTACTTCATCTACAGTTCCTAATCTTTTCATTGGGATTCTAGGCTTTACTGAATCAAAAACGTTGATATCTCCATAATTTGAAGCTGCAGTTTCTGAATAAATGGAACTCCCCTGGAGATAAATCAATAAATAAACAGCATTCATTAATGAATCAGACACAAAATGTTTAGAAAATTATTTATTTTCAATTTCCAAATTAACAATCACCATATCTCTGAATGATAAATGAAGCTTATGTGTATCATCATGTCATTATGTGTTATTTTGCAAATAGGAAATGAATGTTTTAAATTGAAACCATTTCTTAAATTGTGTTACTGTTTTAATATGAAGCACAGTAAGCCTAGCTGCCTGCTGGGCTACTGGAATAATGAATTCTCAAATTATTATTGTTATTATTTATGCTAATAAGCATTCAAGTCTTTCCCAGTCTAAAAGTTCAGAAGGAAATGGGTTTGCCAACTTTAGCTAGTATTATGTTTTTTTTAATTTCATTTTTGAACACAGGGCTAAATTGAGGTGCTTTGTTCACACTGAAATATTTATTTCTGCTTAAGGTATGACTATGTAGCTTATTACTTACAGGGACCACACTGTTGACCCTCACACCATTGTGAACCCACTCAAGAGCCAAGGATTTAGTCAGGTTATCTACACCAGCCCTAGCAGCACCTGAATGGCTTCATCAAATAATAAATCATCTATTAATAGTTAACATTTTAGTTTATTTCATGTAATTTTATTTATACAAATGTGTTGTTTTTTTTTAATTAGGCATTTAAATGTGTAATATGTATTGATCTATGTCCATAGAACAGTAGAGGTAAGCCTTCACATTTGTGTAGAGGAGTGGTATCGTTGAAATTGTTGTTTTTGAGAATAAATGTCAGCTTCAATATTACTTTATGAAGCTTAAAATTTAATCTAATTATTATTATTAAAAAGCGAATAATCATACAATGAATAATAAAAATTATTTAACATTAACTTTCATTAATCGGTTTTCAAATTCCACCTAAATAATGTAAAGAATACTTAATAAGTTATCAAAATTTTAGAAATAAAATATTCTGCAAATGCAGATGTTTATTAAGCTTTGAATTTATTATTAATGACACTACAGAATATCAAGAGCAAAAAAAATTGAAAATTTGGGGTTACTGTCTTTCTTTGATAAATTGGTATTTCTACAATTGAATATGTTTACTTCTTGCGACAGTCCTCGGTAATTGAGACCCGTATTCTGTGCCGTGGTGGCACCCGCAGCTATGGCGGGTGGAAGTAGGAAAAATTCCACATCCACCCTTTGGGGTGGAAACTCCCTTGAGAGGCAGACTAAGTCGACTTATGCGGCTGCCATCTGCCCAGATGACCCCCTCTTCAAGGGGATCGTCTCGGGGGATGTCCCCGTCAGCTAGCTCCCCTCGGGGGGAGGGGAGAAAGTTGCCGGGGAATTCCCTGAGGGGTTATATAAGAGTCCTAGACTCAGGGCCTTTTGACGCCATCTCATATGTCATATACTTCTTAAAAATCATTTTTGTGCTACAACAAACTTAAGGGTGACCACATCAGAGGAGAAACTTGGGATAGGGGGAGAATGGTCCATACTAAGCTGTCCACTGCTTTTCTAAATTTGATTTATCTTTTTTTGTGAAGGGTTCGTTAAGAAAATACAAGCATTTTGTTGCATATTTTAACACAAAAAATATTTAATAACGTTAATAATAAAGAGTAAACTATGTAGTATTCAAGGAGAGATCTCTAGTATATTAGTTTTTAATAAAAAGGAGGCTGGCAAAGGAGGCATGGTTAAAGAAGTGAGAGAAGATAAAAAATTTACTTTCTATTTAGACTTATAATTTGGATGACCCCTTAGACATTTGCGAAGTAATGTATAGAATTATATATTTTACCTCATAAATGGATAACCTTTCCACATATCCATTGTAATGTTAACTATTGCTCCACCATGACTTTTCATCCACTTCAAGTATGCTAAAATATTATAAAAAAAACAAAGTGCATAGAGTCATTCAAGAACTGCAGCTAAACAAACTCACGTTGTCTTCAAGTCAAGAGTGACATAATGAGCATGAAATTTTTCTCATATATTACAGTTACTAAGACTCAAAAGTCATTCCCACTTGTTAAAATGATGCAAGAAAAAAAAACAATAAATTTTTTAAAATAACAGTATAGTTAGTAATTTTGAACAATTTTTAAAATCTTTTTCTTTATGAACTTTATCGCTACGGAAATTATACATACTAAGAAGAATAGATTGAATCATAGATTTGATTCAATGGGTGACACAGCTACTAAGGTTGGTGCTGTCACCTGGTATCAGGTTTTATTTATGGGAAAATAATCGAATGCAGTTACATTTTACCCTCTTTACACATGAGGAATGTTCCAGTCAGGTTGGTCTCGACAACTGCGTTCCACCCTTTTAGCTTAATGTCTTCAGCTCTACTCATGAACTGGCCACCACCATTGTTTACAAGGTAATCAAGTTGGCCAAATACTTTCAGAGTGGACTCTATGAGACGTTGCACCTGATTATTAAAAAATTAAACAAAAAAATTAATTATACAAAATTGTAACAAATCACCAGGCATGTTTCTTTTTATTTAAAAAAATGTAAAATGTTGATTTTAATATGTTTCATAAAAATATGTTTATAAGTGATATTCAGTTTTATAAATTAATATATTCTTCAAATGCAAACTTAATTATTCAAATTATTCTTTTTAAAATTAAATATAAGGTATTTTTTCACATACATCTTCTTCTTTTCTGATATTGCATGGCTGAAATTCTAGCTTTGCACCACTTTCAATTGTACCAAGCCATTCTTTAATCTCACTAGCAGTCTTTTCAAGCCTTTCCAGTTTTCTAGATGCTATCATAACATTGCAACCTTAACATGGAATATGGACAGTTAACAAAATTGAGAGTTAAATCAGCAAGTCTTATTTTCTAAAATTTTGGACTAATTGATTGCGACCATAATTTTCTTCATGATTGGGCAGAAGGATGTGACAATTCAAACCCATGGACCATGGTTATGCATCAATATCATTTTCAATTTGATATTGACCATTGATAATTGATGAGAGAACAACTGATGAATGCTAGTTGAGATTATTACATAATCAGTAAAAGTCTTAAAATTAATTATCCTGCTTTTCTCTTCTCTCTAAATATAAATTTGGTAAGTTAAAATTTCGTCAAAGTTGCAGATATGAATTTGATGAGCATAATAATTATGTGAAGGAAATATTTTTAAAGTGATATTAATAAATGCCATTTAAATGTCACATGTCAAAATTTTAAGGTTATTTAAAACAGATAACACTTATTCAATTGACATTCTCAAAGTCCAATATCTCATCAGTACATCCACAATGAACAGTAACATTATGAAATTAATGAATAGTAATAAATGCATAAGTAGGCCTTTGACTTTGACCTTTGCCACTGCAGAAGCACCTATAGTTATAGCCTTTAGACTTAGAGAGTGGTTAAAATAGCTTTGCAGCATACGCCTTTTAGCCCTTTTATTATAAATTTTAAATAGTGATAACTATTGCACTATTGGCTATGGGCATTATTTATGGCATGGCTATACTATGCCGCCTATGCCTATGGCATACTAACTATTGCTATGAATCATGAATAGGCCAGGGGCGGATTAAGATTGCACAGGGCCCCTGGCTGCAATCCCACCTGAGGCCCGGTTCGGTCACCTTTAATTAAATTATACTTATACAATATAATATTAATGATTTTAGGGCCCTTAAATCATTGGGGGCCACTGGCTTTAGTCCAATCAGCACCCCCCCCCCTTAATCCGATATAGGCCTAGGCCTATGGCTAAACTAAATTGTCAATTGCAACATAAGTATAAATAAGTAAAAATGACATATAGAATGGGTTTAAATACATTTTAAATGTAAAATTAGAACAAATTTGTTCAATAAATAGGTATTTCTCCACTTTAAAATTTATCTTTCATTTCACACACAAAAAAAAGTAAGGGGGGTCAAAGGCCAAACTCAGAATCATCAGAAGTAATAATTTTGTAAAAACATGTAGTAATAAGCCTTGTTCTCGATATTTTTAAGAGAAGATTTACCCAAATATAAAAGTTCTAGTGAGATCGCTTTTCCAATGCCGGTTGCACCACCAGTAACAATAGCTACTTTGTTTTTAAAGAGGTCTTTACGAAAAATGCTAGCAACATCTACTATACTTTTACGTATGGATATCGCCATGTTGTTATGTTCAGGGTTGCCAGATTGTAATTTGGGTAAAAAGGCCAAACTGACAGCCAAAAAAGGCAACAAAAAAAGGCCAAACTTATGTTATATGAAAAATGTCAACAAAAATGACGTCATGCACATAGGGGGCGGGAGGGGGTCACAGATTTGTGGCGATGTATGACGAGGGGGAGGGTGCTTTTAAGAACTGTGACGTAATATTGGAAAGGGTTTAGCTCTTGATTACGTTGGACGAGGGGGTGGGGGGGGGGTGAAAATACATTGAAAAATCTTCCAAAATCGCGTTTTGTCATTTATGGACGGCTCATAACGGCTGAATATAAGTTAACTATTTAAAAATGAAGGTAAAACCAGGAGAAAAAGGATAATAAATTTGTAAATGTCAATGTTCGTATCTTATCTTATCTTATCTTATCTGTTTACAGACGCTCCTTCTATACAGAAGATTATTGCGTCCTACGCTTATCTATGGTTTGTGTTTAGTCCTGCATTTTTATTAGAGATTTAAATGTTGATAAAGTGTTGGTTTTCCTGGATTCTTCAGGCAACCCATGCCACGCCCGAATTCCGGACGGGAAGAAGGAAAAATTGTATGTGTTTGTTCTTGCATACGGAATAAGAAAGGTGTTTTTATCCTTATGTCTATCTGAGGGTTGTATTAAGTTATCTTTGTGTTGTATTTCTAAATTAGAATTAATTGCTTTATGTATGATTACTACTTTGCTCTTGGTTCTTCTATCCTCTAGTGTTTCAAGGTTTTATGATTTAACTAATGGTGTTATTCTTGTCAGTTTTGAATATTCTCCAGTAATGAATCTGGCAGCTCTTTTTTGAATTTGTTCTAGTTTATCAATGTTTTCTTTGGTGGATGGGTCCCATACAGAAGATGCATATTCTAGTACAGGTCTCACCAAAGTGAGGTAGCATTTTAGTTTTATATCTCTATTACATTTGTTAAAGTTTATTTTTAGAAAGCCTAAGGTTTTGTTTGATTTTTTCATAACTTCATTGACATGGGGATTCCATGATAGTTTCTCATTTATTAAGACTCCTAAGTATTTTGCATCTTTAGTTTGGGTCAGTTATTTTCCATGAATGTAATATTTTGAATTTATTTGTTTCTTTTTCTTTGTTACTCTTAACAGTTGACACTTTTCTGGGTGGAAAGACATACTCCAGTTAGTTTCCCATTTTATCAATTCATCTAAGTCTTTTTGTAAAATTTTGCTATCTTGTTCTGATTTAATTGTTCTATAGATTATACAATCATCAGCAAATAACCTAACTTTTTTACCTGTTGAGATGTTGTTGGGTAAATCATTTATATAAATTAAAAAGAGTAAGGGACCTAGCACAGTTCCTTGTGGAACTCCTGAGTTAACCTTTATTGGTGCAGATTTAGATCCATTAATTATTACAGTTTGCTCCCTGCCCAAAAGGAAGTCTTGAATCCAGTGATGTAAGAAACCTGAGATTCTAAAGTAGTTTAAGTTTTTTAAGTAAACTAAGGTGGTGAACTTTGTCAAATGCTTTGGAGAAGTCTACTAATAATGTATCTATTTGATCATTTTTGTCTAAGCCTTTTGATAGTTCATCTATTAAACCTATTAATTGTGTTTCAAATGATCTGTTTTTTCTAAAGCCATGTTGATGTGGGCATAGGGCATTATATTTGTCAAGGTGGTTAACTATTCTACTATATATTATGTGTTCTAGTAATTTACAGGTGATAATAGTAAGTGATACAGGCCTGTAATTACCAGGGTCTGATTTATCCCCTTTCTTAAAGAGTGGAGTTACGTTAGCTAATTTCCAATCCTATGGCACTTTACCCTGGTTTAGAGAGGCTTGAAAGAGAACTACAAGGATTGGGGACAGTTCATTGCTTAGTTCTTTTAATAACCTTGCAGGCAAATCATCTGGGCCAGTAGCTTTGTATAATGAAAGGATAGCTATTTTTAGTCGTAATATTAAAGAACAATAGTTTATCTAAAATCTTCTGTTATAGGCATTAGACGTAACAGCACTTTAAAAAAAACTATTATAAACGATGTATATAAAATGATTATTTATAATTTCAATTACTTTCTTAAATGGCTTGATGTCTGGTTAGCTTTGAGCCCAACTTTTGGTTGTTTAATTAACAGCTTTTTCTCTTTATTTTTCTTCTGAAGTTAATATGTATTGTGTAAAGTTGGAAAAATGTTTATATTTATGCATTGACAGCTTTGAAGTAGAAAATATAATTATAGTGCAAATGGTATTGAAAAATATAGCATTTTCTACCAAGCATTCCTGAAACTTTGTTTGTCTTAAGTTATTGTGTAGCCGATTATTTCGCACATTTTATTTAAGTGGGATATATGTATATCCGGTAAAGACTTTTTACTGATAATACAACCTCTAGATTCCTCTTTGATGTAACTACGACTTGTCTTTTCCAACTTCCACTCCCGATTTGACAAATTCAAAAAACATTAAATCAATGAATCAATCTTTTCCTAACATTTGTTTTACTATAAAATGTTCTTTTTTTTTAAAACACACAATAAATTCTCAATTAAATTATTCGCTTGCCGCAATCAGCCCGGGGGCCATGAGTTGAACAGCACTGACTTAAGTAAATCACTTATCACTGGCGCAGCTGCATCGTTTTACTGCACACCGCTTGTTGCGTGGTGTCACACTGTGTGTGTGCATCCTCAACCAACATAACCAGGGTTGCCATATTGGCCTTTTTAAGGCCAAATTATCAAAATTTTGCCTTTTTTAAAAGGGTTTGGCCTCAAATGGCTAATTGGCCTTTTTCAAAAAATAATAAAATATATATAAAATATATATAAAAATAATCTTTATCACAAATATAAAATTAAAATTTCGCCAATAATTTAATAACCGTATAAATTATTTTCTTTTTTGTAATAGCTTACGTGTATTTTAGACATTAAAAAGTGTTTTTAAAGTTTAACAAAGAGGCTATTAAGACAAAGCCAGATACAGAATGCAGCTCACACTTTTAGACGCTATTGTTAGAGTCAGGGCTTAGCTTTTGTTTACAAATAAAGGCAGTAAGGACTTTGTCATGTCACCAAGATTCCTTGATAACTTGACATCTGATAAAGTTTATAATAATACTGCATATAGCAGTCTAGAGGAAGAGGAAGACCTGAAGCTTTTCTTTCAAATTTAAATAAAATAAATGGGGGTGAGACTGCAACCAGGCTTTTAAATTAGCAAATTTATAACATATAAGCAGAGTATTAGTTAGCCTGACAGGACGTAACACAACAGCGAACGTTTCGGCAAAGAGCCTTCCTCAACGAACAAATAGTGCACAAATAAATAATATTTGTTAATATTTTTAAGCAATACTTTTTCGCCTTCATTTGAAGTTGAAAATTATATCTTGGTGCATTAATTTTGTGTGTTTCTTGAAAGTTAATGAAAGAAATTTTACTAACAATTTTTTAGCTTACAATTTTTTATTTTTTTTTAAACATGTGAACAAAGTATTAAAATATGATGTATTAATTAACTGGTGGGAGCGGTGACATTGTTATTGTGGATGCAGCGACGCAGAACGGCAAGAATCTCTACCCCAAAAATTATTGACATCAGCTCATCTCCCTATGGCCGGCCATTTTCCTTTCACTCCCATTTGACTGAGCCCTATTCACACATTTCTCTAGACTAGTTCTTCACTTGAATACATCATTTGTTCGATTAGCAAAAAGTAAAATTTCCCTTTTTTTCAGACCATGCTGGCCTTTGGAACAGGGGGACGCCCTTCAGCGATGGATGTTGTACGTAATGCGCCACATTCAAAACAAAGAGCTTGATTTTTTTATTTTTACACGCTTTTATTTAAGTCACACTGTTTGTATGTTGTATCCATCCATCCTTCCTTCAAATCTTGTAACGTAAAATTAAACCACTTCTGATGGTCCTAGAGATCTCAAAATTTTACCACATATAGATCGTGGACGACAATGCATTTTATCAAAATTTCAGATCGATCGAATGTACCGTAATTAAATTAATCAATTTTTAGTTTATCTCTATTTATCACTATTTAGAATTTATAGTCGTCTGCTAGAGTTGACCTCCACGGCTCACTGGTTTCACTCCAGCCCTGGTTTACCGAATTTCCGTGTTTACATCAAGGACAGTGGAGATCAGCACGTTTCAGTCTGTAAATGTTTTGTAAATAAAAAACGTATCCTTTTAAAAAAAAAGATTTTTTTACATTTTACTTATTTTTGTCCAGACCCACGAGTTCTGTTCTGCTCGCAAAGGGCCTGTACAGAGAGGTTGTAGGCAATGACCCCTCTCATGCTTCTGAGATAAAGAACTTGCACGAGTCTTGCGTCGGGACCCTGGTCCGTAATCGCTAGTTTCTTTACCAAGGGTCAGATTAGCTGTGGCTTTAGTGTACATTCACGTCCATCATGGACGGTCATGCATTGTGTAGCTGGACCTCTGAGTCAAGACCTGAGCAATGACGGTCGCACTGTCATTAAACCAGCGGGCACTTTGTGTGACACATTGTTCATGTCCCATTTAAGTAGCTGACACATTGTTCATGTCCCATTAAAGTAGCTGACACTTTGTCTGACACATTGTTCATGTCCCATTAAACCAGCTGACACTTTGTCTGACACATTGTTCATGTCCCCTTAAAGTAGCTGACAGTCTCACAAACCTCTTATCGTCAGCGCAAACAAAATTACGCTAATTGCGAGTTAATTTTTTTGGACTGTTACTTAACAAAGACATTTTTTCCCTCATGCTTTTCCTAAAAGGATCTTTGTAAAATTGCACGCCATTCTATAGATATAATTGATTAGCGCTTGATGGCCAAGTTCAAAAAGTGTTTACACCATATACGACCAAATCGGCATTTCTGCCGTGTTTACAACTTCATTTACGGCAAACTCAGCATTTCTGCCGTGTTTACACCTTCATTTACGGCTAACTCAGCATTTCTGCCGTGTTCACACCTTCATTTACGGCAGATTCAATATTTTTGCCGTGTTTTTAACTCCATTTACGACAAAAATCAGCATTTCTGTCGTATGTTTTTACATTTGGCTTGGAAATAAATAAAACAAGGAAAATAAATCGTTGCATAACCGTCATTCCCTTATCAATAATTAGGTAAGAACGTTAGCCGTAAATTTAACCAATTGAATGACATAGGTGGGGGCATTAGCCATTAATTTAATCAATTTAATGACAAAGGCAAGATCAGTGGCCGTTAACTTAACCAATCGAAACACACAGGTATGGCATGTATAAAATACATACATATTATTACAACCCGCATTGCCCCGGCAGAATGCCCTTCTGCTCTTTTCCGACATCAGCATATTGCCAGGGCTTCGCATACATTGCCCCATTGCGTTAAGCTCCCAGCTCCGACAAACCTTTCCCACTGGCTGTATCGCCCCAGCCCCACCCAGTTGCTTGCATGCACCCAAACGCAGGAGCGCTCAAGTACCACAAGTGTCTGTGGCAGTAGTTTAGTGAGTTACTTGAAGATAAAATTTGCAATGCTACATTATCTTCTTGAACGTATTATCATTGTGTTGATGTTATATTATCTCCTTTTTAGTTAATAGAAAACTATTATGTATTTTGACTTGTTTTCATTAGCTTTTGAGGCTAAATTTAACACATATTATGGAAGCTTGAGATTACTCTTTTTAAGCTTTGGCAAACACATTGGCAACCTGCTTCGTCTGCTGGGCAGGCACATACAACATTGTCTGAGCATTATAGGACTCACTAGCCGCCCAAACCTCTCCGGCAATGTCTAGCGCGTGGTAACAGGTCTCAGCACCACTGTCTCAGAGGCTAGGCTGCAATGCCGACTGTTTTTGTCCCCTGTTGTGCTCTAGCCTGTTAAAGTACCAGTTGATTGGGACAGTGCTCCGCTCTCATTTATGTCACCAAACTCTGGTGTTTGCCTCTCAATTTCCGCCGTTGGTCTGCTCGACTTGGCCTGGGCATGTTGGCATATCTGGCAGTCGTGTTGTCAGCCTATTCATGATATCACTTGATCCTAAAGTGGTCGGCCAGCCAGATCTTTTCCCAGCGACAAGTTACTAGGTTTTGGAGCAGACCAATGATATTTATAGAATTAAAAGAGATACCGAAATGTCTACATTATACATTCATACATTTTCATTGTATTATATCGAAATCAATCCAGTGTCTTTATATTAGGGCTGATAATGATTTTTTTTTGTGTTCAATTAATCTGGAAAATTTAATCGATTAATAGCGCATATATAGATCCCGTTAAGCCGCGATTCACTACTTCGCGAAATCGGTTAAGTCGCTGTAATTCGATGGGTCCCAAATATTTTTACATAACACAGCAAATTCGTTCTGCTGGCGCGAAATAAGGAAGAAAAACCTTTCTGTTTACGTATGCGCGTCTAAATAAATAATAGTAATACGAGGGAAAATTATGTAAGTAACAAAAGTTGTAAAATAATTAATAAATTGTAGAGAAAAAAAAACAAATTTTTACCCCTAAATTTTAAACAAATTTTAATCGATCAAATTAATTTTAAATTTTTAATCGATTAAATTTTTTAACGATTAATCGATTAATTAATCGTTAATTGCCTCAGCCCCTAATTTATATACATATTTTTCTTCATGTAATAATGTAATAATATTCCTTAAGAATTGAACAAAAGCTTCGAGTCCAAGATGTCTTCTACATACAACAACGACACCTTCATAGAGAGCTTCAAAGATCATAAACAAATTGTATCTACAACACCGATTCCGATCCTGTGCCAAACGGATGCCTTCGATAAAAGGTATTGACCGGAGATATAGATCTGTATACAACATCGGTATCATATTATAAAATATATGACCGGAAACAGTTTTGTACAAGTCAATTGTATCAAAATGTATAATCTATGACCGGAAATACAGTTTTGTATATGACTAATGTATCTTAATAGATAACACAATTGATTAGGAATATAGCTTTCTATAGGAAAATGGAAATGAAACTTTAAATAGGACCGTTGTTGGTATCTTATTCTTAATAGATACTTTATGATTGGACAAATAGCTTTGTACATGTTAATTGTATTTTGATAGATGAGATATAATTGGAAAAACAGTTGTATAATGGTCTCTTAATCGATAATATATAATTGGAAATATAGCTTTGTATAGGACCATTGTATTGTACATCACATATAAAATTTAATTGCAAGTTTAGCTTTGCGTAAAGTTGAAGCGCGCTGGACTGTCGAACCGAGGCAAAAATCGAGTCACGGGTTCGAGTCTCGGTACTGACAAGGCCCCCGGGGAATTGTCCTAGCCACACAATCCCTTGCTGGTTAGTGGTGGCTCAATGAAACTTGTGAACTCTACTCGACTTGAAAATAGGCTGTCATGGTCTGAAAAGGGGTTATTATGAAAAGAAAGTCACCGCATTCGTGAAAAAAAGTTTATTTTGAGCGTACACTTTTAGAAAAATATTCGCGACTAGATACGACCCGCGGCGTAGCATACGCTGCAGGCTTGCTCATAGATAGTGCAAAGAACGGGGGACGGGACGGACACAAACAGCAGCACGACAAGATGAAAACAGCGCGAGTGAACGTCGGGAGGGGGGGGGCCGCAAACCCACTGTTGGTCTTGAGACTTGCGAACTGCGGTTGTTGTTACATGCCCCCCCTCCCGCACCACCATCGCTTGCCAACCTTAAACGATGATTGCTCAACCCTAGCAATAATAATAATAATAATAAATTGATTATTTATATAGCGTTGTATCCCAGTAAGGAACTGGGCTCACAGCGCTTTACATGAAAGAAATAACATACTTATAAGTATTAAATTAACATTCATATCACAACAAACACACACAATTACAATACATTATACATAAGCTACGTTAATCATTTACAAGAAATGTTGTTTCATCAATTTTAAAAATAATTTTTTTTTAAATTTTAAATTTTAAATTTTAAATTTTAAATTTTTTTAAAGGGTAATTCGTCATGTTAATTTGCACACGTCTTGTGCTTGTCCTGGTGAATTATATGTGTATATAATTTCTTGCATAACGTAGTTGTTTGTTGGATGATTCCACAAATATGTACACATTCCAAAAATATGTACGCATTCCAAAAATATGTACACATTCCACAAATATGTACACATCCCACAAATATGTACACATTCCAAAATATGTACACATTCCACAAATATGTACTCATCCCACAAATATGTACACATCCCACAAATATGTACACATCCCACAAATATGTACACATCCCACAAATATGTACACATTCCAAAAATACGTACAAATTCCACAAATATGTACAATTCCACAAATATGTACACATCCCAAAAATGTGTACACATCCCACAAATATGTACACATTCCACAAATATGTATACATTTCGACAATGACTTGCTAGATAATTTTTTGTATTCATCGCATTTTTATTTCATTTGTTCAAGAGAGAATTTTTTTATTCCAAAATAGTTAGCAGTATCGACTATATATACATACAATAATAAATTGCAGTTTCAATAATATTTATGCGTTTAAAAGAAAAAAAATATTATCAGGCCTGCTAGATTGTTACGTTGTATTTCCAAGCTATTATTGAATGCTTCATGAATTATTTATAGTTTGCTCTTTTTATAGACAACTGCAATATGTAAAATGGTATTTTTTTGCATTTAGCCGCACTATACTAACCATGCTATACTAAATGTACAAACGCAACTGTGCTATACTCTGCTATACCAATTGTGCTACACTAACTCTACTAAACTAACTGTGCCATACCAACTGTTCTGTATATACTAAGTGTACTAAACTAGCTGTGCTATACTAACTGTAATAAACTAACTTTACTAAACTAACTGTGCTAGAGTAGCTTTACTAAACCAACTGTGCTATAGCACGGTTAGTTAAGTACAGTTAGTATAGCACAGTTAGTTAAGTACAGTTAGTATAGCTGTACTAACTGTACTTAACTAACTGTGCTATACTAACTGTACTTAACTAACTGTGCTATACTAACTGTACTTAACTAACTGTGCTATACTAACTGTACTTAACTAACTCTGCTATACTAACTGTACTTAACTAACTGTGCTATACTAACTGTACTTAACTAACTGTGCTATACTAACTGTACTTAACTAACTGTGCTATACTAACTGTACTTAACTAACTGTGCTATACTAACTGTACTTAACTAACTGTGCTATACTAACTGTACTTAACTAACTGTGCTATACTAACTGTACTTAACTAACTCTGCTATACTAACTGTACTTAACTAACTCTGCTATACTAACTGTACTTAACTAACTCTGCTATACTAACTGTACTTAACTAACTCTGCTATACTAACTGTACTTAACTAACTCTGCTATACTAACTGTACTTAACTAACTCTGCTATACTAACTGTACTTAACTAACTCTGCTATACTAACTCTGCTATACTAACTGTACTTAACTAACTCTGCTATACTAACTGTACTTAACTAACTCTGCTATACTAACTGTACTTAACTAACTCTGCTATACTAACTGTACTTAACTAACTCTGCTATACTAACTGTACTTAACTAACTCTGCTATACTAACTGTACTTAACTAACTGTGCTATACTAACTGTACTTAACTAACTCTGCTATACTAACTGTACTTAACTAACTCTGCTATACTAACTCTGCTATACTAACTGTACTTAACTAACTCTGCTATACTAACTCTGCTATACTAACTGTACTTAACTAACTCTGCTATACTAACTGTACTTAACTAACTCTGCTATACTAACTGTGCTATACTTAGGGGCCGTCCATAAATGACGTCACGCACCTAGGGGGAGGGGGGTCACACTTTTATGACGATGCGTGACGAGGGGGAGGGAGGGGGTTGAAGAAATTTGACGTCACATCAAAAGGGTAACTTTAAATAAAACTTCCACTGAAATATTTGCTCGCTTACAATTTATTTAATGACTTTTTTTTAAATCAGTGTTTCTCAATGTGCCGGTCGGTAGGCCATCAGACGCTGGTGGTGTAAGCTATCAAGACACGAAAATTAAATCTAATTATAAGCCTTAAGTTTGAGAATCCACAAGATAACATATGAAATTGTTACACTGCGTCGTTTGATGTTGACATCAAAGCATTTGTGATGTAATCGCAGCTCCGTTTGGTTCTCTCATGGCAGGAGTCGAACTTTTTTGCCCGTTACACCAAAATATACAAGTCTATGTGTTCGTTACAGCCCCAGACTCTAGGTCCTGCTCACATGACTCGGGGATTAGAGGGAGCGTCGTTAGCGAAAATGCTACTGGTGAGTTTTAAAAGCATGACAAGTGTCTAAAAATGATCTGAATAGGATTATGTGTAGATATTTTAAGTCAAAACGACACGGAATATCCTCTTTCTTGAAAGGGGAAGGGGGGGAGGGAATCTATTTGATAGAATTAAAAACGTTTTAAGTTTGATATAATTGTTCGATTGGTTTTTGGTCAAACGCCCCTGGCCATTCTAGTCTTCTATTTCAGTGCTTCTCAAAGTGGTGGTCCGCGTACCGGTGCCGGTCCTTGGGCCATCCGCTGCCGGTCCGCAGATGTTCTAAACAAAAACTACAGAAAAATTGTCAGTGCAGGGAAAATAGTGAACCGGTTCCTGGTGCAATTGAAAAAATTCCTGCCGGTTCGCCATATTAAAAATTTGAGAAGCACTGGTCTAGATATAATGGTAAATGAGTCCATTTAAAATTAGTCAAGTATTCATTAACTTGATTGAATGCATCAATTTCTTGACATCGCAATTCGAGAGGAGCACAAAACAACTTTTCTTCTTAGCTCAATTTTTAAGGCATTAATTTTAAATATCACAGAAATGATACGTGATACAGACAAGTCATGTGGATTAAGATTATTGTCACTCGTGTCAATATAAATTAAAATAGAGTAGATTTAGATTTAGGTGTCTTCGTATAGTACCTTGGTAAGAAATCTACATAGTTGTCAAATTTAAAAAAAAAGCATTTTCTGGAAGGAACCGGTTCAATAATGGGCATATGTTCCAAGCATACACGCACACATGACGTATTTTAACATATCTAGTGCATTGTTGTAGTGAATGTTATATGTCCCAAATGAGTCTGCATTACCCCCAAGAATTCCCTTTTTGACCCCAGATGAGGTTATTTACCTCTGTTCGCCGACCTCTTTCTTACGGGATGCCCATAAGTCAATTGAGGTTTTTAAAAAAAATACATTTTAAAAATGTTATTTAAAAAAAATAATTTATAAACAAAGACGTTAACCGTGATGATTAATAGTCAATGTTTAATTTGTATGCATTAAAATAAAATATAATCTAAGGATGTTAACACAGTTCGTTTTCTGAAGGCTGGTTAAACGTTTTTAAAAAATGCTTCACGCGGGTTACGATATTACAATGTAGATCTTCACTAAATAAATAATAAATACTTAAATGACAATAAAAGTGATTTGAAACACACTTATTTTCAAAGAGAAAATAAAGTTTTTTTTTATTTATTATTTTTTGTTGTTTTTTTTTGTTTGGGGGGGGGTCAAAGATTTGTGACGTATTTTTAGAGGGGGGCGGTCTAAGTTTTTGTGACGACGCGTGACGAGAGGGGGGGGAGGGGGTCAAAAATCGTCAAAAATCGCGTGACGTCATTTATGGACGGCCCCTTACTGTGCTACACTTACCGTGCCAAATTAACTTTGTTATACTATCCCACAGACTACGAAGATACTACACAGTAACTATAGTTAACAACCAAATAGCTAACTTTGATTGTCTCAAAAATTTCCACTGGGTGTCGGGCTCGAGAACTAGCTACTGCCAAAACGGCAGCTGGACAGGAGTGGAGCCACTCTGTGAAGTTGACTATTTCAAGTGAGCTTTTTGCATGAGTTTGTCATTGGGTAATGTGTTTGTTACATGACTTTGTTATGGGGTAATATGTGTGTTACTTGACTTTGTCACGGGGTGGGGGAATTTTTGTTACATGACTTCGTCATGGGTTAATATGTTTGTTATATGACTTTGGCATGGGGTAATTTGTTTTTTACATGAGTTTGGCATTGGGTAATATGTTTGTTACATGACTTTGTCATGGGGAAATATGTTTGTTGCATGACTTTGGCATGGGGTAATTTGTTTTTTACATGAGTTTGGCATTGGGTAATATGTTTGTTACATGCCTTTGTCATGGGGAAATATGTTTGTTATATGACTTTGTCATGGGGTAAAATGTTTGTTACATGACTTTGTCATGGGGTAATTTGTTTTTTTACAAGAGTTTGGTATGAGGTAAAGCGTTTCTTTAAAAAAGTATATCATATAATAAATGCGTACCATACATGCATTTATGAGGTAATGAGCAACATTCTGGAATGTTGATAGAATACAAATTGATGACACATGTTTGAAATTAAGTTAAAATATACTTGGGTAAAAAAAAAGTTAACGTTGTATCGCTTTGGTCAAGTAGCTGTAAAATAGAGTTAACTGCATCGAATTACTGAGCTTTGAAAAACGTAGAACTCCAGTGTTAAATTGTCAAATTTTATCGGGTCGCTAACATATTAATATTTAACAGATAAAACTTTTTTAAAATAGCATAAATACTTGTTGAGGAAAAGAGATATAACTTATTTTATTAGAAAACAAAGTTATACAAAAAATTTTGTCGCTTTTTATTGAGAATGAGCTGGATTATTTCTAGAATATTTTTTTACCTTTCGTTTTTGGGTGAAAAATATGTGACGTCATTGTGATACGTTTGACCATCTCCGCGTTATACCGTCCAGCAAAAAAACGTGTTGAAGGGCATTCACCATTTGTGTTTACTTTGACAGAGAGAGATACAGACTGAGCAGCTTCATCATCGTCTTTTGTTTCTTTGTGTCCTTCATCTTCCTGGGAATCGACTTCAGCTACTACATCAGCAACAGGTAATGATGGTAACAGGTCGAGCAGGCTGAGCCATGCAGCACAGAGGCGTCACCAGATCATGAGTGCGGTCCGCACAGGTTTACAACATCACACGGGTTGACACCAAAGGGTAAAATTCTGCGTGTTCCCGTTATTTGGCACTGGCAGACTCGGAGGAGGTCTAAAGAGTAAGTTGTGAGGGGTTGACACCATGACCCAGCGCACTGGTTGACACCAACCCTAGTGATGCCTCTGAACCAGCATACACAGATGGCGCTATAGAAGAACGCATCATCATCAGCATCGCCATCTTCATCATCATCACAATCAGCAGCATCGTTAACTCAATTAATTCAGTAATGATTCGGTATAATGCAACTTGATGTCTTTGAAAATTACGTATACGTTTGCTAACACTAGATCTCAAAGTATAGCAGGACTGAGAAAGCAAAATGCGCGTTCTTGCAACTGACTATAAGGGGCCGTCCTTAAATGACGTCACTCACGCAGGGGATGGAGGGGGGGGGGTCACACATTTGTGATGATATGTGATGAGGGGGGAGGGAGGAGTTTAAGAACTGTGACGTCACATCAAAGCGGACAACTATAATTAAAAATTCCACTTAAATATTCGATTGTTTACAATTTTTTTAATGATGTCTTATATGGCATATGACAAGGCATATGATAGCACATCAAAGGATCCACCCAGAAGTTCCATGACATCAGCACCTGATGCATGTCTTAAACCAAATCTGCATATTCCCACAGGCGAGAATTGCGGCCAGAAAGAACCAGGCAGAGGCAACTCCGATATCTACGGCGATTCAAATATTGCCGTGCCAGGTAAGTTAGGACTTATCTCAACTATCACAGACGCTCCTTCAAATACACAGGATTATTGCGTCCTACGTTCTCTTATAAACGCACAGACCATTTTCATCATCGACAACCATACGTTAGCATAGGGCCTGATTGATGACTACTTTGATAGAAAAATAAAACAAGAAGAGTCACGGGTTGATTTATGCACTCAATGTCTTTTTTAAACTGCTTAGTTGTTTTAACGATAGGAAAGCTTAAATTGATATTGTAGGTATTAATAATAATAATAAATTGATAATTTGTATAGCGCTGTATCCCAGTAAGGTTCTGGGCTCACAGCGCTTTACAAGAAGGTATTAACATATATATAAGTAATAAATTAGCATTCATACCCAGGGCCGTCTTAACGCATCGTCCCGTTGGGTATTTGCCCGGGGGCCCACGAGCATAGGGGACCCATGTGAATATGTTGTAGGGTTTCGGAAAACCTGTATAAAATTATACATATTTTTTTATTTTATCTTATAAAAATCTCATAATTTTTTTGTTTATATGCGAACGGGCCCTTTAAGTTTATCAATCACTTCCAACCTTGAAGCTTAAAAAAAAATTTAAATAATGGAAAAAAAATTGGACGAAGTGAAAGCTCTCTAACGCACCGGTTTTTTAAAATGTAGGTCTCGTGAGCATGCGCACAATACAGTATAGCTATGTAGGAATACTGTAACACTATGTGTTGATTCCAATTTAATTTTCTTAAAGAGAACAAAATTCCACTATCAAACTGCCGTGGCCAATCATACGATAATGCGTCACATATGTCTGGACGATACGCTGGATTGCAGGCACGTATTCATGAACTCAATGAGTTTGCCATATATGTCCCCTGTGCAGGACACATGCTGAATTTGGTGGTAATAAAATCTGCAGAGGGTTGTCTAGTCTATAAAATTCTTTGACTTTGTTCAGCACCTGTAAACATTCTTTTTCTGGTTCTACTCATCGCTGGAATGAATTGACATCGTATTTAGAAAAAAGATGTTGTGGTCAAGCGTCTGACACACGTTGGTCAGCACATTTGATGCTGCTCATGCTTTGTGTAGGGGTTTCGACAAAATAAAACGTGCACTGGATTCTATATCAGTGACAATGAACGGCAAGCGAAAACAAGGCGTGAGGCGGAAGGTTTGAGCAAAAACAAATGAAACACCTTGAAACAATCTTTCTTTCAATTCTTTGGAAGTACATTCTAGAAAGAATGAATAAAACAAGCAAAGTTTTACAACAAAGGATGTGAACATCCTAGTTGCCACAAATCTTCTTGAGTCGCTGAAAAGCTTTCTTCAGGAAACTAGAGACAAGTTCACTGAATATGAATTCAAATCCAGGAGTATGTGTCCAGATGCCGATTACTATGATGGAAAAAAAAACGGAAACGAACATGAAGTGTGCGTTTTAGTAGGTCTGATAGGTCAGGAGAAGAGTTACTTCTAAATAAGTTCGAAAAGTTCAAGGTAGAAACTTTCCTCACAAGACGTGCAGAGGTGTATTCACAAATTGGAAATCTGTTTTCTTTCTTGAGTGAATTAAAAACCATTACTTCTGATGCACCAGAGAAAAAATGCGAAGATCTTGCCAATACGTACCACAAGGACTTGAGTTATGACGACCTTTTAAATAAATGTGAGCATCTCAAGCATTACATGGCTCTTGTTGAAAATGGCGAGACTCTCCCTGCACTGTACAGAAAAATAATGTCGGACAATTTAAAATCTGTTTTTCCGATCATTTAAATTGCACTCAGAGTGTTCATGTGCATGATGGTGAGCAACTGTATACAGGAGAACATAGCACTCAGGGTGTTCATGTGCATGATGATGTGCAACTGTATGCCGGAGAACGTTCTTTTTCAAGACTTAAACTTATAAAAAATCAGCTTCGTAGTCCAATGGGACAGCATCGTTTTAGCTGGCTTTCACTCATGAGCATAGAAAATGACATCCTGAAGACCATTGACTTCAAGCGGATAAAAAAACAATTTTCTGAAAAGAAATGTCGCAAACACTTGTTATAATAAAGTACCGTACTGAAATTTTTCTAATCTAAGTATTTTTTTCCATTACGAATTTTAATGCCTTTGTTTGGTCTCGTGTAATAGTCAAGGCCGTACCCAGACTTTTTAAAGGGGAGTTCGCAAACTTGTCGCGAACGCATTTCATGTTAAGATAAGGCAAAACTCTCATAACGAGCTTCTCTCATAACGAGTTTTTCTCATAACGAGCAACATTTTTATGAAAACAGTTGCTCCCTTAACAAGCGAATATTCCCATAACGATTGACGCAGAAAGGGAAACTCTCTTTTTTCTTGAAATTCATTAGTGAGCCGGCACTTCCGACCTGATGTATTCTTCTGTGTTAAGCCCTCGGTCTGTTAGCGTATTGTTTTCGTGTGTGATCGACCGATTTTACAAATTTTGTATGAAGACAGTATTTGTAATTTTTTTATGTGCAAAGCTTAATAAACTGATAAGTTATCTTCGAAAAAAAAACACAAGAAGACAATCATAACACGGGAAAATAATAACTGTTGAGATAAAACGAAAAAATATTGAAAAGCGAGAAAAAGGTTGCAAATCTAGCACGCAACTACAATCGGCCAAAATCAATAATCTGCACTATTCTCAAGAACAAGTAAGGAGATGGATGCTTCAAACGGAGTGTCAAGAATATCTACGAAACGGTTACATCACATTTTCGTCAAATTTTGAAGCGTCTGCAAAAACAAATATCTTTAACAGTTTTCTAGTTAAAAAGCAATACTTATTACTTATTTGTCATAAATTCATATTTTTGTTTAGGTTTTTTTTGTTTCAAATCTAAATTGTATTCTAGTTGTTTCACTCTTTAACAATTCTTAAGTAATTTTATTTGAATAAATGTTAATATATTTTTTTGAAAAATGAGTATTTTTTCAGCATGGAACCTATTATCGTATTTCACATTGATTTGTATGGGGAAAATTATTTCGTATAACGAGTGTTTCGCTGAAAGAGTATATCCCTGGAACGAATTAATCTCGTTATGAATGTACCTACAATATATGGTGCTATGACTTTAAATTTGGATGAGAATGTTTAATCAATAATTCTGTACCTAAGAATTATTGAGGGCGTTGATTAAACTTCTCGTCTTTTTTGCCTCATTTTCAAAAAAAAATAAAAAAAATAATAATAATAACAATAATTCAGTGCATACAGTGACCAAAAAAAGTAGGTTTTCATGCAATAAATAATTTACACTGTAAATAAAAGCTTCTGAAATAGTATTTTATTTAAACATGCAAGTACTCGATAATTCTTTTCTTTTCTTATTAATAATGAAATATGCAGGCGCAAACGTTAAAGAATTTGAATTACATACATTATGGTACAGAACTGACAAGGCGGAAGACCACGATGCTATGAGGTTTATTTTAGAACATCTTCGATGTAAACCCTTCTTGGGTTTTTGTTAACTAATAGTTGTAAAACATTGTTTTCCTTGATATTGAAAGCGTAGTGATGAATCAATGCAAGCTCGATAAGTCTTTCCTGCACCGTTGAATATCTCATGTAATTGTGCAAACGTCGGAAGTGCATTGAACCTTCGCTCACACGCTAAAGAAGTCACAGGAATCACACACGCGTATTTCAGTAAGCAATAAATATTTTGATACATCGATTCATTACAATCTTTTATAGCTTCTTTGAATTTTTTTTGGGTAGCTTTGACTCTTCGCATTGGCTGAACCTCAATTTCCACCCGGTAAACTCTTCGCGCAGCACTTCTGGAGAAGGCAGATCTTGCTCATATAAATCCACATCGCCTTTCAGATCTTCATACATACAATTTCTAACAGCACTTGGCACAAGAGCTAACAGTTGTGAGGATGTCCTAGTTAAGCCAGAGAACCGCATATCTAGTTCAGCAATGATGTGCTCCAGAAATGGATTAATTAAGTTCCGCAGATAATGTTACATTGGCGTTTCTAAGCACACATTGCTTTGGTAGATTTGCTGATTAGCAATTCTGGGCATTGAAACTTCAGCTCCCAACAGACTACTTCATGATAATGATATGATCATAAGTGTTTTCAAAATAATAATCTACATTTGTTCTAATCTCTCTAAACTCTTGCTTGACGTGAAATTATCTCAAGAGTGTGAAAAATGTAAACATACGATTAATAGAAGTGTTTGTATGCTTTGTGGCGCTCAGCCCATCTTGCTTTGCACAAATCTGTAAGTGCCTTCCGTTTAGCACTGTCAAAGACTTGTTTGTATGACGTTTTTCAACAAGGCTTCGCGCTTTAGGGCTGTTGTTATAAAAACATGCAGTTTTCTTTAAATTTTTCAATCATGTTACGCACATCGGGAAAGTCCACACGAATGCGCGATCACTATGTTTAAAAACGTGATTGCTGCAGTGTGTGTATACAGCCAAAGGGGCCTCTCGCAGAATACGCGCTTGAACTCCCGAAACAGCGCCCGCCATAGATGCAGCGCCATAATAACACTGGCCCCTTTGTATTCTGTAGTGGGATCCCCAAATCTCTCAATAATGTCAAGATCTATTTTTTTACAAAAAAGAGTACACATTCGCGAAAATGGGGGATTAATTCGAACGTACGAACTCCCCCTGCGTACGGCCAAGAATAGATGTAATATGTTATGGTGCTTATTATTTGTAAAAAAGCATATGTAAATATCTGTTTTTATGTGTAATTTTGTTGTTGTTGTTGTTGTAAATATCATAAGTAATACCATAAACTATGTAAATAAAAAAATTTTCTCTGTTTTTATGTTTAAGGGGGACAGCACTCTTTCTTTGTCCAGGGGCGCCCTACTCTATTTCTTTGCCCGGGGGCCCAAAATGGTGTTAAAGACGGCTCTGTTCATACCATACCAACCACATTAATTACAGTACATAACACGCAAAACACAAAAAAGCTACGTTAATCATTAAAAGAATCGTTATTTCATTAATTTGGAAAATACATCTTGAAAAGATGTGTCTTAAGTGCAGTCTTAAAGTAATTTGTTGTTTGAATACTACGGATTAAATAAAATTAACTTTAAAACTTTTCTGGTGCCGAAGTTTAGCTCATAATTTCTGTATATATTATTTTAAAAAAATTTTTTTGTAAGACACAATGTTTTAAAAATGAAAACACAAAATACATTAACAGAAGAAAAATAAAACGTTTCATGTTTTTACAAAGACATTTTAATTCAGTTACTAGATTTTTATTTGAACTGTTTTACCCGCCTTTATTTCAGAGATTCAATAAACTTACTTCCAACAAGAAAGCACAGCTTGAACCTAGGGTGTCAGTGAGTAATAATTTAAGGTGTCAGTTAGTAATAATTTAAGGTGTCAGTGAGTAATAATTTAAGGTGTCAGTGAGTAATAATATGATGTGTCAGTGAGTAATAATATGAGGTGTCAGTGAGTAATAATATGAGGTGTCAGTGAGTAATAATATGAGGTGTCAGTGAGTAATAATCTAAGGTGTCAGTGAGTAATAATATGAGGTGTCAGTGAGTAATAATATGAGGTGTCAGTGAGTAATAATATGAGGTGTCAGTGAGTAATAATATGAGGTGTCAGTGAGTAATAATCTAAGGTGAGAGTGAGTAATAATCTAAGGTGTCAGTGAGTAATAATATGAGGTGTCAGTGAGTAATAATATGAGGTGTCAGTGAGTAATAATCTAAGGTGTCAGTGAGTAATAATCTAAGGTGAGAGTGAGTAATAATCTAAGGTGTCAGTGAGTAATAATATGAGGTGTCAGTGAGTAATAATCTAAGGTGAGAGTGAGTAATAATCTAAGGTGTCAGTGAGTAATAATATGAGGTGTCAGTGAGTAATAATCTAAGGTGAGAGTGAGTAATAATATGAGGTGTCAGTGAGTAATAATATGAGGTGTCAGTGAGTAATAATATGAGGTGTCAGTGAGTAATAATATGAGGTGTCAGTGAGTAATAATATGAGGTGTCAGTGAGTAATAATCTAAGGTGAGAGTGAGTAATAATCTAAGGTGTCAGTGAGTAATAATATGAGGTGTCAGTGAGTAATAATATGAGGTGTCAGTGAGTAATAATCTAAGGTGTCAGTGAGTAATAATATGAGGTGTCAGTGATTAATGGTTTAAATATGATCTTAGGAATAGTAGAATTCGTATATCAAATTTTATTTAAAAATGCAATTAGGCTTCGTCTGTTTTTCCTCTCCCCGATTGATGGAAGAGGTCATCACCGTTCAGCTCTCAGCATCTCAGCATCAAGGCACATGCATATAATTAGAGATTGTAAATGGATATTACAAATTTTAGTACTAAAGAATAATATAATTATTTTCTTTAGAATATTGTTAAATTTTAAAAAAGTGATATTGGCAACGTATGTTGCTGATTTCTCATAAATTTTTCACAATCTTAAGTATATAACGTCACAATAACGTGATCAATGACAAACATAGCCTGAAAGCATTGTTCCCGCTAAGTTTCGTTGGTCCATGTGCGAAATAAATTTATTTAAAAAATTAGATAACAACAGGTGTGCAAAGTTGCACAGGGTCCATTTTTTCCCCATGATTTAACATTCCATAAAACAGAGATCATAAAAATTTGCTGCGCGGTAACTATAACCTGCTGCGCGGTGTAGGTCAGATGTCTGCACGGCCGCGTAGCCGCGCAGCTGAAAGGGATCATTGTTTGGAAGGGGAAAAATATAGTTGACCCATCATTGTTTATTTTTAAAAGTTTTAGTACATGCATGGACTGACAAAGTTTATTATTGACCTAAAAATGTTGGTTTGATGACCTACATTCATGATTCTCAAAGTGGGCGCTACAGATGGACCGAATACTGTTCTGAGCTGTACAATAAAGACTACAAAGGCGATGCATCAGTACTCCACTGCCCCACGTCAAATAACACAGACATGCATTCTATTCTCCGTGATGAGGTGGAGATGGCTGTACTACCATTGAAAAAGGGGAAATCAGCTGGAGCAGACAACATTCAAGGCAACCTGATGCCCACAACAAAGGCATATGGAATGGAAATCAATGCAGAAAAGACCAAGGTCATGGCAAATAGACCATTCACAAATGAGATTCGGATAAACAGGCAAAAAATCGAATAAGTCTCCACCTTTAAATATCTAGGGGCAATAATATCCGACGAAGGCTCAAAACCAGAAATTCTTGCAAGAATGGCCCAGACAAACGCAGCACTGAGCAAACTAAAACACATCTGGCAAAGTAAGAAACTCCATGAGATCAAAGATTCGACTTATGCGCTCTCTTGCAATGTCGGTCTTCTCGTATGTTCGCGAGGCTTGGACGCTCACTGCAGACCTCCAAAGAAGAATCAATGCGCTAGAGATGAGATGTTTTAGACAGATAATGAACATCTCCTACAAAGGGCACATCACAAACGAAGCGTTCCGCAACAAAATAACAGCTGTCATCGACCCCTACGAGGACCTTTTCACCTCAATCAAGAAGAGGAAACTACGATGGTATTGGCACGTGGCAGGAGCTGGAGGTCTCGCAAAGACTATAATGCTAGGCACAGTCCAGGGAGGAAGAAAACGAGGCAGACAAAAGAAGAGATGGGAAGTTGACATTAAAGAGTGGACCAGCCTGTCATTCATCGACTCGCAAAAGGCAGCGAAGGACCGGGACAAATGGCATGAGATAGTGTTCAGTTCACGATGGTGCCCCAACGACCCACCGACGGGTTAAGGGATAGTTACATTTACAGTACATCTTGTTCCACAACAACACAGTTATCTACAGTTTGGAATAAATAATCGCCTGTAGTTGTGTCTTTGAGTGCCTTAACACAGAGTAATTCATAGTTAAGCTCGAAACGAGGACTTATTCCCCTTATAAATACCAACAATTGTGCTGTTCCTATACATTGGTACTTTAATCCAATGCAACATTACCAAAAAAGTCTTTGCTTTTAACTCGAAGTTGGTGCATCAAATTGTCCCTATTTTTTTCAAAATGTCTGAATAAAGTTCCCTTGGTAAAGAAATGGTGTCAAATTATGTTTTCTGTTCTTGACACATAACGCTTGCTGCATATGTCAAGCATTTCTTGATAAATTCACTGTCAGAAAAAGGCTTGTTCCGTTTCACGATCTGATGAGATATCTCCAAACTGGCTTCGGTTGCAGCATCTTGTATTTAAGACTTTTGGTGAAAACATTTTTACTGCTTCTTTAAATTATTAACAAACTTCTTGCATTTCCCTTTTCTCTCTTGGTTTGTTAAATTGTGCCCGAAACACATATGTTTTGTTTGATGGTATCTTTTTAAGTCGTACTCCTTAAAGACGCTCACACACTTACGGGATAGCAAGCAGTCTGCTTTCTTCCAACGCTCGTTAAGCAATATTTAACAGTTAATTCGTCATTTAAAAAAGACATTTGTCCTCAATATTGCTTTCTTTGGTAGCACTCATTGTTAAATCAACGTCTATTTGCTTTTTAAATCACACATTTTCAAAACCGTTCGAAATGTAAATCGTAAACAAAAGCCAACTTCGGATGAGCTGAAATGTAGTTTCGAACAAGTATGTTAACAATTAATGACTAATGATTCTGAAGACATAAACCTATTATATATCCCTAGATTCGAATCAAATGCTGGGAATAAAATTTTAAAAATATATCAACAATTCTAAGCAAAGAAAGTTACCATGACACGAGATCCCTGTGTTAGAATAATAATTTTTTAAAAACCCGTAAAAAACGAGTTTTTCACTATAAATCCTTTATGTACGAGACGCAACTAAAAGAATGTTCATTATAAAACGCAGCACAAGACCAGCCAAAAATACAAAATTGCAGTTGTGTCGTAAAACATGTTTAACATAATGCGCACCGATCAGGCATATGTTTATAAAAAGTGTTGTCAATAAAATACGCACCTTATTGCGCGACAGAAAGGTTCTTCAATATAATACGCACCGCGAAACTCTATCTCAAAAAATAACATGATACATAGGAATAAATAAAATAATCTAAAAATTCAATAATTCAATTACAGTACATGCGATCGATCCGAAATTTCGATACATAGTTTTTATCATCGCCATGAAACTGCCTGCAAAATTTCAGCTCACTAACTTACGAGGAAAGTGTTAAAAATGTATCCAAAGTTTTGGCGACAATCAAGGGTGCAAGCAAGCAACCAGACACCACGAGTTAATATAAAGGATTTAATAATAATCCGGGGGGGGGGCGCTGAGTAATACTTTTTACTGGAAAGTGGGTGGTAGGCCAAAAACATTTTGTGAACCAGTGACCTACATAAAAAATCGTTAGTTGAAAGACTTAAATTTGACCATTTCTTGTTACAGTAAGTTTTTGTTGTTGTTGACAATAATAAGTAGCCAGTAGCCAATAACTTGATGCCCAAATTTGCTGCGACTTTCAGAGGTAGTTTCGTTTCTCATCTCAACATTCCGCTGCCATACTGTTACGAGGACCAGCCGTTCTATAATACTACGAGGACCTCAAGTAAGTCTGATGGTCACTTGAATACTTTGTAGCCGGAGGTGTTCCAGGACAAAACGACAAGTGACAAAACGACAAGGAGACAAAACGACAGGGTGACAAAACGAGAAGGTGACAAAACGACAAGTGACAAAACGACAAAGAGACAAAACGACAGGGTGACAAAACGACAAGGTGACAAAACGACAAGTGACAAAACGACAAGGAGACAAAACGACAGGGTGACAAAACGACGAGGTCTTATAGAAACAACGTAGATCACTGTACAACCCCCTAATGAAGTCCCCGTGACTATGTCACTTTGAACATAGACTGGGGGTGTCAGACTCAATAGCTCAGTGACCAAAACTTTAAAAAAAAACTCTTCCATCCAAATGGGACGCGGTGGTCGAGTGGCAGCGCACTGGACTGTCGTACCGATGGTCACGGGTTCGAATCCGTGTGAAGGCAAGGGTTTGTTCCCGGGGCCTAGGGCGTCCCTGAGTCACCCCGCTCCGAATGGGTACCTAACACTACATGTAGTTAGGCGGCTGGGTAATGCGTGGAACCCACAAAGCCGTGGCCTGTGATTGCTGCATCACTTGCCAACAGATCATCTGTCATGGTCTGTGGACGCAACTATCTTCTGCATAGAAGGAGCGTCTGTATAGATAAGATAAGAAATCATTGCCTTTTTTTTCGTTGTCCCATTTTGAACTATTTTTGTCACTTGTCATATTGTCACCATGTCGTTTTGTCACTTGTCGTTTTGTTACTTGTCGTTTTGTCGCCTTGTCATTTTCTCACTTGTCGTTTTGTTACCTTATCGTATCGTCACTTGTCGTCTTGTCTGGTTACTCTTTGTAACCATTTTGAGCATGTGTCACATACGTTTGGCGATAGTAACAATAATAATAAATTGATAATTTATATAGAGGAGTATCCCAGCAAACAGCTGGGCTTTCCGCGCTTCATATAAAACAATAGTATTGCACATACGAGTATATATATCAGTGCATCAAATTTAAAACATTCGTATCCTAACTACAACAATAAATGATGTAGGCCTACTTGTACATAAGCTACGTTTATCATTTAAAGAAATGATTGATTGTTTGAAGGCATTTGTTGTAGGAACACGGCGAGTGTGTATTGGTTGAGAATTCCAATGTTTAAGGGCACTAAAAAGAGAAAGACCTTTGACCAAATGTTTTAGTGCGTGTCTTAGAACAGAGAGAATACGTGTGTCTGCAGAAGAGCCTAGTTTACGAGTGGATTAAAGAATGTATTCATAAATGACGAGGATAATTGACAGTGGCTAAGAAACTCTTCTTTACTTTGAAAAGTTGAGTATCAAGTTTCTACTAAGAAACTCATAATTTTTTTGTCTGTTGTTTTTAAGTTTAAAAGATATAAAATTCCGAAAAAATTG
This sequence comes from Ampullaceana balthica, assembly GCA_944989445.1. Classification (NCBI taxonomy): domain Eukaryota; kingdom Metazoa; phylum Mollusca; class Gastropoda; family Lymnaeidae; genus Ampullaceana; species Ampullaceana balthica. The sequence goes on from CALYLW010000398.1 coordinate 112,785, forward strand.
ACTTTATTTGATAAACTGTTTTAAAAAAAATACTTTAGAACACTAAATATTGGATAAAGCCATTCTATGAATTAGTTAACACGTATTCATATTTTCACACCCCACCCTTAAGTATACGAACACATCTCTACTCACACCGCATCTGTTGGACAAACTTTTGCTGAATAGAAACATCCTCTCTGACTCACTGAGTCTCCTCTCTCTTTCTCTCTTGCTATGCCACCTCTCTTTATCTAATTATCTCTATGTGTGTGTGTGTCTCTCTCTTTCGCTCTTGCTATGCCACCTCTCTTTATCTAATTATCTCTTTGTGTGTGTGTGTGTGTCTTTCTCTCTTGCTACGCCACCTCTCTTTATCTAATTATCTCTTTGTGTGCGTGTGTCTCTCTCTTTCTCTCTTTCTATCTCTCTCTTTCTGTCTCCTCTATATTTCACTCTTTCTCTTTGTCTCCATCTTTCTCTATTTCTCAACTGCTTTCCCTGTCTCTCCCTCTCAACAACTGCACATTTTGAAAAGATAAAAAAAAATTGTTTTAAAATAAGTCTTTGGCACTTAAAAAAGTGCATTAATTTAGTTTGACAACCATCTTATTTTAAGCGTTTAAGTATAAGTTTTAATGAGTTACATTGGCTTAACTGATTTTACCCTGGCTGGTGATGATCGATTGTAGCTATTGGTGATTGATTGTAGCTGGTTGCGATCGATTGTAGCTTATGGCGATTGATTGTAGCGCTGGAGTTTTTTATTTTAACTAATAGCAATTTATTGTAGCTTTGGCGATTAATTATAGCTGGTGGCGATAGATTGTAGCTTGTGGTGATTGATTGTAGTTGTGGTGATTGATTGTAGCTGGTGGTGATTGATTGCAGCTGTGGCGATTAAATGTAGCTGGTGTTGATTGACTGTAGCTTGTGGTGATTGATTGTAGTTGTGGCGATTAAATGTAGGTGGTGGGGATTGATTGCAGCTGGTGAGTTCGTTAGTAGTAGGGTAAGAAGCCTGTCTAGTGAGATATAACCGTAGAAATCTTGGTGTATTCTTTTGAAACATTCTCATGCGGAGCAGGGCTCAATTTAAACGTACCCTAAATTTCGCCTTAAGATAAATTTTAACGAGATTTTACAACGAAGACGTTGTTTTGAGCTGTGATTTTAATTGAGATAATTAATTATAAGGCAACAAATAATTTTCTTTTTGTTTTGTTTCTGTAGATGGCAGAAAAGGGAGCACGCTATCCGAAGTTATACCTGTTGACGTAAGTGTGTGGAATCTAATGCACGTGACATGGACCAAAAGGTGTCATAGACACATTAGGTCATAAACACATCGGGTCATAGAAAAATTAGGTCATAAACACATCGGGTCATAGACACATTAGGCCATAAACACATCGGGTCATAGACACATAGTTGCAGTAGGTCATAAATACATTGGGTCAACTATTAGGTCATAAACACGTCCGTTTTATACACATTGTGACATAGACATGTATCTAATGTTTCCATTTGAACATTCTCGGGGTTTGGTAGACCTTGGCGGAGCCCATCTCCTCTTCAAGTCAGCGGATAGTCATTCATCAACATTTTTATTGTGGCTTTAAGGTGGGCTCGATCCCACGCCACTCAGCGATATACGAGCATGTGGTAGATTTGTGTTACATTAGTGCAGCAATATAACTTAAGTATGTATATAGGAATTTCATCTTACGTAAACTTATCAATAATTTAATTTCCCTTCCAGAGGTTCGGCCGTGGAATGTTCCTGTTCCGAATGAATTTTAGAAACAGAGGGCATCATGACCATAACAGGGGATATACGACAACTTAATGAGTCAAGGATGTGTGCCGAGATATAATGATACTTCATTGGTACACTAAGTTATAGGTTTTCATGGCTTTTTAGTGAATCAACGATATGTTGAAATATATTGATATACATCATAGTATAGTTTCATATTATTTGATAGTGAATCAAAAATTGTCTAAGATAGAATGATACATCATAGTTTTATAGTTCTCATAACATCACAGTGAATCAAATATTGGCTGAGATAGAATGATACATCATAGTTATGGTTTTTATGACACGATAGTGAATCAAAGATTGTCTGAGATAGAATGATACATCATTGTTATACTAAGTTACAGGTTTTCATGATTTTTTAGTGAATCAAAGATAGGTTGAGATATAATAATACATCATATTCATAGTTTCTCATAACATGATATTTAATCAACTGTTGGCTGATATAGAGTGATACATCATATCTATAGAACGTATAGTATCTTCGTGAATGAATGATTGACTGAGACAGAATGATACATCATATAGTCATATTTTCTCATGTCACGCTGAGGGTAAATTTTTTAAACTCCAAAGTACTATAGAAAAACGCAGACCTTTTGGAAATCTAAATTTTTGCCTCTTCTCGTAGCCTCTCACTTACCAAGTAACAGCAATCGATAATGTGGAATCCATTATTATTATTAGTAGTATTATCGGTTAAATTATCTGATTGGTCCTCACGCCGCAGACGTCTGCGGTCTTCGTGTGCCATGTTAGAGAGAGACTGCACCTAGTCCGACAATAGTCAACAATGACAAAGATAATCACCTGACATCAATGTCACTTGACCTCGAGCTCGATGGTGTCACCGACATAAGTCATGGTGTTGTCCATTAACTAGGTTAGTGATTGCTGACCGCGATCTCCACGATGGCACCGGTTGTCAATCAAGGTGTTGTCCATAAACTACGTCAGTGAAAGTTGACCTCGAGCTCCATGTTGTCACTGGGCATCAGTCATGGTGTTGTGAGTTAACTACGTCAGTGGTAGGTGTCCTCAAGCTCCATGGTGTCACTGGGCATCAGTCATGGTGTTGTGAGTTAACTACGTCAGTGGTAGGTGTCCTCAAGCTCCATGGTGTCACTGGGCATCAGTCATGGTGTTGTGAGTTAAGTACGTCAGTGGTAGGTTACCTCGAGGTCCATGGTGTCACTGGGCATCAGTCATGGTGTTGTGAGTTAACTACGTCAGTGGTAGGTCACCTCGAGCTCCATGTTGTCACTGGGCATCAGTCATGGTGTTGTAAGTTAACTACGTCAGTGGTAGGTTACCTCGAGCTCCATTGAGTTACCAGAGATTTGAGTTGAATGAGGCACTCAACTAAAAGCTGAGTTATTAAAGAAAGTAAATTGTATAAGCCCTCAACAGTAGAATTCATGTCATATTATAAAAGTTAAAGTCCATAATGACCTCAGATTTCTCTGTAACATTCCACTACAGCCTCAAGAAGACGAACTCAAACATTGAACATCATAGTATAAAACTAATATTTAAAAAAATGCTTGAACTATATTTTTTATATAATTTAGTACCATGTCTCTTCTTGTAAACATTTACTTACAATAATTTTTGTATGTCTATACACGTGAACTATGTACAGATAACCCAGCGTTCATATTTATGTTCTCGATCGGATACAATAAAAATGACTTTCAAAATCAACAATACTTACTTGTAATTTTATATCTTAAAAAAGTAAAACATTACATATCAAACATTAAAATTTTATTGTGTAGGTGTCCTTAATTAAAATATACATTATATCCAATCGACAAAATGTTATTAAACCATTTGAAAATAGCTCGGATGTTCAGTGTAGTTTTAGAACAAATCTAGTAATTTCTGATGTAGATTGTAGTAAATCTGAACCTAATTAACGAAATTAACTGAACATATGTTATAGTATATAGTTAATAAATCTTTAATTCAATTGTGCCGATTTTGATATGATAGAAGACGCAAAAATGGTACAAAAGTCCCCCAGCGGCAATAGTAGTAGTAACCTTTCTTTTTTTTCCAACAAAAAGATGGATATCTTCTTCTTCAAAATGAAAGTAACAGAGAGAAATAATTCCATATACAACACGAAAGGCCAGCACCTGCCGTTTCTAATGGTTGAAGAATAATTCTCATAATTAAAATAGGCGCAATATGTCAAAGTTTGAAACACCATGGGGTAAATTGATTTCCACTAAATGCTGTAAGATTTCAAGAAACTAAACTATATAATATACGCAACATACATTTTTAAGCGAATGATATAGAAACACACACACACACAGACAAAATGTTCGTTGGACCGTGTGCAAAGTAAAAAAAAACGTGAGCGAATTTGCACAGCTTCCATTTTTTTAAAATAATATTTTAAAATTTTGCAGCGCGGTTATTCCAAAATGCTGCGCGGCGTCGGCCAGATACCTGCATGGCCGCGAAACTTAAAGTAAAGATTGGACACAAAAATAAAATATTTTATTTTATCAAATGACGATTAAAATTAATTGGAAAATATTTTTTTTAATTCATGTAGTATGTAGCACTACTAGAAAACGATTTTAATAAATTTTGAAAAAGTCATAACAAAATGCCCCTAAAATTTCTTTTTCTCCTGTTTGGACAATTCATCTAATGATGTACCTGTAGAGCAAGTCCTAAAGAAAACAGTAAGGTGTATTCTAAAAATGTATTTATTTATTTATTTCTGATGGTTGGTTAAAGCCTTGATGTTTCCGTTACATGTCATAACTTATTTGGTGCAAAATGATGAAAAACCTGGCCAAATTACAATTAGAGATATAGTTGTTGGGACTGCCCATCCACTGGACCAGATGTTGGTTAGTGCCAATGAGGTAGCATTCTGTCAAAATAGAATTCGGCAATAGTTATTTAACGTTACAGTAACACCACACAATAATAACAAAATTTAACGTATCAAATCAAGATTAGTGAGTTGGTGAGGAAAATTATTGGAAACGGTGCTAGAAGAAAAAAAAATTATCAGGCTTGCAGTGTAAAGCAACATTTCAGAAACGTATTAATGAATTAATGGAACTGTGAGATAAGCTGAGGGTAAAGATGCTATAGACATCAGGATTTGAGGGGGGGGGGCACGATTCGAGGCTGTTAGTCAAACCTGAACTACATAGATATTTTAATTATATTTCATCACTATATTTTCAAATTGTCCTTTGTAAAAATATAAATATAATGATAATTCGAAAAACTTCTCTCAAAACTACGCAACACTTCTACAAAGTGTCATATAGTAAGTTGACATTATAATTAGCTGACGCCACCTCCTTCCACTAACGACTGCCAAGTACACATCTCACTGTTTGGAACTTCATAATGTTCCTGGTGTGACTTTGAAAAACGCATGTAAATGCTGTAGCGTGATTTAAAGTACATGGGATTAAGATATTTTTAGATGTGTTGGTCAATGTTCCCTCTATGTTTCGTCGATCCATTTGCAAAAGTTAAAAAAACTCTAGTGCTAAGTTGCAAAACATCTATTTTTGAGTGCAATATTTTTTTACAAAATTTGCTGCGCGGTAATCCTAAACTGCTGCGCGGCGTCGGTCAGAATTCTGCGAAGCCGCGCAGCTTAAAAGGAACATTGGTGTTGGTATTAAATGTTAATATATACAGTATACAGTTCAACTTGCTTTGTCAAAATATTTAATAATTCCCCCTTCAAGATTTAAATAAGGGTAAAATACAAAGTGTTTATAATTTATAGAAGGGATGAGTTCACAGAGCAGGGGGACAGCAACAGCGATTGTCTTCCTTCCTCCAGCCGCGAGATCAGACTTAAGAGGCCGTACTTAAATGACGTCACGCACCGTGGTGGTGATGGTGGGGGGGGGGAGGTGTCACACATTTGTGACGATGTGTGACGAGGGTAGGGGCGTGTTTAGAGAAATGTGACATCACATCAAAACGGGCGACTATAATTAAAAGTTCCGCTTATATATTTTATTGCTTACGGTTTATTTAAAGACATTTTAAATGGCTTCAAGCGTGCTACGATATTAGATAAAGTGCATTCTTACACCAACTACTACTTAAATGATAAAAAAAGTGATTTGAAACATGCTCATTTTCGGTGACCCATCAAAACGGCCCTTTACAAAACGGCCCCGACAAAATGGCCCCGACATAACGGCCCCGGTCAAAACGGCCCCATACAAATTGTTATAATTTTTGAACAAAAAAAAATATTATTTTTTTTCATTTTAAGCTTTAGTCAACTTTTTCACCCTTAATCAAGCACTACATGATTATTTAAAATAAAAAAAAAGAATTTAAGCATGGTTATATTTGTTGCTTTTCAACCACGTGCGAACACTTTGGATTCCTTACCCTTATCTTATCATTTACAGATGCTCCTTCTATACAGAAGATTGTTGCACCCTACGCTTATCCTTGGTATTTTAAGTCTTGTCTTGCATTTTTATGAGAGTTTTAAATGTTGATAGAGTTTGTGTTTCCCTGGCTTCATCAGGCAACGCATTCCACATTTTGATTCAAGTAGTCATGTAGTCGTTATGCCAGGGTTGATGTGTTGAATTTCCTCGTGTGTCTGAGCAGTTCTATCCTAGGTTGGCAGTCTTTACCACAGCTTTTGCACGCGAGTTCTGTGCTTCCTAATGTTTTGACTTTTCTCCTATCTCTTCTGTCTATAGGCTCTTCCATCCTGCGCTCTTCGGCTACTTTTACGCCCTCTTGACAACTGTGCGCCAAGTATTTGGGACTTCTGCTTTACACTCCCAGTCACTTGTTTTTATTTTGGCTGCTTTCATGTCTCTCTGACAGATATCTTTAAATCGGAGACGTGGGCGACCTGTCTTCCTCTTTCCTGATGACAGTTCTCCATATAGGAGTCCTTGGGGATGTGACCAGGGCTAATTATTTTCACATCTTCTAGCCATCTTAGGCGTCTAAGGATTGATATAAACTATTTAATCATCAGTTATTTGTTGGTTGCTTGTATTTCTGCGATCAAAGTTACACTCTTGGTGCTACTTGGTTAAGTTGATATGAGTACTCATGGTTAGATTCTGCATTTTTTTTCTCTTCTTTTTTTCTTTCAATGCGGTAAGTGTGTTCAGCACATCAGGGTGGACATTGTCCAAATAAGTTAATGGTAAAACAGTTCCATCATCCGCAGGCCTGAGATCCGTAAGTAGCTTGGCTTTCCGTCCACGCATAATGTCAGAAGGAGTGCACCTGGTTGAGGCATGTACTAAATATTGGCTTGTGGTTGTGCCTTCTTGCTGGTTTTTGGCTTTATGACAAAACATTTTTGGCAGGCTTTGACTTATTCTCTTCGACACTGTAAAGATTGGCCATATCAAACAAGGTTGCCAAACTTTGTGCTACTCATTTAGATTAACGCCTCTCAGAAGAAATACGGCTGGTTTAAAATAAAATAATAGGGCGCGACGAGGTCAGAGGTTCTTTTGAATGCAGATTAAACGAACACAATCCGTGCTACATAACAATATATGAAAGCATGGAAAGTGGACAATCCAACATTTGAGAAATCCATCAAGGTTGACCTTACTGTTTTAAGATTTACACGGGTAAAAATGAATTGCGCTGATTTAAAATAATAAAAAATGACTTTACTGGAACGAAGGTTTCTTTTGAGTGTCTTAAGAGGCCGCGTCACCGAAGGCCAACCGAGCTACAGATAAAGGTTCTGAAATACGACAAGCAACATTAGGGACGTCAAACGATGTTTCCCACACTTTTAGTAGTGCCCTATACTTTTCAGTATATATCAGTGTATATTTAAATATATAAAAAAGGGAAAGGCGCCATGATATGTCTATTTAAAAAGCAAAATGAAGACAGGCCTATGCCGTTGTCGCCAGTTACACGTAAAATCTATGAGGGGAAAAAAACAACAAAAACAAAACATTCATGCACAATTTAATTCAATAATAAAAAAAATCTTTATTACTATACTCAAAATAATTTAAAAAGAGGATTTGATTAATAAGCGAGGTCAACGAATAATAAATGTTCGGAAGCGTTTCAAAAGCTACAACTGTAGTCCATTATTGCGCTTAAATTATTTTTTTTTAAAAAAATAATCAATTCATGTATTGCTTGAATTAGTTAATTTTTCATTTAAAAATAAATTCTGATTCCATATATATATTTGTGCAGACGGTAACTTTAGATAACCTCTGACGTAGCTCCATCGAACTGCACTGTGCCCTGCATATTGTTATGGAACTGTCTGATGATGGCGAGTAGGTGTGGGGGACAGCCAATTTTTTTCCAGGATTTGGAATAGCCCCTTGCGACTGGCTAAATCAAAGGTTTTCGTAAGATCCACAAAGGCAATGTTTAGCGGCATCTGCTGCTCTCTGTATTTTTCTTGGAGCTGCCGGATGGAGAACACCATGTCTACGGTAGACCGACCAGCCCGGAAACCGCACTGAGATTCTGGATAAACTCGGGAGGCTAAACTCTGTAATCGTGTTAGTATGACACGGGAAAAGGCCTTTCCTGCAGTGCTTAGAAGTTAGATGCCACGATAGTTATTGCAGTCACTTCTATCGCCCTTGTTCTTAAAATCAATTCATATATTGCTTGAATTAGTCAATTTTAAAATTTAAAAATAAGCGCTGATTCCATCTATACTTGTGTAGACTAACTTTAGATAAAAAGTGACCGTCCTAGGGGCCGTACATAAAGTACGTCACGCTATTTTGGACCATTTTTGACCCCCCCCCCGTCACAAACTGTCACAAACCTCGGGACCTCCCCCTAAATTTTTTAATTAACACCTAATTAAAATATTAAATTTAATACTTAAAATACACTTCACTATTAAACTGTATTAAAATATAAAATTTTCACCTAAAAGTAGGGGATGTACCAGATTCAAAATTTTGAAATCTGCCGGTACCGGATATGGCCGGATTTAAGAAGTGAAATCCGACCAGAGCCGGAGTGAGATTTGTTAAAATGGCCGGATTCCAGATTTGCTGGAGCCATTATGAATATATATATAAATTAGGGCTCTACCGGCCAGCCGGATTTATGAAGTGAAATCCAGCCGGAGCCGGATTTGTAAAATAGCCGGATTCTGGATTTGCCGGAGCTGGAGCCGAAATCCGGTACACCCCTATTTAAAAGAACTATCAGATTATTAAAATGACTTTAATAGTAGAATAGTTAAATTTAAACAGTTGTTACAGTCATTCAATGAGACAGTAACTCAATCTAGATCGAATTTGAAAACAAAAATTGCAAAAATTAGACTTGACAATTATATAATACACTTCATTTATCTGCTACCTTTTCATTTACAATGGGTGAGGTCAAGTTTTAGATAACCTTCCGATAATTCAATCTATTGACACAGGATAAGAAGTAGATTAGCGAAACTTCACCACACCCAGTGATTAATTAATAAAAAGGAAACAAAACAATTTGACTAAAAAAAGACTAGATTGACAAATTATAAGACCAACTCTTGTGCTATATTGAATCTGTTTATTGTGGTCTTGTGAATTATGTTTAATTCAAAAATATTCCCTGGACATCATCTTACCATGCAGTTGCGTAGCTAGGTATTTGTAGGGATTTGGGGGCCCTGCATACATGGCGGTCGCGTAATATTTTTGTAAAAAATATTTTTGGACACTCCTTTGGGGGCCCCCTTCAAGTGGGCGCCCGGGGGGGGATTTCGAATTTGAACCCCCCACCCCCTCCCCTTAGCTACGCCACTGTTGCCATGGTGAAGTGAAGTGTTCATCCATAGTTGCGACCTGCATCAATCTTTCACCATCATCGTTTCCTGTAAGAATACTTGCAGACAGATCAACTCGTCCTTATCTTGCCACTCAACAGCCTCTGAATGCGAATTTTCTCTTCTGGCAATAACTGCCATGTGTTCTCTTTGCCTTCTAGAAGCGATTCTCAAAGGACCGATGCGTTTTATCTGAGTTGATTCTTGAACAGTTTGGGTGATGGGCACATTCTCCTGATTCCAAGCTCTGTGTTGTCCTGCATGTTTCTTCAAAATTGTTTGTGAGGCAAAATAAAAGTGACAATACTTTTGCAAATTCGATCAAGTAAGCTGGTCTTCAAAGATGGACAATAAAGATCATATGGTTGTACTTTGAAAACTCCTGTTGATCTCGGCATGATATCATCAAATTTGAGAGTTTGTGCCACAAACAAGGAAGGAAATTTATGCATCTGCTCATTCTGGAGCTTTGAGTCCATCAGTTGTTTGGTTGATTGGGATTAGAGGAGGAAAGAATCTTGAAGGTAAAATGTTGAAATATGAGCTTCGTACTTTGTCGCAACATTTTATGTCCTGATATTTCACAATTTGAGTGAAATATTGGCTGGGGCGAACATGATTGTCAAACCATTCCTGATCCTTCTATATCAGTCCTGCTGCATCCAATTCAGATTTATGAATAACAAATTTAGGAGATACGCATTTTATGTTATTGTGACATAAAACTAATTCAAATGTTTCACAAAATTTTTGAAAAATAATTTTTATAGCTATTTAAATTCTACTCAAAAAATGAAAAAATAAATTTGAAAAAATAAATAAATAAATGTGGGACATCACACATGGCCGGACCCCCTCCCCTCCTGTCACAAACTGTCATACTTTCTTACACCCCGTCCCACCTCGGAGCGTGAGGTACTTTATGGACGGCCCCCTATCAGACATCGTAATAAAAGAAATAATTTTAATATTATTATTTTATTGTAAATTAAACATCTTTCTGCTTAAGAAATGAGTTAAACTTCTCTGACAAAGCTAAAACACCAACATAATGTCTAAATAGTCATTCAATCATTTTTTACTATATATCCTCATGTTGTTAAATGGGTATATTCTGGCCTAGGCCAGTTTAACCCCCGGGTATATTCTGGTCGGGGGTTTAATCTGGCCTGTTACACCGGGAACGAATCCTTGCCTTCACATGGATTCGAACCCGTGACCATCGGTACGCCATCCAAGCGCGCATGCCACTCGACCACACTTAAAGTATAGTTCAGGAAACACCACAAGTATATGTTCTTCTATTATGTTAGGTTACGTTTGTCTTGGACACCACCGAGAATATTGTTTGGCCATTTGGCCAACTTTGAAATCCACTGATCTAACTTTACCAATTTATTTATTTCTATCCTACTGATGTAGAAATAAATATCTTACTCTAACACAGTGGTTCTCAACCTTTTGAGAGACAAGGACCACTTGAAAAAAATTGTGTCTTAGCCGATGACCACTACTGAAAATTATGCTACTGCCTTGCTGGAAATGTATATATATATATAGTTATACTTTGTATATACCTTGTTATTAGTATACATGTTAGGCTAGTAAGCAAAACTATATTGATATGCTACGATTTGCGTGCTCCCAAAAATATTGCATGGAAACAGATTGTAATGGATTTATTTTGCAACACAACAAATGTCCCTTATACTAGTCTTATATTTATAGTATTATTCAATTCTTTTTGCTTAATATTTAAAAAAAACCTTTAAGTCATAAACAGAAGTTAGTATTAGTAAGACTGCTACATTAGTTTATTTAGCGCGCGCCCTGAGTTTGCACATTGCAGGTAAGCACATCCAAACGAGGTGTAATACTAGTAGGACTCCATCGTAGTTCATCTTCAACTTCAAGACGGGAACGATGTTTATTTTTTATTGTTACCTATGCAGATAATCTTACATTTAAAAAGATATTATGTTGCAAAGAGTAAAATTATTTTAAAAGCTTTCTGAGACAGTTATGAATACTCCAAAATTTCATTAAAAGCTCACTTTCTGATGCAACTTTTCAAAGTAGTATTTCTGGTCAGTTCAGTGAATTGGTGTAAATTCGATCTTGGTAAATTTAATGAATCAATGTGTGCAAGAACGGACTTGAAACCAAAGAAGACCTCTGAACGTTCAAATCCACAAAGTAGAAGTTAAATTGATCCGGTGGTGATTGAATATTGTCAGAAATCAAATTTATCAACACTTGTTTATTGCTTCCAGCAGTTTCCAGCTTTATCGGTTAATTCGTACAGTTGATCAAACTTGTCAAAACAAGCCTCACATAATTTTTGTTTTCCAAAGATCAAGATTTTTTCGTAAAAGCAAACACTTTGTCACTGAGAGTAATTAAATGTGTCTGTTTTCCTTGCATAGATGAATTAATTTTACTCAGCTCTTCAAAAAAGCCCAGTATGCCAGAACATAAACCCATAGGCTATCTTTCAAATGACCAATAAGCTTTGATTTTTTTTATACTTCAAGAAACTCTCTCACAGCATCAAGAAGATTCAAACAGTCTGTTACACCAGATAACCAGGCTTTTTGGCTTGTGCGACTCGTATAATCACACAAAAAAATGATGCTCTTAATGCATTTTCAGTGACTTTGGTTGCTTGTCGCATGCAGGACTATTGAATATCAAGTGAATATTTTTGTGCGCAGAAAGTATTTCAATGGTTTCTCTGAGCAGACATTAAGATTAGTTTTAAGATGTCTTAGGACTTTTGCTGGTTTAATCACTTCATTTGCAAGAATTTGAGAGCATTTTACAGACTGTGATCTGGGTTGATCATTTACAACGACGCAGATAAACCCAAAGCGTGAATATTCTTCATCATACAGTCGTATGGCAATTCGTCTTTTTTTTCTCTGGAACTGCATTTGATTGACACATAGATTCCGAGGAATCATTGTTGTCCTTATGTTTGGTTGTTTTCTTTATTAGAAATCTATCAATGTGTTCAATCAATTTGATTAATTTATTACTTTAATAATTGTAATATTAATTTAAGTCTAATTTACTTATTTACTCAATGGTTTCAAAAAATTAGTTCTGAATGTCAATATAACAACTATTACTATAATCTTCTAGAATCTAGTGTGACATCATGTGATTCCGGTATAACTAAAAGTAAACATAGAATCATAACATATTATTTTCGGCGCTGTGCTATCGCCATCGAGTGAATAAAATTAATATATTCAAATATTGACAAAATTTTGATTTATACTTTTTTGTGTTTTTAATTTTAAAAATTAAAATTTCATCCTTAGTTCATGGACCACCATGGACGTCTCCGCGGACCACAGGTTGAGAACTACTGCTCTAACGAATGTATTTATCAAAGTAACAATTATATTAATTTATATTATTTGACAACATTAAAGGCTAACTTTTTTTAAAAAAAAGAAAAGATAAATAGCAACCACAGTGATCCAGACAAAATTAATATGTCAATGTTGTTAAACTATTCCTTACAAAGTGAAATTTCTAGCAAGGAAAATTGATTAATTTTTTTTCCGAATTGCTTTAAGTCTTTTCTAATGAAAGGTTTCAATTAACGTTTTGAAATTTCTTTTGGCTTAACCTTATCATCATCAGTGGCGCTACAGCCCATGTAGGGGCGGCACCGTAGGGCCCTGGCCTGCTCCACCACATCCTTCCATTTGGATCGATCGATGGCTTTCCTTCTCCATGCCCGAACCCCAATCTGTTGTAGGTCCATTTCCACATCATCGATACACCTCAGTCTTGGGTGACCAGTGAGTCGTCTGGGCCCTGGTTTCTGCCTGTAAATAATTTTTGGTGCTCTAGACTCTGGCATCCTTTCAACATGTCCTGCCCAGCGTAGTCTTCCTTTTTTTAATGCTTGTGACGATGGGAGGCGGAGGGTCTTTGTACAGATGGTATAGCTCTTGGTTTGTACGGATTCTCCAGATATCATTTTCTATCACAGGGCCATATATTTTCCGGAGGATTTTCCTCTCCCAAATGTTGAGTAGGTTCTCTGCCTTTCTGGTCAGGGTCCAAGTCTCACTAGCGTATGTTACTAATGGCCTTATAATCGTGGTGTATATTATCTTCTTTGTTCCCCTTGAGAGGTTTTTGCTTTTTATAAGTTTTTGTCAGCTGAAGTAGGAGCGGTTTCCTGCTGTTAACCTTTCTTTCACCTTCGAGATTATCTCATTGTGTTCGTTTATAGTTGCCCCTAGATACTTGAATGCAGCAACTATCTCAATTTTGTGTTTGTTCATAGTGATGGTATTATCAGCTTGGGTGTTTCGTGACATAATCATATATTTTGTTTTATGTTCGTTTTATAGCAAGACCAGCTTCGGTAGAGGCATTTTCAAGTTCCTTGAAAGCTTTAACTATGTCATTACAGTTGGCTTAACCTTAGCTTTAAAATAATATTTATGTGATAGTTTGAGAGTTTGCCGATATGGCGTTTTCCCAATGCAAAAAACAAACAAGCTAAACTAATAGTCTATAGTTTTATTTACAACATCAATGTTGACATGCTATTGCCATTAATTTAGTGTTTAGATTATTTTTTATCTCGAGGAGGAGCATTTTATTTTTTAAAAATTGAAACATAATTTAAAAGAATAATTTAAGTTTTTAAAAAAAACCTATCAGAAAAAAATATATATGATTTAAATTTAAATACAACGTGGCTAGATGCCAAACGAATACAAATTTTTAAAAAATGAATTAATATAAATATATGAATTTTAATGACGTAATTTTATTCATAAAAGAGAAATATTTGGAGTACAGTGTTTATCATGAAATTCGATATGAGAAATAAACAGTCTAATACAAAGTTCCTCTTCTTCTTAGATTTCTTGAATGTCCACGATAAATGCTCCAATTATTATGGACCCTGTCAATGTGGTCGAGTGGCAGCGCACTAGACTGTCGTACCGATGGTCACGGGTTCGAATCCGTGTGAAGGCAAGGGTTTGTTCCCGGGGCCTAGGGCGTCCCTGAGCCACCCCGCTCCGAATGGGTACCTAACACTACATGTAGTTAGGCGGCTGGGTAATGCGTGGAACCCACAAAGCCGTGGCCTGTGAACGCTGCATCACTTGCCAACTGATCATCTGTCATGGTCTGTGGACGCAACTATCTTCTGCATAGAAGGAGCGTCTGTATAGATAAGATAATGTTGAGACTTTGCCAATACTCATGGACATAAGATAATTTGAGTACTTCTCATCGGGGGGAGAAAGGAGGCAATACAATCCTACATGTTGAATGGCCTCATTAGACTTTAGCCTCAGTGGCGTAGCTAGAGGGGGGTGGAGGGGGCGGTCCGCCCTTGGCGGCACACATTTAGGGGCGGCATTTGTGGGCATTTGAAAAGTACAACCATTTCCGATAACCGGCCTTTTTCTTTTGAAGGGGGGAAAACCCGAGTGAAACAAAAAATACTCGTACTTTCGAGTCTCAAATAACGGATTCGCACACAATTTGTTTGATTACAGAGTGGATGTTATAACTAACTTAAAACCGTTCAAAAATTTTTAATCGCTCAAAAAAGGTATCGATTTGTTTGGAAAATGAAGCGGTGTACGTCACAGATGACGCTTATATAAGAAAAATACCACAAAAAACATATCACCGCTGTGCCGAATAATATGTGCTATTAATATCGCCACGACAGTTTTTGCGTGGAATATCGACATTCGCAGAATGCTGTGCGAACAAGTACCTACAAGACATTGTGGTTCAAATATAGTGTTTAACTTGCAAGTAGTAACTTATATTACTGTTTCAGTTTTCAGAAAATTATTGTAAGGTAAGTTATTAAAAATTAATTTTGTTTTTATTGCATTAAAGTAGCACACATAATTTGTGTTTTTCATTAAAATACGATTATTCATTGAAAATTTTAAGCCTATCCAATTAATGTAATGCGTAAATAATTTGAATTCGTCTATTTTATGGAAAATTATTAAGATTTATGTCAAGAATATGAAAATAGTCAAATTTCTCCGTTAATAAACACCACATTAGGCAAAAATAATTTTTAAAAAGATATACTTTAAAATTTTAAGAGTCTTTGAAAAATTGACACTGAAGAAGTAACTAGTAAAAGGAGATCAGATGCTGGAATTTACTCAATTCAATGCAATCTTTTTCTTTTCTATGTTATCTCAATTTATGGGAACCCGTAATTGCATGGAACAAAGAGATGTGCTAATTAAAAAAAAGCTGTTATTTCAGCTAAACAATTTATGAAGAGTTGGAGATATCAACTGAAAGCGGAGCTAGAAGGATAAAAAAAATATGAGTGGGGGAAATTAAGAAGACGTGGTTCTATCTTTATAACTAGAAGTACAGCAAGAAATGTTTTTATCCATGGATGGAATTATAAAAGAGCGCTTTGATCGGTTGCATGTCCTTGCAAGAAAATATTTGTATATAATACCATGTAACCTACTAAATGAAGCATTTGAATATCAAATAAACTACTTTATTGACATTAATAAAGAACAATTCTATATTGAAAGAAAAGGATCCAGGTTTTTATGGCTGTACGTACACTACAAGAAGAGGCATTATGTTAGAAAAAACGGGGGGAAAGGCCCCCTTTATCTATTAAAATTTATTCAACAGTACAGATTGGAAAATTCTGTACCCTACATTGTAATTTTGCTATGAATTTATTAAAAAATTACTATCAGTGTCGCTAATTTTGAAAGGAGCTCCTCCAAACTGAAGTTGATAAAAAATTATCTTTGTTCTACAATGAGCGATTTAAGACAACAAAATCTTTCAATATTGTCCATAGAACAAGATATTACAAATAATTTAAATGTTGATAGCATAATACACGATTTTTGTATTATGAAAGTAAATTAAATGTATAAATATGCTTATATACTAACTAATGTATATAATTTCTTTGTTTGGTAATGTTTTTTGGGTATAAATTTGGAATATATTTTGTCTCATGGGGGGGGGGACGGGGGGACCTGCGACCTCAGTAACTTTCTTGTTGCCTTTAAAAAAGGTATCGTGTATTTTTATAAATGTGTATTTATTGGTATATCATCTTATGCGGCCTCTTTTATTACTGCTTACATAAATATGGCACGCAATGGTAAACATGTTCCCCACCTTTACTTCGTTTCAATTACAATTATTTATTCATGTTTATAACTTTATAAAAACCATCATATAATCGACTAAGTGACTGTCCTTAAATGACGTCACGTGATTTTGGCTTATTTTTCACCTCTTCCACCTTCGTCACAAAAAGTTAGACACCTTCTTCAATATGACTTCACAAACCTTTGACCACCCCCCACCCCCACAGACCTTTAAAAGCCGTAATTCCTATTTCAAAATGAGAATGTTTCAAATCGAATTTTTGTCATTTAAGTATGTTTTTAGTGGAAAGCTGCACTCTAATATCATTACACGCTTTTTACATAAGCGTCATTAAATAAAGTGTCATTAATCAAATATTTAAGTTGGAATTTTATTTAAACATGAGCGTTTTGACGTGACGTCAGATTTATAAATAAAAAAAACAACCCCCAGCCTCGTCGCAAATCGTCACAAATGTATGACTCCAGGTGCGTGATGTCATTTATGTACGGCCCCCAAAAAGGGCGGCAAATTGGAGACCGCCCCGGGTGGCAAATGTTCTAGCTACGCAACTGTTTAGCCTAATCAAATGCGTCAATTTTTGTGTTATGTTTTTCGTTGAATTACATTTAATTTTATTTTAGCCCTCAACGTCGCATAAAACAATCCAGCAAATATATATATATGTTGTATTTCAACGTTTTCGGGGGGAATGGAAATAATTATGTAATCTTCTAGTATTTCTGTGATGGTTTGCTTAAAATACGATCAAGATTGCCATTCGAATGCAATGCTCGCTCTGCTGGCTCGAGTATCTGGGAAGGCAGGGATTCGTTCCCTGAGTCCACCCAGCTCTGACAGCTATAAGGGTAAATAAGGTTTCCTGGGCATTGTGCCCCATAATACCTTCGTGACCTTCGTGACCTTCATGACCTTCGTGACCTTCGTGACCTGTGAACACTCACTTGCTCAACAAGTTTTAAAAAAAGTGCGTTCAACTTAAAATATAATGATTAATTAAGAACGTAGAACGCAATAAAATTTCACATCGATGGAGCGTCTGAAATGTACCCAAAATTAATTACATTTCATTCCAGGACCTCGGTAGAGCATCAAGAAATAAGATGAGATCAATGGAACGTCTATCAACAAAAGTTTCAACAAAGAATTGTAAATAATTTTTCACTTTCACATTTATTAGTTACCAACCCTAATCAAATTGTATAAAAATTTAGAGTGAATATTTAGCTCACAAAAAATTGGACAACTGACTAAATGTTACTGATCTTCATTAGTTTGACAATGATATCCCGGACGTTTTTATTCAAGACGATGTACACAACAAAGTGACTCGCGCTTTCGACGTAAGAAAGAAAGCTCGCTATTTTGCCCATCAAACGGTTCTCATCGCCTTCGAAAGTTCTAAAAAAGTAAACGAACTCCATGAGGTGAAGGACGCTGAAAAAAATGCAGACGACAATCAAGGTCTTGGAAATTCGCAGAGAATGGGCCGTTCGCAGAGACGAAGTTAAGCGCCTCCTGTTCCTCAAAATATACCTGAGCTTGGCGCTCATCGCGACGGTGCCGATGATGATGAAGACAAGCGGCAAGATCCCACTCAGCCAATCGGCAGCGATCCCCATGTGCACCAACAAATCAGATTCCTTGAAACCTATCTTTAACCCGTAGGTTTCAGCGTCTGGGAAGAAGATGATTTCAGCGAAACAAGCTCTGATGTTCATGACCAGCAGCGGAATCCAGAGCAGGTACGCAAACACCACCATGGCTACTGTCCTCTCGCGCGTAATGATGCTTTTAATTTTCATCGGGAAAAATATGACGACAAGCCGCTCCAGTGTGATCAACACGCAAATCGATGACGTCACTTGGCTGCCATATCTGCCTTGGAAGAAAATTACTCTCGTCACCTGAAAACAAAAATAGGCCAACCCGGAATTCCCGGCCTGAAATTCCCAGAAGTTATTCCTGTTGTGGATCGCTTTGTTGAAATGCCTCAGCATTGAGAAGATGTTGACCGTGGGCAGTAGACAACTTATGCTTGAAACCGCCAGTGCTAACAGGAGGACGTTGGTCGGCTTCGCCAGTCCACTTCGCTTGAGTATTATCCCGGTGACGACATTTCCAGCTATGCCCAGAAATCCTAAAACAGGGTATATCAAAAGTTCAGTAGTGGCCGAAAAGTAATTTGTGACGTATTTGAAATGACGTTCGTTGCTGCGTTTGAATCGCTTAGGGACAGTTTTGATCATTTGTTTTAGGTATAGAAGACTTGGTTTGTTGAGTTTGATGAGGTTTAATACTGGTGGAAGAAAGAGCGAGATTAATATAATATGTATATGTGTGTGTGCGTGCGTGCGTGCGTACGTGCGTGCGTGCGTGCGTGCGTGCGTGCGTGCGTGCGTGCGTGTGTGCGTGCGTGCGTGCGTGCGTGCGTGCGTGCGTGCGTGCGTGCGTGTGTGCGTGTGTGTGTGTGTGTGTGTATAATGATATATGTATGTCATGTGTATGTTGAAGAGGTACACCATTTAGACTAAAGATCACGTGATTCTTTAAATTGCCTTGAGAGCTTACTTAAGTATGATTGTTATTTTCAAGAAGACTGGGGACAAATTTGATGTGAAATGTGAAATGTTTCAGCGACACGGAGACAGTCGCTTCTCATATAGAACGCAAAATGTGCACTTACTAATCCTTACCATGTTTTGTTTTCTTTTCAAGGTAGGATACATCTCCGGATTTTTATTTTTTGTACTAGAGGAAGGAGGCCCAAAATCACTTCGACTGGTGTTAATAAACTCACTCAATTTGTGTTAACGTTATTATTCCCAACATTATTTAGCAAGGGAAACAATTCTGCATTAAAATGTAGGGTTCTTTTATTTATGAACTACTTCAGAATTTATAGGAAAGTTCTTGCTTCAGTTAAGGAAATCCTTAAGGCAGTGTCAGTTAAAAATTGTAATTTTCTTATTGTGGATTGGTCTAATGCCATTTGATTTTTTTACACCCCGCACCCCCCCCCCACCAAACTTATGGCTCGTTATTTAGTTCTCAAAATCAGTTAAATCATTATATCTTTCTTGTCAGCCATAAAAATTTTGTTTCAAAAATATATTTTAAAAAACAATTCGAATTTTATAGGAAATCACGTCACAGCTGTCACAGCTAGAAATTAATTTTAATTCATCAGCAAAGAAAGAATATGCTGGATTTTAGATGTATCATTCTAGGATGTCAAAGACGTTAAGAAACAGGACAGTTTATTTTTAGTACAATGTTTTCTACACTGATGATTTACTTTTTAGCATAGAGTAAATCATAGTAAGAGCTTTTCGTTAATGTGATATTCTTTTTCTTTTTTTCTGCGTCTTTAACTTTAACAGAAATATGATCTGAAAAAGTTTTTAATTTCTTTTTCATCATTTAAATATTATAATTTAAATTGTATTTTTTTAAAAATATAATTAAAAGTGAAATTTTAAACAGAAAATTTGTATGAAATATATTCAGGTTATAATGATTTTCCCAAGGCAAGAATTAAATAAATGTCAAAATCATCCGAAAACATTACACTACGCAAAGGTGACACTGTGAAAAAGTGAAGTTTGGAGAAATATGTGAACATACTGATTTCTCGTATCTAATTTTCTTTAGTATTAAGTTATAGCAATTTGCGATGGTACTATTAACAAAAGAATAATTAAATGTGTGTCTTTTGAATGCGCAATCGCTAGTTAGTATTATTTAAAATGCATAGATATGTTTTTAACTTAATTTTTATTTTTTAAATGTTACGGGAGATTAGTGTGAAGTTATAAGCCTCATTAAAAATTTCGAAATAGATTTGGGTCTGCATACATCAATCGATCGAAAACTTTTCAACTTGTTTTTTTCTTTCTTTGTTTTTATTTATTTATTTATTTTTTAAATATATATTTTAAAAAAAAATTTGTTGGCTATAAATTTTACCAGACATTTTGGACTTACTTAGAATTGTTCTTCTCAACATATTGATAACATGTGTCATTTTCAAAGTCATTTACAAAACACACGTAGCCATAATCTTTGTTGTCTTTGATGAAATAGTTGTCTCATATAGGGGTAATTTCTCAAATGTAATGTTTTATTTTCAATAGTTAAGTTTTTAAAAGATACTTGCTAAGCAATCTTCTCAAGATAGAAATGTAAGAATAATCTGTATAGAATGTCATATGTAGTATCTGCTGAATGTCTTTAGTATACAACAGCCTCTTTAAAGTTGAACCCATTTTAGTCACATCAACTATTGCGAACTGTGATTGTTTAGGAACAATGCATACGTCATCTTAGACAGAGTTTATATCCGAGCCATACTACTAGCTAGAGACGATTGCCTGATTTAAAGGAAAACTTAAGGTTATAAAAAAAAGAAATGTGGTAGAAATTCTCTGATAGTATTATCACATTAGAAGACATAAAATGTGACAGTTGAACAAAACATTAAATACGTCAAGTAATTTATAATTTATTTCGTACTGGAACGTACATCATTTAGCGCCAGGTGTATTCATTTCATTGTGTAGCGTACTACTTCATGCTATTATTTTTAAAAATTTAATTGTTAAAAATGTATTTTCACAGTGATTACCTTCACAAGAGTCAGAGAACTTCAGAACACGTTTTTCTTTGGTTGAGTTTGACGCCCTGAAAGGTGTGTTGTTGTTCCAGTTTTCTTTCACTTCCCCTTTTTGCTTCTCTGCGTGAACGCAAAATGCCACAAGGAACACTAACAAAACCAACATGATGTCTTTAAGAGATGAACTCAAATACTCATGTATGTAAGGCATTTAATGTACTCGTTGGAGTAGGTCGTCTTTGGTTTTAAAACATAGAAGTGTGCTGAAACGTTGGAATATAGTACTTTCCTACCAAAACATATTCTATATACAACGCTTGAGATAAATTACTTTATAATACACTTTTTGTGTCTAGAAGCGTTCTGTTTTTTAATAAAAATTTGCAATTTATAAATGTTAGCAATGTGTTAAACTTTATATTCGTGAAATGGGAGAGAAGTTGATCAAAAAGCGCATTTTATCTGAATATTCGCTGTGTCCGTTTGAAAATAGCATTGGGATTTAACATTCACAAATTTAAAAATTACGCATACATTTTAGGTTTAAAACAAAACATGCTCTTATGAAAGTAAAAGCTATTGTATTATATCAAATCTTCTTGAAAGAATTATCTTTCATTTGCCCTGAGGTATTTTCGATTCATAGCCACCGGGGAGTTGTTTTATGTTCTCATCAATAATAAAACCCCATCATCTCTCTGTGGAATTCGCCCGTTTCCCGATAAGTGATGTTTCCTTTCAAACACTTAGTTCAAGGCATCGTATTGCAGATTCTCGTGTTGGTAAACAAAGTGGGTTTGCACAGTAAAAAAACAAATCAAATGGAGAATAGAAAAGATGAGATGATGCATACGTATAATTGGACAGATGTTTACAGCACGTTGATAGAACCAGCGTATGTCAAATCTATGCTTCTGAGAAGAAGTCCCTGATTGACATTGTAACACTGTCAGCAAAATGGAGGTTTTCTTTTACAACCAGAACAATTACTTACATAATATCGTTTCAGAGCTAATGGTTTCATGTAATAACGAGCTTTCTCAAAATGCAGTTTTCAAGCTCTTGGGTGACATTCCAGGTATTCTATATATTTCTCACTCTTCTCTTTTACTGTTTTAAAAGCTTATATTGTTATACTCTGTCAAGACAATATTGTTTTTCTTAAGGCATATGTAATGGAATGCTGAGTTTCGATTATTAAAAAAAAGCATGCGCGAAAAGCCGCCAAAGCCACACCTCCTAAATGTGTCTGATTTACAGAAATAGATATGTTACTACAGAAGCTGACGAGTCAAGACACTCTTTACCCTGGCAGTTTCTGAAACAGAGCTGATTATGCAAGTGCCGACAAATGCGTGGCATTTGTTCTCTGAGGCAAGAGAAATTATTGAGGCTTAAGAAAAGCAGTTAATGCTTTATAAGGGTCACAAATCATTACAAGGAAGAACGCGTTATGAAAATTTTAATTAAGTGTGTTCACATTCACCGCATGCACAACAGAATTACACCGCGGTAGTTTTATACAGAGGGTGTTTTTTTTTGGTCTTATTATTTACACAGTGGTAGTTTTATTTAGAGTTTTTTGTCATATACTTTACACCGCGGTAGTTTTAAATAGAAAATCTGTTTCTCTAATACATTTTTCTAGGGCTGGTACTTATTATAATTTTTTTCCCGATTAATCGGCAAAAATGTAATCGATTAATCACGATTAATTATATTTTTATTGTGTATATGTAGATAGATCCCTTTAAGTTGCGATTCATTATTTCGCGAAATCGGTTAAGTCGCGGCGCGGTAATTCAATGGCTCCCAAATTTAGTGACGTAACACAGCAAATTCGTTCTGCTATGCAAAAATAAGGAAGAACAAACTTTTTGTTTAAGTATGCACGTCTAAATAAATAATAATAATACGAGGGAAAAGTATGTAAGTAATAAGAAATATAAATTATTAATAAATTGGAGAAGAAAAAAAATTAGAAACATTTTCTAAAATTTTAAATCGAATTTTAATCGATCAAATTAATTCAAACGATTAAAATTTTTAAGGTTTAAACTATTAATTAATAGTTAATTTCCACAGCCCTATTTATTTTTTGTTTTGTTTTTTTATTGTAAATACTACATCATCAGAAATTATAAAATTGTTGAAAAAGGATGTTTATGTAGTATGATAGTCACGCAAGCAAATAAATAATTTTAAATTATCATTATGATACTAGATTGTAATGGGGTGCCTACGGCGCCCCCTCTTTTAGGACGCCTACAGCGCCCACTTTTTAAAAAAAGCCTAATTAACATGTCCTTGTTTGATAAATACGAAGTATTACTTTCTGAAATGTGCAGGAAGTATTTTATAATAGGGTTTGTAGGGCGCCTACGGGTCAAAAGCCCAAGTAACTTATCCTTGTTTGATAAATAAGAAATATGAAACTTCCTGAAATGTACACTAAGTATTTTATAATTAACAATCCTCAAATCTTTTTTTTTACATCGTTCCCTTTTCCAACATTAAAATATAAGCTAAAACAATGACGTCATATAATATTTTATTTACAGCTCGTCTTTAATTTAAAGTTTAATTTATAATTATTTTGCACACCTTTTGATGCACAGCTTATATTAAATACTAGCGTACACCCGTCAAAAATGACGGGAGTTTTCAACTGAAATCTATTTATTTTATAAAAAATGCAATTTTTTTAGAGCGCCTACGACACCAACCTTTTTCAAAAGCCCAACTAGCTTTTCCTTGTTTGATAATTACGAAATATTAAACTTTCTGAAATGTACACAAAGTATTTTATAATAGGGGTTGCAGGGCGCCTACGGCGCCCCGTTTCTTTTGTAAATTTATAATTAACCACCATCTAATTCTCTTTTTACAATGCTCCCTTTTCTAAAATTGAAAATATGAGCTAAATCAATGACGACATATAATATTTTTTACAGCGCATCTTTAATTTGCACACCTTTTGGTGCATTGGTGCAGTAATTTGGTTTTCCCCGCTTTCTAAAATTAGTAGCGTCAGGACAGACTGACTTGCGTGACAATTGCAAATTATATAGTTTTATATGAGCTCAAACAATGACGTCATATAATATTTTTTACAGTGCTAATCACCACCCGATTTTTTAACTGCTATATACTGTTGTACATCGTTCCTCAGCGTTCCACAGTGAGGAAGTTATTGACTTGGGCTTTTATATTATTTATAACTGCTTACCAATGTTAAATAAACATTTAGATGGAGGCAGAGCTAGACATTGAGATATAGAGAGATGTAGAACTCAACGAAAAGGAGATGTGGGTTTATTTTATTTCATGATATAAATCTTTGTTTTGACAACACCACAATTCAGAGCCATATCTGGGGATTTTAAATGTTCGCATAAGTTGATCCATGAATTAGAAATAAACTGTTTTTATTCTTTAAACGCTTATCGTGTCACATCAGAGAAGATACTTGAGAAATTCCAGAAGAAGAATGCTCACAAAAATATCAATTAATCATCAAAAAAACTGTTACAATTTTATTTATTTCAGATATATATGTCCTGTATTTACTACGTTCTATTGTTGCTATTCAAACCAGTGGCGTAGCGAGGGGGGGCAGGGGGGACATATGTCCCCGGGCGCCACGTTCAGGGGCGCCAAAATGAGTATTTTATTTTGATGTAAACTAATGTATTATAATCCCATATACGTTTGCAAGATTGAATTTTGTAGCTCCGAAAATATCTTCACTATAAACCAGTTGGCAAGCATGATTTTAGTGCCCCCATTGAGCGTTAAGGGGCGACATTCTACTCATAAATAAATGACACATCAAGAATGTAGGATTGCTGAAGGCGTTTTTAAAAAAAACAAGTGTTGAGATGCTGGGAGTGACACTAGGGGAGCAGTAAGAGACAAATGCGATTCTATTAATAGAACTGACAAAGACGACACTAAAAGCAACAAAAATGACCAAGACAAGAAAAAGGAGTGGCTCAAAGCAATGGTTCTCAACATGTGGTCGGCGAACCACTAGTGGTCCGCGAAGATGTGCCTAGTGGTCCGTGAGCAAAGCATGAAATTTACGCACTGTATGATTCATCGAGAAAGACTAGCAAGAAAAAAAATTACCGCAGACTTAAAGTATATTTTTGATCTGGCCTAAATAGTTTTTTAAATTTTATCAAGGCTCGTCCATTAAATTCTCGTCTCTTTGATTTCTTATGTTCAAATATCAATCTTGAACATTAACAGTTACTGATGTGTACTGAAGTTCGTTGGTTATCAGACTGTTTGAATTACGTGATGAGAAAAGAGATTTTATGTTAGAAAAAACTCAAATCTTGTTGATAATTTGAACCATAGCTTATGGATTGCCGTTCTGGCTTACTTGGCTGAAATTTTTGAAGAACTCAATAAACTTAATTCAACTCGGCAAAGAAAGCAGACACATTATATTACTCTCAGTAACAAAGTGTCTGCTTTTACGAAAAAGCTTGATCTTTGGAAAAGAAGATTAAGTCAAGGTACTGTTGAGATGTTTGATCAATTGTACGAAATCACAGAGAAACCATAAAATGCTGAAATAAATAAACAACTGTTGATAAATTGTATTTTTGGTCATATTCAATCAATGCAGGGCCAATTTTAATTTTATTTTGGTGATTTTAAACGTTCAGTGGTTTTTCGTGGCTTTCCAGTCCTAATCTCGCACACATTTTCTCATCAAATAAAATTCTCAACATTGTAATTAAACCAATTCTTTGAACTGACTAGCGATACCACTTTGAATATGTTGCATCAGAAAGTGGGCTTAATGAAATTTTGGAGTACTCCGAACTGACACAGATAGCTTTTAAAATACTTTTACCCTTTGCAACTATGTGAAAGTGGATTTTCTGCATTGCTTACAATAAAAACAAAACATCGTTCGTACTAAATAAACTAATATATCAGTCTTTTTAATACAAACTAAGGTTTATGACTTAAATATTTTTTTATATAGTTAGCAAGTAGAATTAAATAAGAAGACTATGAGACTAATATAAATGACATTTGTTCGTTAGAAAAGAAAGTAATTACAATATAGTTTTCGGAGCACGCAAAACGTAACACATTAGTATAGTTTTACTAACTAACATGTATACTACTTATAGCTAGCAATGATCTTCTGTATAGTAGGAGCGTCTGCAACAGATACGATATGCACATTATAATTATGTTTAACTTTCCAGCTCGGCAGTAGCACAATTTTTAGTAGTGGTCCGTAGCTAAGACACACATTTCTCAAGTGATCCTTGAGTCTCAAAAGGTTGAGAACCACTGGCTCCCAGAATGGTTATTTTCGCGTCCCTTTTGATGCGTGCTGTGACTCTTTTTAAAAAGAAAAATCTTACTTCCCCAATTCCACTGTGGAGGGAGTAAAGTGGGTTGAGGGAAGGTCTCTCCTCTCACGGGCTTGTGCCAGTAAGTCAAAGCAAGTTGGATTCCTTTTATATGAAACCTCAGACAACGTATCTCTTTCCTGTCTCTATGTTATTAAACTTGATCAGTATGATCCAGTGTTAGAAAAACACTTACAACATTCCCGAGAAAATCCAGGTTCAGTATCTTATTCATCACCGGAAATCCAAAATGAATTTATCCACCTACTTACATCGACTGTAAGAAATGAGCTGTTGAGTGAAATCAGAAATAAACAAGTACTACGGTATCTTACTTGACTCAACACCCGATCTTAGACAACTGGAACAGCTTTCTCAAGTCATCAGATTTGTGGATGTGAATTTTCAAACTAAAAAAGAAAACCTCAAAGAATCATTTTTAGGTTTTGAACAGATGCATTCCAAAGACGCAGCAAGCCTTGAAAGAGTATCTTAGAGAAACTGGAATCTAATATCATACCTCTAGCCGACTGTCGGCCACAATGTTATGAAAATGCTGCTGTAATGACTGGGCATATATCTGGCATTCAACACCGAATATGTGCCAGAAATCACAGAGCTTTGTTCATCAAATGTGACAACCACAGCTTAAACTTAGCAAGAGTACATTCTGCTAAACAGTATCCAGTTGTTATCACGTTTTTGACGGTTGAAAGTATAAATTCGTGTTTCCTCTCGTTCAACAACTCGTTGGGAAGAATTAAAAAGAGTTGTGCCGATCAAAATGAAGAGGAAGTCTGAAACACGTTGGAGTGCACGATCAGAAGCTGTTAAAGCAATTTATGAAGGACTAGGTGAATTGGTAGGGCTGTTGGAAACATTATCATAACATACAAATATGACACCTGACACCAGAAGGGATGCAGAAATTTCGCTGGCAGGTATATTAAACTTTAAATTCCTAGTTTTATTAAATGTCTGGAACATCATACTTGGGAAAATTGATCGTGTCAAGAAAGGGTTGCAGAATCCTACTGTGAATTTCAAGGAAGCAGCATCTGATCTTTAATCACTTGAGCAAGAAATTGTCAACATTTGTTATACGTTTGTGGTAGACAGTGGAAAAGAAGATGCACAAATTTGGGAATCGAGGTTGACAGAAGGATTAGACGACATTGTAGGATGCCTGGAGAATTAACAAAAGATGCAGGACTTTCTGCAGAAGAAGAATATGCACGTGATATGAACAGCGTAATTGATAGACTCCAACAGGAGATATCAATACGGTTTTTACGTCAAAAAAACTTAAACAAAAAATGTGAATTTTTACTAGACGTCAAAACTCTTTTTGCTGAGACCAAAGTTGATACACTTCGTTAAAATTGCTTAGAATTTGCTAATTTCTACTAGACTGACGTCAATGGTCACGAATTGTGCACAGAAATCGGAGACTCTAAAATGCTACTCAGTACCCTGACTGAAGTTCTATCAGAAACTCTTTTGGATCTTCTTGGTTTTATTGTTTCATATGGAGATGACGTATTTCCGAATCTGAGTATTTCACTTCAAATACTTCTAACAATTGCTGCTTCAACTGAAAGCTGTGAGCGGTCCTTCAGCAAACTGAAGCTTATTTTGTCTTATTTACATGCTTCAATGGGACAAGTTCGTCTGAATGATCTTGCACTCCTTAGCATCGAAAGAGAAACACTTGAGAATATCAATTTTGACAACGTGATGACGAGTTTGTGACATTCAAATCAAGGAAAATCAATTTTTTTTGTAGACTATGACTAATTTTATAATTAGTAGAGTATTTTGTTTTCAAATAAATTGTTGACAATCGTATAGAGAATTATTAGTCTGTATTCTATTTTATTAAAATACCAGATGCTTCGAAAATGAACCTTATAAATTATTATAAACTGTAAAATTTCAAATTTTTTTCCTTGGGGCTCAGTGAGCCCCCAGAATCATTCTGTCCGACAAGGGGCGCAGATTTTGTGTCATGTCCCCGGGCACACATGACCCTAGCTACGCCACTGATTCAAACATAATGTCGTTCAATCTCTATCATTAAAGTATTATTGAGATTATTTCGTTTTGGGTATCATGAAAACTGCATGTATTCTCTTATATCACTAGGTATTCCCCAAAATCTGAACTTTTTTCATTGAGACTGAGATTACCATTTGAAAATGTCAAGGGAAGAAACGGCGTTGTGACATTTTGTGTAGTTTTGAGATATTCAATTAAGTTAAAGTTCAAAACTATACAGACCTCATTCAGAGCATTATATTTTTGACCCTATATCAGATAGGGGGGTGATTAATTTTTCGTCTCTCCAAAATGTGATATATCCGTTTTTCACCTGTGGTCTTCATTTGTATTTATTGTACGTTTACAAATGATATAATTTCAAATAAGCATTTTCCCTTTCGTTATTGTCGAAAACATTGCTGTATCTTCCACCATGTTCACGGAATATGTAAGTGTAGTCATCAGCGACTTGGATGTAGTCTGAACTGCTAAGTTCTAGAGCAGCGCCCGCAATACGCGGGGAGAAGGTCGAGACTGAGCCTCTAATTTTTGTTGATGGGGCTGCAGGGCTCGTGTGTGGCTCGCCTCTCGTGGCACTTGCAGCAAACCATCTTGACTTCTTAACCCACGCGGGTAAATATTTATGAAAATGAAATCTCAATCTGCTGCTGTGGTCAATCGTGCAATAAGGGTCATCCACGGTTTGCTGTCTGCCGACGGTGTGAGTCACAGAAAGATGGCAACAACTGTCACGGTGACCAGAACTGTCACGGTGATCGGAACTGTCACGGTGACCAGAACTGTCACGGTGACCAGAACTGTCACGGTGACCAGAACTGTCACGGTGACCAGAACTGTCACGGTGACCAGAACCGTCACGGTGACCAGAACTGTCACGATGACCAGAACCGTCACGGTGACCAGAACTGTCACGGTGACCAGAACCGTCACGATGACCACAACCTTCACGGTGACCAGAACTGTCGTTGTCTTGTTCACGTCTATTTTGCTGCAGTTCGTCCAACGATGTTTCGTTTTGCTTGTTTCTACAAAATACGCGCACGATAACAACGACCGCTGCCGACACAATGACAGCAACGATTCCACAGGTTAGCACTACAACTTGCTGGGTTATGTAGGATGTTGCTTTATTCGATTTGAAATCCACCGGACCTCCTCTTATTTCTTTGCTAACTGGTGGGCTGACGGGGGACGAAGTTGGAGATTTATAAATATTTTTGTGTTGACTTTGTATGTAATCCTCAAGCTTGCCGCAGCATCGATATTCGCAGCTCTCCAGTTTTCCCAGCACATCTTTGGGGATCTCTGAGAATTCGAAACCAAGTGGTGTTTGTAGGACAGCGACACATTTAGTTTTGTATGTAGGGTAGTGAACCTGTCTGAAATCGAACCGATTATGGCTGATAAATTTTACCTCAGCTGTAGACGCATTAGTGGATAAAAAGCGTCTAATGTAATTTTCAAAATACTTGTTATTACCACTCCGAAATTCTTCACATTTCCTTTTCTTCAAAATTTTACTAAAAATTCCAGTACACTTGTTCAGATCGTTGAATAACCTGCAAGTAAAAAGAGACGAAGAAGAAATTATTTTTTAAACTGCAGGATATATTCAATAAAAGTAATAAAGTATGCATGTTGGCCTGCTTCATGAACTAATCAAATTTAGTTGTTGTTGTTTTGTTTATATATATACAAGAATTATACCCGCACTCAGTAGCGGGAGTGTGCTGACCCTTTTCCCAAGTGTTTATAGTTGCTGGTTATTACATTTTTTTTGCCAAGTTATTTATCAGATTTATCTCTTACCAACCATTTTGATTATAGTACCCGTAAAAAAGGCAACTGCTTTGTACCACTCAGCTCAATTTAAGATACGTACACGAAAATGTGCGCACCGTAATTTGACAATCAAATATTTTTGAGAGCGCACCTTCAAAATAAATTATTGGGAAAAAAAAATACCGCACCAAAATGAAAACGATTTGAATGTCCGAATGAAACTGTTCAATATCGAAATGAGATTTAATATTTCTCTATTTTTCTCAACATTTTCTGATCTTTTAATTGATGGCTTTCGGGCAGAAGGGACAATTACAAAAAATATACGTAAACCATCTGAAGGTTAAAATGAACCGTCCTGCCAAATTTGGTACCCGTCCGTCATCTGGTTTTCCCGTGAGTGTGTAACTTACAGTCGAAAAGTGAAACAAACAAACGTACAAAAATACAAACACCAACTGAGCTTTATATATTAAGATATATATTTAGTTTCGCCAACTCAAAAATGGCATGAATTTGGCATTGATGTCCTTAAATTAGGCTGATTTTAATCACAATTTTTGACACAACATGTCCCGCTATAGTTATATAGTTGTACGATAAATACTTAAGAATAAACATCATTATTCTATAACTTTGCCAACTTAATACAATTAAATAATTCATAAAAATGGAATTAGATATTTAAGGTGCCGAAAATGTGTTCCCTTTATTTTCTCCACAATATATCAATATGACTCTTTACAAAAACAAAAACAATATTTTATTTTTATAAAAATTTTTTTTTAAAACAAATACCGAGGAGCCTGTAAGTCAGTCTTAAAGTATGCCTATATCATTTTTATTGATCATTATCCGGCCCTGCCCTAAACCCATCGCATTGTCAGGGAGGAGGAGAGGGGAAATAGGGGGTTGGGTGATTTCATCTCAGTTTCAACGTTTCATGCAAAAGAACACATCAAAATGTCACCTGTCAGAAACACATCACATTTCACGTGTCAATGTAAAGGGATTTAAATTGAATGTAGAGGAAAATTAAATTTATATAAATATTTATGAGCTAGATACAACCCGCGGCTTAGCATACGCCGCAGCCTTGCTCATAGATATTGCAAAGAACGGTGGGGGGGGGGAGAAATGACACAAACAGCTGCATGAAGAAACGAAAACAATGCGAGTGAACATCGGGGCCCGGGGGGGGGGAATCGCAAACGAATTGTTGGTCTCGGTATGCACACGAGGTTGTTGTTACCTGCCCCGCCTCCTTCCTTTACTACCATCGCTTCCCAACCCTAAACTGTGATTGGTCGACCCCAACGAGGGTCATTCGTCATGATTATTTGCACACGACTTGTTCTTGTTCTGGTGAATTATGTAAAATTATTTTTAGAATAATTTCTGAGCAGACCGAGCAGACTATTAGAAGACACCATTAAATATGCTAACAGACGGTTACGTACAATCACATTAAAAAAAGAATACTTTTTTTTTCAGCGATCTTAGAAAAACTAAGCGCTCCCTCAGTTAGAATTCATATTTTAAAAAAATTGTTAAGTATTTCAAATAAATAAAATGTTAAATTAATAAACTGTTTAAATCAAATTTTCGCAAAACAATTAATATGCTTCATATAGATAAAAAAAAATACAAAACGTCCACATTATAAAAATTGCCGGTTTGCATATAGTTAATTTAATTTAGCTTCGGTTTCCGATTCAGAATAAATTTTTAAAGTGAACAGACCTGTCTGCGTAGGGTGTTGTGATGAAGTGTAAATTGCCCTGTCCTCAGCTGACTACATAATTAAAATTTAGTTTTTTTGGACATTTTTAAATGAGATCACAACAATTATAATAATTCAATTTGTTTTGTTTTTGAGAACCTGTAAGAAATAAATGGCGATTAATGTATGCAAGTTAAACAATACTTTCATTTTTTAAAAATTCTTTATAGAAATTCTCTTATATTCCATTTTCAAACAACTCGCCACCAAATAATTTCATTTAAAAAGTTGTTTGGTATTTGGCGAATAAATAATATTATATATAGAGTAAACATTTAAAGGGCGGTCACTCTTATATATCTATTCAAACTAGCAGACGACATACAATTTATTTTATTTATCTAAAATAAAAGTATTTCTAATTCACATGTAAGTTAAAATCTAAAAGTTTGATTATCATTTGACTTGCATAAGTTTACTTATTATGAATTACAAAACAGTTGAACATAAAATAACGCCAGGCTATCTGAGGTTAAAAAAATATTTTGTTAATTAATATAAAATTAATATCTATTCACTATTCGCCTGAATAGTAGTACTGTAAATAAGTACCAGTTATAGTTAGGCATAGAGGGCGTCATAGTCATAGGGATAGGAATTGGAGCCCGAAATTCACGGTATTAATTACTTTGGCAAGTATTTTCGAATAACTTACTGGACGGGCTTTGTTGCTATATAATAATGTGGTCCAAACAAACTAGTATGTGTTTCTAATACCCTTTAACACGAAGAAATTCTTTTGGCACGGAAAAATATTTCAGTCCCCTAAATTTCATGTTACACGATTTTCACTGTAAAATAATAAGGTGTCGGGTGTTGGAGCATGTGTCTGCGTGACTCGCTACTGACTGAAGCTCTGGGTAATATACTGAGAACATCACCACCATAGTGAGACCTTATGGGCAGACAGAAGGTCAGGTCTTGTATCTAGCTGGGGAACACCACCTTGTGGGCAGCCAGATGGTCTGAAATGGTATCTAGCTTGGGAACATCCCATTATAGTGTGACCTGACAAATGGTCAGATCTGGTATCTAGTTGGGGAACATCACCACCGTAATGTGACCTTATGGGCAGACAGATGTTCAGATATGGTAAATATCTTGGGAACATCCCCATTATAGCGTGACATTGTGGACAGATAGATGTTCAGATAATATGGTATCTAACCACACTACTGTGAACAGCTGCTTCACCTCCAACAATACTGTCATTATGTTGTAATTGTAGTTAGTACATGAATGTTTTACATTAAAATTGAATGCATTGATAATTATAAGTGTGTTACTACTTTTAAGTGAAGCGCTGAGAGCCCAGCTGATTTCTGGGGAAAAGCGCTATATAAATTATCAATTATTATTATTATTAAGAAATTTATGTAATGAGTAGTGTGGTTGGGGGAATGAAGTTTCTTAAACGAGCTACACGACCTGTGGCTTTTGTTTTGAGTTTGCACTAAACCACTTGGAAATTTGAGTGGAGAAAATGAACAGGGGTTTTCCCAGGGTTTAGCTTCTCAGCCCGGTAGTGGGCTGGTTGAGGCTGTCTTTATGGAGAGAAGGTGAGTTTCGGCTTTAGGCTTTAAGGACTTCCACATTTTTTCTCACATAAGAAAGTGTTAAAAAAGCATTTGACTTAAGTGTTAATAATATAATACAATAAATTTATTATCATTACATTATTTACATGTTACTCCATTTTTAAAATTAAAATGCTTAGTTTTTAACTTACGTCATCAAATTTTTACCATTCTCAACAGTGAAGTTAACCGTATCACGAGGGAAGGCAATTGTGATTAGCCTTTGTGCAGCTAACCTGCCTTCGGCCAGCACAATAAGCACACAACACACAAAGAAGACTTTCGAACGCTGTGATGTCATGTCTGAAACTATATAATATAAAGCATGGTCAATTTTTCTATAACTTTATTCACTTCACTCTTCAAGATAAATGGTTGGTTTGTTTTTCATTCTTCCTTATTGAATAACTATAATTATTAATTTGTATAAACATTGAAAGTAACAACCGCTTACATGTCTCTCTCTCTCTCTCTCTTTCTCTCTCTCTGTCTCTCTCTTCTCATAAAGCAATAAAAAATCACATACCTGGTTGTACATTCAGTTGCACTCAATCAACAATAGATGAATTGATCCTGTCACAGTTTTATGTGCACTACTCCACCAGCTTAGTCCTCGCGCCAACATGCAATGGTCAAAAGTCGTGGCGAGCTAATCTATTTTTATAGCGAGCGCTCATATCTACCATGATTAGTAAGACCTCTCTAAGTGGATGGCTTCTATTGTTTGATACACGATCTTTATCGTCTCAAGTCCGCCATGTCTGGATTCACAAGTTGGACAGTCCATTACTGACACTTGTAAGAGTATCCTGTCTCAGCTCTCTACCAAGTCACGTAAATGACTTAACCCACATTCTCTTTCGCAAACCAAACACCCACTCGCGCTTCCCACAATCTCAAGTTCAACGAGTGGCTATTTTTTTTTATCCGGGGGTTAAACTGACCTAGGCCAGAATATACCCTTTTGACAAACATGAGGATATATAGTAAGAATGAATGACTGACCGTTTAGACGTTCTATCGGTGTTTTAGCATTGTCAGAGAAGTTATACTCATTTCTGAAGTAGGAAAGATGTTTTATTTACAATAAAATAATATTAAACTAATTTCTTTGATTACTATGTCTGATAGGATTGTCACTTTTTATCTAAAGTTACAGTTACAGCCTTCACACACATAGATGGAATCAGCGTTCTTTTTTTAAATCCCTTATATTAACTTCGCGGCCGTCTCTGTCTTGGGCTCGGCGGGCGGAAAAACAGAAGTAAAAAATGACCCACTTCCCATGATCCGATCGAACTGAAATTTGGCACACGGACCCGTCTAACCTAACAATTCATCGTATCAAAATTTCAGATCGATCGAACTTACCGTAATTAAATTAATGCATTTTTAGTTTATCCTTATATGAGGTATGTAATTTAAATTCACGGTTTGTTATTGTTTTTTTCCCACGTGAAATTTTGAGCTGACGCATTGAGGCGACCCAACGAAGCGACGGGCGCTTTTGTTTACATTTTACGTGTCACTCTGAGCTCGGTCAAGCGAATCGGTGACCAGACTTTTCCCCTCTCCCCCCCACCCACCCCTCCCCCCACCCCCCCACTAGGGTTATGATGCAAAGTTGAGTTAAGACAGATTCAGTCTGTAAATGTTTGAAAATAATCAATACTGTTAGTTATGTCTCATATATAAGGGATTTTTAGTCAAAAACTTTGTTTTTACGGGTTTGTTTTATTTCTGTGTTCGTGTAAAGTTGAATAATTCAAGGAAAACATAAATTGATTATTTTTAAAAAATTATATAAGTGCGATAGGGACTATGGTTGTAGCTTTTCAAACGCTTGCGAAAATTTATTTCGTGGACCTCGCTTATTAATCAAATCATTATGTTTAATTATTTTGAGTATGGCAATAAAGATGTTTTAAAACAAAATTTGCACTAAATTATGCATGAATGCTTTGTTTGTTTGTGTTTTCCTCTCATACATTTTAAATGTTACTGGCAGCAACGGTTTAGGCCAGGGGTCGGCGAACAGGGGTAAATTACCCCATTTGGGGTAGCAAGGGATCTCTTGGGGGTAATGCAGACTCATTTGGAGCCTGACAACATACAATTTTATAATATTGGGGTATCGGGCAAATACGGAAATCTGTAGCGCGGTCGGCCTTCGAGGCGTCTTAAGACATTCAAAAGAAACCTGCGTTCCAGTAGCACAAATCATTTTTAGTTTTTAAATCAAAGCAATTCATGTTATATGTGTTACTCTTAAAAAAGTACTGTCATCCTTGTTGGATTTCGACAATGTTGGATTGTCGGCTTTCCATGCATTCATCTAATGTTATAAAGCACGGATTGTGTTCCGTTTTATCTGTATTCAAAAGAAACTCTGACCTTCTCACGCCCCATTATTTTATTTTAAACCAGGCGTATTTCTTTTGAAAGGCGTAAATATAAATGAGTAGCACAAAGTTGCGAATGGTGGCAACCTTGTTTGGTTAGGCCAATCTTTACAGAGTCGACGAATCGGATTTCGCGACTTTAAGAACACATTTTTGGTCACTATAAAATAACCTCCAAAACGACCAGAGCGCAAACTTTGTCAACCATGGAAGACCAACTGTATGATCAGCTTTTACAATTCTACTCTACAACGAAACTTAAGTATCCCCAGAGCCATAGGCTACATTCTGACAGGAACAATGGACAACCACTCTGTAACAGAGCTAAAACATGAATAGAAAATCTAAAAAGTCATTCATCATTTTTTACTATATATTTCCATGTTATCAAAGGGTTTTATCTGGCCTGACGGCTGACGGTGTATATTCTGGTCAGGGGTTTAATCTGGCCTGTTGCACCGGGACGACTCAAATGAAATATTCAAAATGTCATCCTTCTTTTTTGTTTTATTATGTCCTCCTTTTTGTTCTGTTGTGTCCTCCTTTTGGTGTCCACATATCTGGCAACACACTGGCTCACTCATACCCTGTTTGCATGTTATCCGTCTACTAGCTCTACGCACAAGCCACTTATACATCATCTGTACCTCATATCAGAAGAACTTACCAGACTCCATACCGATTCACCGAATGTGACTCTAACTCTCCATGAGTACCTGGTACAAAGAGTTTATTTTGAATACTCTTTTGAAATGTATGTGGGTATTTTTATCTAATCTTATCATCTTTCGCAAAACATAAGTATTTGAATACATTCATTTTACAATCAAATTAAAAACTTTAAATTCGGGCGGGAAATAAACTAAAAATTAAATAGATACACATTTGGGCGATTTGCCATTACAATGGCATCATATGAAGCCTATATCTCTATATATATAAGACGCATTTGTTGTCTGTCTGGTTGTCTGTCTGTTCCCTAATAACTCAAGATCCAGACAACCAAATAACGTGAAATTTGGTACACGTACACAAAATTATACCGGAAAGGTTATTAAACAGGTTTCGTTCCATATATATAAGATACTGGGGGCCGGGGGCCAAAAATGTAATTTTTCCTTATATGAGCTATATAAAATCACAAGCATTGAAAAATTAAGACGTAAAATAATGACGCAAAATAATAAACATTTTGGTGTCGAGATTAACAAGAAGGCGATTATCGTCATAAAATAATTTTTTTGTTGTTGCTTTGATGTTGTTGCTTTTGTTGTTGCTTTTGTTGTTGTAGTTGTTGTTGTTGCTTTGTTGTTGTTGCTGTTGTAGTTGTTGTTTTGTTGTTGATTTTTTTGTTGTTGTTTTGTTTTTGTTGCTGTTGTTGCTTTTGTGTTGTTTTTGCTGTTGTTGTTGTTGTCCACATCCCTTGCCCTGCAACGACAATGTCCTTCTCTCTATATATATAAGACGCATTTGTTGTCTGTCTGGTTGTCTGTCTGTTCCCTAATAACTCAAGATCCAGACAACCAAATAACGTGAAATTTGGTACACGTACACAAAATTATACCGGAAAGGTTATTAAACAGGTTTCGTTCCATATATATAAGATACTGGGGGCCGGGGGCCAAAAATGTAATTTTTCCTTATATGAGCTATATAAAATCACAAGCATTGAAAAATTAAGACGTAAAATAATGACGCAAAATAATAAACATTTTGGTGTCGAGATTAACAAGAAGGCGATTATCGTCATAAAATAATTTTTTTGTTGTTGCTTTGTTGTTGTTGCTTTTGTTGTTGCTTTTGTTGTTGCTTTTGTTGTTGTAGTTGTTGTTGCTTTGTTGTTGTTGCTGTTGTAGTTGTTGTTTTGTTGTTGATTTTGTTGTTGTTGTTTTGTTTTTGTTGTTGTTGCTGTTGTTGCTTTTGTGTTGTTTTTGCTGTTGTTGTTGTTGTCCACATCCCTTGCCCTGCAACGACAATGTCCTTCTCTCTCTATATATATAAGACGCATTTGTTGTCTGTCTGGTTGTCTGTCTGTTCCCTAATAACTCAAGATCCAGACAACCAAATAACGTGAAATTTGGTACACGTACACAAAATTATACCGGAAAGGTTATTAAACAGGTTTCGTTCCATATATATAAGATACTGGGGGCCGGGGGCCAAAAATGTAATTTTTCCTTATATGAGCTATATAAAATCACAAGCATTGAAAAATTAAGACGTAAAATAATGACGCAAAATAATAAACATTTTGGTGTCGAGATTAACAAGAAGGCGATTATCGTCATAAAATAATTTTTTTTGTTGTTGCTTTGTTGTTGTTGCTTTTGTTGTTGCTTTTGTTGTTGTAGTTGTTGTTGTTGCTTTGTTGTTGTTGCTGTTGTAGTTGTTGTTTTGTTGTTGATTTTTTTGTTGTTGTTTTGTTTTTGTTGCTGTTGTTGCTTTTGTGTTGTTTTTGCTGTTGTTGTTGTTGTCCACATCCCTTGCCCTGCAACGACAATGTCCTTCATTTTGTTGTTGCTGTTGTAGTTGTTGTTTTGTTGTTGTTGCTTTGTTGTTGTTGCTGTTGTAGTTGTTTTAGTGTTGTTTTTTTGTTTTTGTTGTTTTGTTGCTGTTGCTGTTTCTGTCGTTGTTGCTGTTGTTGTTGTAGTTGTTGTTTTGTTGTTGTTGCTTTGTTGTTGTTGCTGTAGTTGTTGTTTTGTTGTTGTTGCTTTGTTGTTGTTGCTGTTGTTTTTGTAGTTGTTGTTGTTGTTGTTAAACCCGGGCATAGCCGGGTACTTGCCCCTAGCAGTGCATAATAAAGATCAAATAGATACAAATGTGGGCGATTTGCCATTGCAATTGCACCATACTATATTAATGCATAATAAATCAAAGTGTTCGCACAACTAAAATAAGTAACGGGCTTCTTGAAGCCACACAACCAAAGTGCACTTTTATTTGTTTCATTTATACACGGTACTTATAAACTACATACACTAATAAATCATACTCTGAAGACGGATAAATAACTAAGGTTTGTGAGAATTCAATTTTCTTTAATAATTTTATGAAGTTAATTAACTTCACGTATATGAATCTTAGAAGTGCATGCTCCGCTCCAGTCATAAGATTCGTGATTGTCGGATGATTGAGACTGCACTGTTTGATTTCTTTAACACGATTAGTGCCCTGTTTAAGAAGCATAAGTATGCCACTTAAAAATCACGCATGTATTTTGCGTCGTTACCTACCGGATGAAAATGGGTTCGAGTCTTTGAATAGGAATGTTTGTTGTTTTAATTGTTGTTTTTGTTTAATTTAGTTTTTCTGAACTCTAATTAGCAGCAGTAGCGATCAGCTTTGAATTTAGTCTAATGAAGGCAAAACCCAGGGGGACAGCTTGAACGTTTTATTAGAGATTAAGATTTAATCTCTTAAGTAATGATACAAAAAATGTGTCATTTTATTAACTATTTTATAAGCCTGGCAAATTTTGAGCCGAAATATTGGTTATTTAAACACAGTGACATTTATTTTTAAAATTCTTAAACACATGAACTTTAAGAGATTCTGGCAGGCTGGTATCCCACTTAATTTAAAGTTATTGCATGCTTCATGGAAATTTGCACAGGAAATAGGATTAACTTAAATAATTGTTTTCAAGTCCTCAAAAGAAGTTGCTCCTCTAAAAAATTACCTAACGATTTTGACGAAAAATGCTTTCTTTAGCTAGCCTTGGGACTTAAAAAACCCAATATGCCTAGAAAGTTAATGATAAAAGATTTATTTAACACTAGCAGACCTGTCGTGCGTTGCAAAGATCTCAGTAAAAAGGATACATATAGATAAAAAAGAAATGACATTAAGGGTCACCGGGCCCATCAGTTTAACATATGACGTTTGAAAATCTGTTCATTTCAATCAATTCCATAACAAATATATTTATCTATATTTCTCAATATCGTGTAAAATTGAATCAGGAATACAAGAGTAAAAGTTTAGTAAAAATAACTTTTAGGGCCCCCTGCCCCAATGGAAATTAGGAGTTCAGCGCCCTATTAATAAATTTAATAAAGGCTCTTAAGTTTTTATATTCCGAGTGTGGTCAAAATTCAGTTATTTTCTCATTATCTAACAATTAAACTAATTTTTATATAGCTAATATAAGGGGAAAATACATTAATGGGCCCAGGGACCATTCGGTTCAAGGTGTGCATTTTGAAAACCTGTTCATTTAAATTCAGTTTCATCATGGATATATTTCTCAAGATCGTTAAAAACTGAGTGTGAAATAATATCTTCGAGTATACACCAAAAAAAAACATTTGGGGCCCCCGGCCCATTCGATCTCAGATGTAAATTTCAAAATGCTGTTCATTTTAATTCAGTTTCATCATGGATATATTTCTCAAGATCGTTAATAATAGAATGGCAAATAATACCTCAAACATTTACGAGAAAAAGACATTTCGGGCCCCCGGCCCTGAACAATTGGACATTAGAAGTGCAGTGCCCTTTGTTATTTGAGTATGGGCTACCAAGTTTTTATATACAAAGTTTTGTTAAGATCCATTCATTTACTCAATTTACTCAGTAGCTAAGGCATAAACTAATTTTTATATTATTCATATAAGCAAAAAAACACATTAAATGTGTTCATGTGTGTGTGTGTGTACGTCTGTGTGTGCGTGTGAGTCTGTGTTTGTATTAGTTGTGAAATTTAAGGGCCCCAAGGCCCATTTAGTGCAAGATGTCAAGTTCAAAACACCTGATTATTTAAATCAATTTCAAAGCATATATTTATCTATTTTTCTCAAGATCTTTAATAATTGAATGGGGAATAAAATCTTAAACGTTTGTGAAAAAGGACATTTTGGGCCCCCAGCCCCGAAGAAATGGACATTAGGAAATTAGTGCCCTGTAGTATTTCAATATTGGCTACCAAGTTATTATATACAGATCCATGTTTAAGATCCATCAATTAACCTAATAGCTAACGCTTACACTAATTTTATATAGCTCATATTAGAAAAAAATCATATTATGGACCCCACGGCGCCCCATGAGCAATGTTCCCTTTAAGCTGCGCGGCCGCGCAGCTGTCTGGCAGATGCCGCGCAGCAGTTTTGGGTTACCCCACAGTAAATTTCAATAGGGAAAAAATAGAATTTCTGTGCTTTTTCCAGAAAATTTAGTAGCAACTTTATTTCTTATTCTACCTGGTACTCGGCCGTAGCTGTTGTTCTCCTATCTCTCACACACAGTAAACAGAATAACAACATTATTCAACTCTTTCGTCCAACGATAATACAGGGAAAATATCAAAGACTAACTTAAATAAATAAAAATGATTGACATTTGTGACTAGCCTTGAAGCAGAACAAAGATTTTGATGTCACGAACAAGCCGGGACTATTTTTAATTAAACATAATTAATTTTTTTTTAATGAATTAAGCATAGGACGTTTATACACCATAAAATTCGGCTAATATGTTTATTTAGGAATTTAAGTTACTGTTAACCAGTCCAGATTAAAAAAACCAAGCCATGCTATTAAGATAAACTATAGTGTCCTATAGTAACATTGGTACAGGGTATATAGTACGGTATAAGGTGTGGGCCTACCAATCTACTATTATGTTTACTTGACTAAACAAACATTTAAGTAACGCTTCCAACTGAGTATTGTTTGTAATAAAAACAATGGGAGTTCTGTGGGGTTGAAAGGAGTGTTTTGAAATAACAACGAAGTTAACCTCGGACACTTGAAGCAGGATTTATTTAGAGGAAACTGTATGAAGTCAGATGGCTTTCGCGGCACTTTGCTTTACATGCATTGTTGAGAAACATACAAGTAATACAAGTACTGACTGAATACTGCGAAGAGCAGGTACGCTTGTATAATGACCCAGTCAATAAATATTGTTTAAAGAAGCTCAGAGACCCACAGTTTCGAACTGTTCTTAGTGTCATTGATGAACTAGTTGGAGAACTCGCTGGATTTAGCAAGCCATTACAAAGGAAAAATCTAACGAACATCGAAGCATACCAGTTTGTTAATTACCTAAGAGGACAGTACCTTGGTGAAAATGTTCATTGGTCTGCAGATGTTGCTAAAATGCTTTCAGGCTGTCAGGATGAAAACATAAATCCCACCCTCAAATTCGTTGAATGTCTGTGTTTGCACATGGACTCTCGTTTTAGTGAAAGCGATTTGTTGCAATGGCGAATATTTGAGATGTCAGCGTTAGTCAACACGTCAAATTTTAATTATGGACAAGCAGAACTTGGTGGACTATACTTTCTAGATACAAGGAATTTCTTTAAAACGTATGGTTCAGTATCGTAATGTAAGATTTGTGCTTGCATAAAAAAAGAAATGTGGGTTGATGCAGACTTTCGACCAGGTGATTCAGTTTGTCATGACAATGCAGCGACATTGCCATCCTGATGTATATTTGTGCTACATTTCTTGCATCGAGTGCTGATTGCGAATGTCGATTCAGCCTAATGAATTCTATAAAAGTAAAATCTAGAAATAGATTGGAGGAGTTACATTTAGACATGCTTATGAGAATTAAATCTTGTCAGAAAGATGGACATCAGATCAACCTTGACGAAGTGTTTAAAAGATGGATCTCATAGAAAGACAGACGCCAGAGTGCCTCCAGAATATATTAGCGGCATATGGGTATGTTGGCATTTGGTTGCTTTATACATGATAAATACCGTTCAACAGGAATAAACATTTCTAATTCTTGTTTATTTAATTATAATCTACTATATTATTTTGATAAAAGTTTTTGTCGCATAAAGTATATCGGTCCAATTGATGCATGTATTTTTGTAAATGTCAAAAAATGTGCACAAAAAAAATGTTACACTGCGAAACTTTGCACACTAGTTTTTTATTTTGCACAACAACCGGAAAAACTTAAAGGGAACATTGCATGCCCATGAGTGTTAAATTTTTTTTTAAAAGTTGCCAGCTACCATCCCAGAAGCGTACTCAAAAGTCACCAGAAGTTTCATGGAGATCTGATGAATGGTTTAGTCAGCTATACATGCATACATACATTGTACTTTCATGTTATTTAATTTTAGGAATCTGTGGCTTCCTTATAAACTAATAAATTAAACTTTGTGAGTACTACAATAAAAAAATAAAATTATTTTTATGTTGATTGATTATAGATTTGAAAGAACAACAATTGCAAACATTTTTACATATAATAGACTTTTAAAATTCAATACAATTTTATCTGTTTATTTTAATATATTTTAAAGAAAGACTAAATATGATAAGATAAATAATATCAAATTTAATTAGAGAGATTACGAAAAGATTTTTAAAAATATATTTTAAAAGGATATTTTTACAAAATTATAGGAAGTAACGTAATAATAAAATACCATTTTAGCATTTTTTAAAATAAGTTCAAAAATGATATTAATAAGAAATTGCTATTAATTATAAATCTTATATTCTACTGAGCTAAGTATGCCTAAACAAAATTTTTAGCATCTAAAAAGGACGAAAGAAAAAAAAGTCACATAAATTTAAAAGGATTTAGGAATTACCTGTCACAGATTTTAAACTGTTTAAGTACAAAAATTATTAACCTAAAAAACTATATTTAAAAACAACAACAGACCATACAGTGAATAATAAGCTTTCAAAACAATTTTGATAAATGCCAAGGTGTCTCAATCCTTGTTTTGTGCTCCATGAGATTGAGTTGGTCAAAGTGCAAGTTTTCTCTCCCACACTTTTCATAAAACTTAAAACTTTTTTGTAAATGATAAGTATAAGGTTGAAATAAAAGTGCTTCAAACTTCAAAAACAAGCATCATCATTAATGGCAAGTAATATTATATGTTTCTGCTCAACAAGTGCTCTCTATATACTTTGATGCCTCACACTGACAAAATCCTAGCTTTAGAAATATTTGAGCCCCATACATCTACAACTACACATGCCTTACTCTGTCCATGGATTCAAACTGTTCTGTAACCTGAAAGCCCCAATTGACACCACGAATGAACCATGAGGAGTTGTTACATATTTAAGTGATCAGCAGACTCATCAAGAACAAGACATTACATTTTCTTAACTTTCTCGCATATCCGTAAAATTATCTTCTCTTCAAGTCCTTATTTTCAACGTCATGACACATGTTTTGTCATGAAAACTCAAGTACTATCAGTGATCCCTAAAAATTGACATTGTAGGTCATATCAGGCTTTAAGTTTGCTATCCCCCCAACATTTACCCATGAAATAGTTGTTTTAAATTACATGTATATTTGTATTGTTTCGCTATCCAGCAACAAAATAATGGGAAGTTTTTTCAAACAACTTATGAAAAACAAACTCATAAAATGTTAAAGTAAAATTGATTTAGAGTTATGGAGATAAAGAAATAAATTTCTAAATTATTTTATTATCGCTCATAGGGTTTTTTAGTAATAAATTTGTTCTAGAAACTTCTATCCATCCAGTAGTCAATGTCTAAAATATTATAAGAATTAATGACTTTATGAACCCATGGCCTCAAATAATGTAATAAGTAAGTTCAAAGCAAACAAGAAACTTTTGCGGGTGTGCGCACAACTCACA
Source organism: Ampullaceana balthica (assembly GCA_944989445.1). Lineage (NCBI taxonomy): Eukaryota > Metazoa > Mollusca > Gastropoda > Lymnaeidae > Ampullaceana > Ampullaceana balthica. The sequence goes on from CALYLW010000398.1 coordinate 157,781, forward strand.
TAAATTTCATGCAGTTGGATGAATGCTACAAGAATGTACTGTCTTTTATTTTTTTAAGACTTTGTTAAGTTAAAGACCTTAGAAGCAGAATTTTAAAATTACAGTTACCCATCAGAGCATATTGTGAATGTTTTTTTTTAAATTTAAATCAATCAGATAAATGTTATAAGAATGCATTTGGGTCAAAGATACATGCAAATATTCATATAAAGAATGAGGGAGAGAGATATATTGCTCACTTAGATCAGAGCAGAGAAGTAAAAGAGACGTTAGTGGTGAATTGGCCTTTAAATCCCTTACTACTGTTTGATTCATCTGAGACAAAGACAATATAGAGACTCCCAGATGTTGATGTTATAGTTGGCGGGATGACGTTGCCACAAAATCGACCAAGTGATGTTGCTCTTGGGTTGTTTCCATCGTAGAATACAAGATAGTCGTATACACAGTTTAAGCTTCTTTCAACATCAAAGTCAGTGAAACTGTATTAGAGCATAAGGAATAAATGCAAAAAGATAATAATCCTTTTAAGTTACATTTTGTTTGATGATGTTTGCTACTGATAGTTTATCAGTGAAATACATGTAGTTGCTATTCAGACATTACGGATTTATTTTGAGTTTTATTTTAAATCACATTAAGAATATAAGAATTAGAATTATAAGAATTCTTCAAATACAAATGTAGCTTTAAAAATATATATATGGTTTAAATTTACAATGAAAATCCAACAAATTTAATTTATTATATAGTATGCTTTAATGTATTTTACGTATGATGTAAAAGCTAGCAAGACTATGAAATGATAAAATATGCTTAAACAGCTATATCTATAATTTTTCCTAAAAGATTGTGCATTTTTTTGGATTAACAGAAATCATAAATTTTCATAGATTCATAGTGATGTGTTACAATAATATATCTTTTATGAAAAAACTAACCGACCAAAAGCCATGGAATTATTGAATGCATTACCTGAAAGTGAACGTGCTAAAATGTATGTTTCCTCCTGAGATGTTCCAGTAGCACGTTGTATTGGTGGGGTAATTCTTAGGGTATCCAGGGCTGACAATGTATCCAGATGTTGAACTCACATTAGTGTTGCATGCTGTTAAATGTAAGCAATGGCATTCCATGAGAGTGTTGGTTACAAGCTTGCAATCAACATTGATGAAAATATTCACTTGGAAACATGCCATGAGTTAAAATATAACCCTACTTTTATTTCATTTCCTATTAATTACCATTGATCTCAAGACACCTGGAACCATTGACTGAATCAAGTCTTGCCCACTCTGGACATATGCACTGTTCAAGCCTTGGGTTGGTAGATATTACTTGGCATGTGTGGGAGCAGTTCTTGACTCGACATTGGGCTGAATAAGATAGAGTACTTATAGATCTTCCATAGGCAAAAAATATTACATTTGATGGATACAGATATAGATATTTAATGTATGCTTTCATTTTAATTATTTTTCTTAATTTTTTTTTAATATGTTTATATTAACTTTTCTTATCTTATCTTATCTGTTTACAGACGCTCCTTCTATACAGAAGATTATTGCGTCCTACGCTTATCTATGGTTTGTGTTTAGTCCTGCATTTTTATTAGAGATTTAAATGTTGATAAAGTGTTGGTTTTCCTGCATTCTTCAGGCAACCCATTCCACGCCCGAATTCTGGACGGGAATAATGAAAATTTGTATGTGTTTGTTCTTGCATACGGAATAAGAAAGGTGTTTTTATCCTTATGTCTTTCTGAGGGTTGTATTAAGTTATCTTTGTGCTGTATTTCTAAATTAGAATTAATTGCTTTATGTATGATTACTACTTTGCTCTTGGTTCTTCTATCCTCTAGTGTTATCAGGATAACTACTATGATTTATTTTTAATTATTTCAAAATAGCCACTACATAATAATTTGTTCTTTACTTTCAATAGAGTATGTTGCATTGAATCCTTTTCTTGTAGTTGAATCATCAGAGATAAAGACGATATGCATGGATCCTCCTGTTGATGTCAAGACCCGTGGACCAGATGAACACAGCCTACTGAGACGTCTGGCACTGGTGCTGTTACCATCATAGACCTCAAGGTAATCTAATGGGCAGCCTTCTACCTCATATTCTGAGATGCTGATTTTTTAAAAAATGTTAAATGATTTAGGTGTTTTAAAAAATTACTATAATTTCGTTTAGTATCTTATCACACATTTAAATTTCTATTACTATAAAAATTTTAATTGTCTTGAAAAGAAACGATTGACGATATTTCCTTGTTTCTATCAAATCTTTTCTCTAAAAAATGTTAAAATACTAAAATTATGTACTATTAAAAAGTATTTGTATCTCAGATTTTAGATTTTCAAACAAAATAGAGAAAAATGTTTTTTGTACATTGCTGCAGAGATCATTTTAAAAAAAAATAGAATTCAACAGCAACAATATGAAAGATGTGTAGTGTAGGTTTTATATCAGAAACGCTGGAAATGTTTCTTTTTGGATTATCAGCTAAATCTATAGACAGCAAATTGCACCTCTCCACACCTGGATTTCTCAATGAATATCCTGGACAAAACAACTTGTCATATGTAAACTGGGTAGAGGTTTCTGGCCAGTACTCTATTAATGGTCTAAACCAGTTTTCTGGCTAAATATGTAGCCTTTCAAATGAATAAAACTTTCTTCATGAACCTATTACTTCGAAAATGAAGATGGATCCTTATACATTGTGGACAAAATGCATTATCTTAGCAGGTATATCTCAATTTCTCAAGCATAGTCTAACAATTATATGGTTGGAACTTGCATCTCTCTTTTCATAAATGAATTAATAGGTAATCTTTAGTTTTAAAAATGTTCATAAGTCTTCAAAATGAAGAATGTAGAGTCACATTGTGTGTGATTTTTCAAAATACCCAGAATACTGTCAAGACAGCATCTTTCAGGAAATGACATTTCAAAATAGGGTTAAAAGAGCAGCAAAACAGTGTTGCTAGGTGACATGTTAATTAAAGTCTCTTGGGATTCTTCTGCAACCATTATCAAATTAATGCTCACTACTCAGATATTTTTAAATGAGAAAAAATTTAAAACATAGCTAAATTTTCGTTAAAAATATTGACCACACAACTACCTTGACATGTCTAAACAGATTTGACCAGAGCAATTGCCCTTGACGAGCTACACATTACACATAAGGGCAGTAATTTTATTAATTTTACTTAAGAATTATGTTGCTTTTTTTTTAAAAACTACTTAGCACACTCATCAATTTATCTCTTTCAAATACACACTTGTCGATGGAACTGCTTACTTTAGAACAATAATAGCATTGGGTTCGGGGCTCACAATAGTCCAAGTACAGTAAGAATTACTGTCATAGTTCTGAGGATAGTTTGAGGACTTGAAATTTCCCTTTCTTGTTGTCAGGGTTCTGTTACAGTCTGAAAGTAAACATTCAAAGATGAATAGATAGAAAATTTTAAAAATCATTCATCAAATCGATCATTAAGCAAAGCTAAATTATTGCAACTCAAAAGTTAAAAGGAACTGTGTTTACAAAAGGGACTAGGTTTTCAATACCTTTACAAAAGCCGCCAACAGCGGGCAATTGACCATTTTCACAAACACAGTCATAACCAGCAACTTTATCCCGGCATTCTAGATGGGGAAGGCAGGTGTTGTTGACACAATCATTGATATTCACAGAACAATTGTTTGACGTCCAGCCAGTTTTACACATGCACTGACCAGTGACCTCATTACAAGATTCCGTGTTATTAGAAACACAATTGCAGCGCAAACAGTTAGGACAAGTCACAGCTTAAGATGAGAAGTAAAAATAAATATTTTTAATCCACATTTTTTAATTTTTTAAATCATAATTATTATTTCTTTTATTTTCAAGGCAAAAATCTATAAAATCACATTATATATTTAAAATGAGTTTATTGTAAGAGATATATAAGAATATTTATGTTATAAAAAGATTAATTTGCAGTCCGTATCATTTTAAAGAAATATATGTGCAATACAAAAAAAATTTAAAAAATTTTTAAAATATAAAACTACGAAATTTTACCAATGCATGATTTTTTGTCCACAGTGCTAAGAATAAACCCTGTTTGGCATCTGCACTGATAGGAACCCTCTGTGTTGACACATATTTGGCTACAAACACTTGAGTTTGTGCACTCATTGATATCTACAAAATTGAAAAACAAAAACTCATTTGCAAGTTTATAGCAAATTAACTATTTCTTTTATTTTCACTTGTGTGTTTTGTTTGTCTGTCATAGTTTGGGAGGACCACTCTCATCATATTAGTTATGTGCTTAGGCAGCCACATACATTATCCCTATTCTTGCACAAAAGGACAAGAGATGGATGGGATAACATATGGGGGTTTGGAAACGATCCTTCCTGACTTATGTGTATTCCTTCTCTCTATGAATTTTATCAATTTTTAAGTCTGGAGAGTCTGTATATTAATTATTTATTGCACATGAAACTAAATGTAACCAACAATAGCTAAAAAAAATATCTTACCAATACACGTTTTATCTTTGTCAACAAATCCAGCTGGACATGGTCCACATACGTAGCCTTCAGTCCCGTTGCCTTGTTCCTGTGCTGTTAAATCTGTGCAGTTCTGCCCCAGAGAACAGGGAAGTGACTCACAGGCATCAAGTTCAAATTCACAGTTGTCTCCTTTAATATCAATAGAACAAACCAAAAAATGACAGTAGCACACTAATTAGACACATTATTCTTGATAGTGATAAGACTAAATAATTCAAAGAAGTTATCTGGATGCTCTGTCTTTAAGTGAAAATTCTAATTTAAGAAAAGACTTATGTAAAGAGACAAAGGTTTCTTTAAATAAAGTACACAGTTGTGACTGGTTGCCTTGTACATTTCCATTGAACTACAAAATTAACTTTAATGACTTTAAAAAATAAAAAATGAAAAGGGTCTATACCTGTGTAAGCTGGGAAACAAATACATTTCAAAATCTTAAATTGTCCCTCCAAGTATTCTAATTGACGAGCTTGTGTTGTGTTGTAGACACCATGCCCACTACATGATGGACGCACAGTAATAGGGATATTCAAGGCAGGAGACAATGCATTTTTTATATCTTTCACTTGGATGCTGGAAATATAAAAAATAAATTAGATTATTTAATGCATTGTGTTATTTAATCTTCGGTGTATTTCTTTTTTCTGGCAGTGTTACATTGTTAAAGTCTTTTAAAAATATATGTAGAAATATTATTTTATTTACCCTTATGATATGAATTAGGACTTTTGAAATCATTTTATTTTTGGCTTCGGTCAATTTTTAATATAATGAAATAAATTATTTTTTCAAAAAATGTTTATGCTATGAAATAAAATATAATTTTGTATTCAATCTCACCATTAATAACTATTGTTTTTTTTTAATTAAATTTTTTATTAATCTTATAAATGTATAATTATTTAATTCTGTAAAATTATAATATTGTTCTACTTATGATTATGAATTTATAATTTCACCCATACCTTATCAGGATAGGATATGTGATATTTGGAAGGTACACAAGTGTTCCATTTGGATATAATGTTAAGCCTCTTGTATTATTTATGGCAACAAATGTTACACTGTCTCCATCCAGATCTGAGGCCATCAATTGTAACTTGTTTACTTGATTCTCAAAGACAAACCATCTGTTGTTTATTATGTTGTCTTTGTTTGCAATCTCTAAAGTTGGTGGTGTATTAGCTGTAGATGATAAAAAAAATAAATTAAAAAAATTATAAATGTGTATGTTTATATTATTATTCTGCAAAATTTTAAAACTAACATATGCCTATGTATAGATAAATTAGTCTAAAACTAACAGAGGCATATTGTTCAAAGTTATCTTCACAAATGGAACTCAAGAATCACCGTTGAAGAACTTTTTAAAAAAAAATTCTTTTCCTAATTCATCTATACAGGATGAAGAATAAATTATGAAAAAATAAAATTTAAAAATATTTGAGTAAAAATACATTATAAAACATTCTCAACATTAATTCAACATTGCTTGGACCAAATTCAAATCTTACAAATGAATATTTGCATTAATTGACTTGTTAATAAAAATAAGCAAAAATTTCTCATTGTGAATTACATTTTACCTAAATTAGTTTTTACAGTTTCAAAAATATCCTTTGAGAGTTTAGTATTTAGAGCCATATTCCGGTCTCCTGTTGTGATGTAATCATAAATACAAGCATCCTTTCCTAAGCCACAGAAAGATGTAGCTTCTTGGAATTTTATGGTATTAAAATCTTCTTTAAATGCTGGAATATATTCTGGGTGCTGATAGTCAGCTGCACTTTTCCCAGGTTCATATATAAAAACTGAGTTGGCTGAATTCACTTTATCTGAAGAGAAATTAAAAGCAGATGAAATTTAAATCTTAAATTTAAAGAAAAATAAGCACAACACTTTGTCTATGCAAATTAATATTTTGAAAAATGTAAGTAGTTACAAGCAGATGCAAACTGTTCCAAAATTTCCCTTTCTGTAAGGTTTTTAGATAAAATAGTTCCATTTGGAAGCTGGAAGTCATCATTTGGATTTCCATTGAAATTTCCAAGCAAGCCTTTGGTTAATGTTTTCAAGGATTTGTCCACTTCCAGGTCAATTTCCAGACTCTTTATACCCATGTGAATAACAATGGACACACCTAGTAAAATAATACAGGTATTAGTAACTTAAAAGAAACAAAAAATGTAGTGTAAATTAAACTGTTAAAAATAATAGGATTTAAATTAATCTTAATTTTAAATTTTAAAAATATTTTTAGGTACAGGTACATCAAACAATATAAAATATACTGAGCATGTTCATAATTGTTTTTACTTGTCATGACTTGTCTGAATCCTGATTTGAATTTCTTAAACATGTTGTTGTTGTTACCCAGATGGACCAGATTGTCTTCCCTAAGGGGATATTTAAGATTAGGAATGGCTTTCTTTGTACCAGCCATAATGTGGTCTACACCATTGTGTGTAATATAAGTGCTGCTCTTTGAAATACATAGGTGAGATTGGGAGGTTACTCTTCTGCCGTATCGCAGAGCATGTAGGTGCCATTACACAAGACAAACAGTGTCATGTCTCCTGACACTTCAATGGACGTGACCACATGGGCGTCGATGACATGCCTGTCGCCGCCATGGTTTCTTGCACAAACACACCCGGCAGGGTCAGTGTGGAGAATAGACTAATCCAAGAGTATGGGACCCTTGTGCCACATGGGATGAATGTTGTGTTTGTGCTGACAACCTAAATTATTCGCCACACCCACCCTCTCCTTTCCTATATAAGCTCATTCTATTATCTTCTTACTATTGCTCTGCTGGACTCTTTGGATGTCCCGCAGCTAAGGTTTTATTTTTTATTTCGTTATATTCGTATTATTTGTGTACTATTTGTAGAAACGTCGCTATTTTGTTACGTCCTGTCAGGCTCACTCATAACCTGTTTACAAGTTACCCATCTATTACTCTATAAGCCTGATTGCAGTCTCACCCATATTTTGTTGTATTATATGTATTTTTGAAATACATTTTTTATTTGTATGTTTTGATATTTAAAAATGTGATGTATAGCATAATAAATGGTAAATATTAGAATTACAAATGTTGTTCCTTACTGTCAAGTTGAAAGAAATAAATTCTTCATTATCTGTAAGAAATTTAAAGCATGTTCAAGACTTTTAACGCTAATACTAACTTACCGCATGAAAAAATGGCTACTACTCGTGTCTTGTTCATCAAATCTTCTCTGAAAACTTCAATATTTTCAGTCTTGAGGCTGAAGTTTTGAGAGCTATAAAAGCTATTGGTGACATCAGAGTCATTGGCCATTACAGTCATTGCTGAGTAATTTAAGAAAAATATAATTTTGATTGAAGAAGATGACTAATGAATTTGTATTTGTATAAAACACTTGGCCAATTTAAGCTGATCTGTTAGCTGAGCTTCAATATCACTAGCCATATCATCAATGCTTTGAGCTATCTTGTCATTTGAGAGATGGCCACTTTCTTTGCCCAGTTTCACATTCCCAAACACACATTCACATCTTTCATGGATTCTACTATGACTGCCTCACCGATTGTATATGGTTTAACATATTTTTTAGATTTTTTTAGTATTAATGGTAGCAAACGTAGGATTATAATTAGATTTTTTTTTCTTTTCTTGATAAATTCTGCAGACCCTAGCCTGATGGCCCATGGACCGGCAGCAGTCCGTGGACTACCCCTTTGAGTATCACTGCCTTAGGAGACAAATAAATAGAGCAGTTATTAACACTCAACATAAACATTTCAGTTTCTAATATTCTCACCAGTTTTGTTTGCTGATAATTTTACTTGGAAAGTGGAGTCAGTTCCTTCTTTGGCAGCAAAAGCTGAGAAGACAGTTGCATTGCTTAAAGTACCAGAGCTTGTTTCAGGTCTGTCTGTCCGGGCCTTTTTCAGATATAAATAAATTTTGAACATATTGAATCCAAAAAAACAGACCTTTGTTTATTGATTGTGGGCCGCGGTGGTCTAGCGGTAGTGCGCTGGACTGCCGAACCGAGACAGAAGAGTTTCGCGGGTTCTATTCTCGGTGCTGGCAAAGCCCCCGGGGGCATTGTGCTAGCCACACAATCCCTCGCTCGTTAGTGGTGGCTAAATAAAACAACTTGTGAACGCTACTTCACTTGCCCCATAGTCCGTCATGGACTGGAAAAGGGGAATTATTATTATTGATTAATAAACATTTTTTTTTCAAATACTGTTTGGAATAATGCTTGAAAAATTTACATTTTTTCTCATAATTTTAGGTCACGTCTTAATATAATTATAGTTGTTTATTGAGCTTTAAACTCAGAGAGCCAAAGTTTTTTCTTATTAATTAATATGACGTGATAAGGGCTATTAAATTATTATTTATTTATATAAATTAAACCCAAGTGCAAATTGCAAAGTAATGTTAAAAGTAAGCATCCTCATCTATTTTCACAGTTTAATTGTTACCTTTCACCTTGCATTACTAAGCAAAAGGTAAATTCTTAATATATAACATAATACAGGAAACTGGTTAGCAATACCTGTAATGTAAAATTTTTAGAAGGTATATCCATAAGTATGTATTCGTTCCAACCATTCATTGAAAACGAACAGTTATCCAGAGTAGTAAAGTGGGGATCTCCCAAGGCAGCACCTGTTGTATAAAATAAAATATAACATATAATGATGAGGCTAAGAGTAGCGATTAATGCGAAGAGTAAATGAAATATTTTTAAAATATATAAAACAATTGTGTATCTTGTATAGCACAACATGTTTTCTAAAGCGGCTTTTTTACTACATATAATCTAATTATATATATAATGGTCACTTTTGGCACAAATTTGTATTCTAAAATATATAAAGCAATAATAAATTAAATTAATTTAATAGAACAGACCAGTTAATTGAAAATTTTAAATTTTATTTTAAACTTTTTTTTAAAATTTGTAAGTAGATCTACATATTTTTAAAATTTATATCTTTTTGGTTAATGATAATAATAATATAATAATAACCCCTTTTGAGGCCATGACGGTCTATGGGGCAAGTGAAGTAGCGTTCACAAGTTTCATTGAGCCACCACTAACGAGCAGGAGATTGTGTGGCTAGCACAATGCCCAGGGGGCCTTGCCAGCACCGATGCTCGAATCCGTGACTCTCTTTTTCCTCGGTTTGACAGTCCAGCAGGCTACCACTAGACAACCGCTTTGGGTAATGATAGTTAAGTTTATTTTTCCAGTAAATACATTTTTTTATTATCATATCAAACACACCTATGACCTTAACATTTTTTTAATTACATTTCAACCAATTTATAACTTACTCATTCTACTCACCAGTGATAAACGGTACCAAATTACTACAGGCTGTGTCAGGAAATACATTGTAGAAGCTGGCACAAAGCTGCTGAGAAGACTGTTTACAGCAACAGTTGTGGGCCTGAATGTTCTCATTAGCCGCCTGCTGGTTTGTTGATACTCCTGTACTCCACCAATTGGGCCAGGGATCATTGATCAACACATGTCCAGCATCAGGACTATTGTGAATAAAAGTTGCCCAGCGCAGGGAGTTGTAATATTGTTGCCATGACCAGTAGTAGGAAATGACACCTCTATAACAACAAATCTGTATGGAGAATTATAGAAATCAGTGGTATAACACCGTAACAAAAGAATACATTTAGGTATTATCGTTATTCAAACAAAGAAATAAATTTTTGGTTTTTTTTACCCTTGATAATATCCAAAATATTTATCTAAAAATAAGTGAGCTACAAATGTAACCAAAAAAAACACAACAATTTATCACCTTCTTTTTCCCTGAGCCATACATATATTAACTAAGCACTGAGGGGAGGATGGTAGAAGTAAGAAGGCAGGCAGAGATTTAGATCTAGGTCATTGGGTTGACAAGCCAATCCACTCTAAATAGTGGCCTACTGTGGTCTATGGCCATTCCACCAAATCAATCTTTGTACTTCAATATAATGAATAATCATTTTAAGTGTCATTCTGTAAGCATCAATAATGATCTGTTACAGGAAGGGATTTTCCAAAAATGGAGATTTAATTAATTAAATTTCTATATAACAGATGCTGTTAAATCATTTCATAAACTAAATGGAACGATGTAATTTGTACTCTGCAGGGCTGGCCACACCACTAGCCTTGGCAAAACTGATGTCTTATTTTACAAAATGGGGTTAGAGAGTATTAAACATATATGAAATTAAAAGGGTTGAGATTAGGGTTAAAATATGACTTTTTATGCTTACATAATATATGGATGGCTCCTATCTCTGTTGAATTGTATGATATTTTAGCAATTACTTTACCAAAGCCCAAATAAAACAATATGTTATTTCGAAAGTGGAGCCGCTAATTACTCTTATTGTTATATCAAAGAAGTGAGCAGCTTAGCTCCCTTGTCTCGAAATATGAGAATATTTCAACATCATTTCCTCTCTCTTAATAAAGGCCACTAGATTAATCTACACAAATTCTAACTTACCCTGTTTCTTAGATTGTTGTTTAATAGAAGCCTCTTTGCTATGCTATTGATAACATAGCAAGTGATATCTCCAGACACACTGAATTGTTCCCATTGTCGTCCCAATCTATCGAGGGTACATGGACATTTATAAAGTTCATCCATGTCAGAGATATATTTAGAATTACTCATAAGGGCTGACTGTTGGCAGACGTATCTCTGACATTTTTTGGCTGATGATGTAAATTTTCCTACTTCATAGGCCCAAGCACCTTTTAAACCTTTAAAAAATCAAGTGAAATATAATTATAATAAGAACAAGTTTCATTCTGTTTTTAATTGTTTTATATTAGAGGCATTAATAATTAAGAAAGTAAATCATCACAATTCAACTGTAGATTTTAAACAATATCTTTTAAATCACTTCACAATTACCAGTATTATCTCCTGTCACATCAGAAAGTTGATAAACAAAATCATCAGTTTTAGATCCAAAATCAAATAAATTTATCCCTGCTCTGACAAAACCTGTATGAATACGTCTGCCTGGTACATTCACCCATCTGAGTGACTGATCTGATGGGCTCTGGTAAAGAATTATTACATATGATGTCTCTTCATCTGAGAATAATAAATAAGGATTTTTAAAACTTTTTAATTGTTTATTTAACGTGTACGACATAGTGATTTTATTATGGCAAATTTGAGTGTTAAAATTAATTTTTTTTAAAAATAATAATCCTGATTATACATAAATAAACACAAAAAATGCAGAATGCCAAAATAAAAATTGTTAATGTGTAGGTCCATACAATATCTTCAAGTGAAAGTAAATGATAGTCTTATCAATTCAAGCAGTTAAGTTTCTAATATATTATATTGACTTCTAATGAATTGGTTTCATTTTTGATAATCATAAAATAACCAGAATAGTGCTTAAATATTTATAAAGAAATGTATTTATTTAAATATCCCACTTAAATGTATCCCCTATTATAAACACTTATTCTTGATGCTAGCTGAAATTTCCACATAGTTATATGAGATGACACTTAAAATGTTACCAATAACATGCCTGAATATTTGATTTGGTTTGCATTTGCTTCTCTTTTGTTTCCACTAATGTACACAGCTTGGAAAGAAGTCAACTCTGTGTCCTTAAGGAAAATGATAATTACACAGTTTACTATAATAATAACAATATTAACTCAAAGTTTTGAAAAAAAGTATTATGTATCTGGAAAGAACATTAATGGTTGATTTCAAATGTCTGTGCAGATTTTATTAAATATGTTCCAACTTGAACTTGAACTATCCCTTAACCCGTCGTTGGGTCGTTGGGGCACCATCGTGAACTGCACACTATCTCACGCCATTTGTCCTGGTCAGCACTTGTCAATTATCAGAGAAATGTTTATTTTTTTGCTGTGCATCTGTTGTGTTGGACAATTACTCACTCTGCACATCCAATGATTGTTGCGTTATGGCAGTTGCTTGGGTTCTCAGAAACTGATTAGAAAAAGTACTTTCAAAAATTGGACAAGAAATGTTGACAGGTAGATTTTGGCCAGTGTTTTGAAATATTTACACATATTCAACCAGCTTACCAAACCATATCAACAACCCCTTGCCCTCATTAAGTTTTAAAGCAAACGATGTGTGCACTGAGCCCAGAAAAAAACAACCTACAAAACCCACTAAATCTTAATGCAGCAAGTGTGATAGATTAATTGATAAAGAACGCTCTGTTCTTGCATGTAAAATCTACCAGTATCTAATGTGTTATAAATATTTAATTATGCAGATAAAAATTTATTTTAGTTTCAAACAATGTCATATAATCAATTGGAAAAAATACAAACTTACATCATAAGTAAACATATAATTTGCAAACATATAGCCAAACACATATAAATTAACATTTTTACAATCCAAACATGAAGTAGATATTATTTTTTCTATTAAATTATGGATGGGTGTGTTACATAAACTTGTTGTGGACTTCGCTAAATATATCAAGTCTCATCCCCCACCAAAAAAACGCACTAAAAACTTATTTTTGTTTAACTTTAGACAACTGAGTCTTCTAATGAATTTGTAGATTCAACTGACGATGAGTCAAAGTTTTGAAAGAAGACTGGGGATATCAGAGATAACGGCCCATCTCTGTAATAAGTTAAACCAATTAATATTAGAAAATAATTAAATTGATTCATTTTGGCTTAACGTTTTATTTTTATTTTGACTGTTTCAACAAAAAAAAGTAAGATTTAAAAATTATATTTTTTTAAAAATGTGTTTCAGACAAACCTGCTCACTATCTGGATGAACATCAATCCATGTAGCAATTAAAACTGAGTTCACACTAAAGTCCAATAGTTGAAAATATGTCTTTACATCCTTGGCAGCTCTTTCAAATACCTGGCTAACTGGTGAGTTGTCATTAGTGCTACATTTTTCATACCAATGATAATACAAACTGCCTTTATTTGTATTTATCTTAGCCCAAAATGGAGCTATCATGTTTTTGTTAGTTGTATATGCAAGAGTTAAGTTGGGCTCCTTTGGAATTGCAGGAATCTCAAAACTGATAACGCCATTGCTTAGAATCTGAAATACCAGGTGACATCAAAATAAACACATAAAGACATAGATTTTATGCAACTGAATGACAAGCATATATATTGCTACAGTCAAATGACTAAATTCTATTAGGAAATAATTTTATTTTTTATGGCAATAAATAAAAACTGACTTATTATTTTGAGTTACATGTAACACTAATTAAAATTATTGAGGCTCTATTTAAATATTAAATTCACATAATTTTAACACCTTGCTATTGTAAAAAATTTCAAATTGCACAAAGGTAAAACTGACATATTAATGTCTTAATTATATGCTTCCATGCATTGAAATTCTATTCCAGAAATTAAATCATCTTCAAATGAGTTGTTTGTTTTCTTATAACATCATCCAATGACCAGTTCATGGCGTGAAGTCAACCGATGTACAACTTTTACATTAACCAGACTGAAATGTCAAAAGTTCCAGTTAATTTGTGTACTGTTTGTTAAAGAAGTCATTGGTTGTAAAGTGTTCTGTCTTTTTCAGAGTCACCATGCTGTTTTGGTAATTGCCAATAAGTTTCCACTGCTTGATACAAAAAGCAAGCACAAGTCTTTCAGTCCTGTTGCCCTCCCATTCCTTATATCAATTCTTCTTGTCAGCCAACCATTGTTTGCACCATCATAGGTGTCTGGGGTATATGGTTTGGGTTAGGCTGCCACTGTTTTGGCCATTGCCTCTTATATTTGATCCATAATTAAAACTAATCTAAATATATACATTTTTTGCTGTCTTGGTTAAAACCATCTTGGTAAATTAGTTTGCTAACATTAGAGAATAATTTATTTGTTGTACTATTTTTTTCCACCTTTTATTAAACAGATATTTTGATAAAGTTATGAATCTAAAAATTAACCTTTGTCACATATTTTGTACAATAGATAGTTTATGTTTTTTTTTATTTTCCAATCGTTTAAGTATCATTTTTGTACAAGAAGTGTATAATTTACTTACATAAGCTTCTGTTTGCAGTCTATTACCATATGGTACACCTGCTACTCCCAAATTAACTTTGCTGTAATAAGCTCCATTCCAAATGTCTTTACCTTCTCTCTTTTGAATGGTATCACTTGCATTTGGCCCATAGGGATAAAATGGCACTAAAAGTAAAAAAAAATTAAGCTATTTATAATTTAAATTGTTTTCAATATTGATTAATATTTATTTCTTCATTGTCTTCTTCCAAATTCAAAAGTGCATCACTTCTTTAAGTAGAACTGTCAATAGCAATACTTTTCACTCTGAATTACTTTGTTTCACCTTCCAACTCACCAGCAATAAAAAAAAAGAAAGATAAATTCTTTTATTTAAAAATAACTCAACATAAAAAAATAAAACTGAAATTTTAAAATACTTTATTCATTAATTTAAAAAAAAACACAACTATATATAGTCGGACCTCTCTAAGTCAAACTTCCCTAAGTCAAAAATCTCCCTATATCAAATTAATTGTTAGGTCCCAGTCAAATTCTGCTCCTATTACGTAATTTTCCCTAACTCAAAATCTCCGGAAGTCCATTTTTTTTTCGGTCCTTTTGAGCTCGACTTAGAGAGGTCTGACTGGAAAAGTTTCTGGATAGACATATAACATTTATTTTAAGTAACATGAGAACTAATATCTTTTAAAAGGAAGTAGTATACTAAAGACCATTTAAAGTTTGCAATAATTGTTAAAATTTAATAAATCTTACCAACACAAGTGACTTTATCTTCACTTAGAATCAAATTATCTGGGCAAGTGCATTCTCTCTTTCCTACTGTATTGATGAAGCAAGTGTGGGAACAAAGTTGAACACCTGCACAGTTGGAGCTGGCTAAAATAGAACAATAAAATAACATTTATTTTTTAAAAATGTTATTTATTATTTTTAATTAATCTTGCATTAAACAACTAAGCTTAATATAGATTTGTTTCTGTTAAAGTTTAGAAAAAAGCATAGCAAAGAAAGTGAGTTTGCAAATTCCCTGTTTAGCACCACATAAAAACACAGTTTTTGTAGATATGTTAAGATATTGCTTAATTATTTTTTTTTAAATAAAAGTACTCCTTATATAGTCCTCACAGTTAACATCAAACAGATGTATTGAAAAAGCAAGAGAGAAAGGCAATTGAAAAACAAGAAAGTTTTTAGAAAATATTCTTACACAGACAATAATGTTAGTTTCTAGTCAAATAAATTACTCAATTAATCGTAATCATCCCTATAATTAAGGAGACTTCATGTCATCAAATGTTTAATTAGAACCTTACTTCCTTAAAGAAAAAAAACTTTAAAAAAATATTTGTTTAACAAATATTTTATAAAATTAATCTCAATTATTTCATCTGCAATGCTATTTCAGTGATATAAGGTTTAAGGACTAAACATTTACTAAATTTACTAAATTTTAATCTGAAAGGAAAATAAAACCTTTAATGTATGTCATTATTAGTTTTCATTCACATGTCTCATAAAACATAATGTTTTGTTCAATAAATTATGAGACTATATAACAGTTGAATTATATTTTCTTTTTCATATTTAAAATTATATTTACAAAGGGTTAAATTTGTTAATTTGAGTCTATGTATTTAAAAGTATATAATACAAATGAGATACAATGTAGCTCTCCACATTGACTATTCCTTTTCTTTACATTGTATATCTTAAACCTTAATAAAATCTTAAGATAATAAAAATGCTGATTTAAGTTGAAATAGGATAAATAAGACCCATCTGTAATATTATTTAGCACCTTCATTGGGTCCAATTTTGCTCATCAACTATGACATACCTACACACTGTCCAGCCCAATCAAAATTAAAGCCAGGTCGACACATGCAGGTGTAATTTCCAGGAGTATTTTGACAAACAGAATTTAATGGACATTTTGATGAAATACCAGGCATTATACATTCATTCACATCTTCAGAACAATTAACCCCTGTCCATCCAGGTTTGCAGACACAAAGGCCATTTGTGTTATCACAGAATATTGTATTAGTCTGTAAACAACTGCAGGCAATGGAGCAAGTTGATCCATATTTGAAAGATTGACAAGCTAAGGAGATTAAAAAAAACAACATGAGATAGAAGTAATTTATGTCATCACTATTTACCTCTTGGAAAAAAATATATTGGTTTAAATTTAAAAGCAGCTGCAATATTGTACCCCAAAAGAAATTAGTCAAAAAATGATGATAAATTTTCCAGTAAATGTTTAAAATATTGTTACATATCCTTATCTATCAAATGATTATTTATAGTAAACAAGGTATAATGACAGCTAAAAAAATACAATAGAACAAATGTTTTAGCAAATAGCCTTGTTCAGCGAACAACAACACAAAACAAAAACACACACAAATTAACTCAACTAAGTTGTATAATATGGCAATCAGATAGAACAGACAAAATAAAAAAAATAAAAAAATTAAAGTAAAATGACATTCAAGTAAAATGACATTCTCAAAGTCCCATAAGTAGTTTGTTCTCAAATTTAAGTCTAGAGAAGTTTTTTAACAGGACAGAACTTGTAACATAAAGATATTTTGCACTTTGTTGTGTCATTTTTTTAGGTTTCCTCCAACATTATTTATATGATTTCTTTCTACCTAGTGTAAATATAGTCTGAAAAATATATTATCATAAATTAAATATATAAACTCACTGTGTGTTGAGTAGGAAGCAAGAAACCCCTTCTTAGTTACTGACAAGTCAGTTTTAAATGTAACTCTCATTGTATTGCCGGTTGTTCTCAGAAAACCAAAAACTTTAGTGCCACAGTATTTTCCAATGACACGACTTGTGGTAGACGCCCCATCATAAACTGTTACATCATCGAAATTGCATTGGGGATGTGTCTCCAAATCAAATGTTAGGAAACTAAGAGATAAAGGTGGATGTGAAAAGGTAAAGTCTTAATACCCATTATTTTTTTTTAATTAAGCTTATTAGATAAAAAAATTTTTAGATATTCTAATAATATGCTTTCTTTACAAGAATATGGCAGCATTGAAATCAAATAATGTAATTTTTATCCTTTGTTTAATTGATGTAGAGGTATAATACAAAGAAAGATCTGAGAATCATCTATATATATAAAAATCAAAGTATGTCTGTGTGTGTGTGTGTGCATGTCCTTTATAGCTGACTAAACCATTCATCCGATCATCATGAAATTTTTGGAGACTGTTAAGTACCTATCTGGGATGGTAACTGGCAACTTTGATTTCTAAATTTAACACTCATGGGGCACCGGGGGCCCATAATGTCATTTTTTGCTTAAATGAGCTATATAAAAATTAGTTTAAGCACTAGCTGCTGTGTAAATTGTTGGATCTTAACCAAACTTTGTATATGACAACTTGATAGTCAATATTGAAATACTATAGGGCACTGAACTACAAATAGTCATTCCTTTGGGGCTGGGGGCCCAAAAATTCACATTTCTTAAACGTTTAAGATTTTATTCACCATTCAGTCATTAACAATCTTGACAAATAATGACACATGTATCCATTATTATAAATATTGAAATGAACAGGGGTTTTGAACTTTATATCTTGCACTGAATGGGCCCCGGGGCCCTTAATGTCTTTTTTTGCTTATATAAGATATATAAAAATTAGTTTATGCGTTAGCTACTGAGTAAATAAATGGATCTAAACCAAAATTTGAATACAAAAACTTGGTAGCCCATATTAAAATATTATAGGGCACATAACTTCAAATGTCCATTCCTTCGGGGCCGGGGGCCCCCAATGTCTTTTCTTCGTATATGTTTGTTGTATTTTCCCCCATTCAATTTTTCACAATCTTGAGGAATATATCTATGAGGAAACTTAATTAAATTAAAAGGTTTTTGAAATTTACATCTATCACCAAATGGGCCCAGGGGCCCCTTAATTTTATTTTCCCCCTATTTTAGGTATATAAAAAGTAGTTTAAGAGTTAGATATTGAGAAAATAACTGGATTTTGACAAAACTTAGAATATAAAAACATAAGAGCCTATTTTACTATAGGGCACTGAACTCTTAATTTCCATTCCTTCGAAAAAGTCTTTTTACTGAACTTTAATCATTGTATTCCCTATTCAATTTTACACAATATTGAGGAATATAGCTTGAGTACAATGGCAATAAAAAACTATAATATCACTCATTTTGGGGCCGGGGCCCTTAATATCATTTCTTCTTTTGTACGCTATTTAATGATTAATTTATTTATCCGTTTGCTATGAAACTTGGATTTTTTTTTCACACTTCCACGAAGGTTTCTTCAGAATTGTTTTTAAACATACCACTCATTGGTTTCTTTAAATTTATTCCTTTTTACTTTGATCGTTGCAACGCACGACGGGTCTGCTAGTAGTTAATAAATTTAATAATTGATAAGCAACTGTTATTTTCTGTCAATTTATATTTTTTAAAATTATCTATTTAAGGTCATGAGCAATGTTTCCTTGGAAGTATATCATAATATAGTTTTTACTAAATCATAAATGGTTGCTTTTTAGAACAGTTTAATTCATGTACAAGTTGTGTAAAAACACTGTTGCCTTAGCTAACATTTTTTTTTAATTAGCTTAACAACTCCTTAACTAAATCCTCTACTTTATTCATTAAACTACATGCTTCCTTTTCTCATTCCATCCAACTGGGATGAATACTTATGATTTTGAGCTGTTACATTGCCTAACTGCTTTAAAGTAAGTAAGAATAATATTATATATTTATTTTTTTGCAAGCATTGGCGCACAGTTAAAATCTTTAAAAAAAACACTTCTCTTGTTGGTGACAACCTTTTTTGGAATACAACCCACATGCTAGAACTAGTATGGAGTCGTCCATTAATGATGTCACGTGATTTTGGTCGATTCCCCTCCCCTCTCACACATCGTCACAAAAAGTTAGCCCACTCCCCTCAATAAAAGCCATATTTCTTATTTGAAAATGAGCATGTTTCAAATCACTTTATTGTCATTTAAGTTTGTATTTAATGTCAGGCTACACTCTAATATCATAACACCCGTGGAGCAATTTAAAATGTTATTAAATAAATTGTAAGCAGTCAAATATGTTATTGTAACTTTATTTAAAGTTGCGAGTTTTGATGTGACGCCACGTTTCTTAAACACCTCCTTCCCCCTCATTACAAGATGTGTGACCTCCCTCCCTCCCTCTCCTGGTGCGTGACATCATTTATGGACGGCTCTTGTGAATCGAAATGACCAATGGCGCATCTGTAACTTGTAGGAATAACAATGGGCGTTTCTCAGGTGTGTTCTTAGGAAGTTGCTATCATACAATGAGCGACTCACCCAATAAATAAATTATCATGTGATTTTGTGTATTTCTCGCAAATTATGAGTGAATTCACTTAACATGAGTTCTAAGAAAGTTAACGAGAGAAGCCAGCAACTAAAACATATGGTTAGGATCACCAGGGAGTTGAAAAAAAAATATTTTTTTTAAAGAATGAAATTGGAGTGCTTGTCTGAAACTTAGTAACAGCATACCGAAAGGGGAGATTGACGATTTCTTTGATTGTAAAAAATAAAGATTTTATTAAATGGGCAAATGTTGCGAACAGGGTGAAATCGATTACAAAAGAAAGATCGGGGACATTAGACCAAGTTCAAAAATTGCTTTTGATCTGGATACAGGAAAACTGAAAAAAAATCGTTTAAGTTCTTTTTACTATATATTTTAGTATTAAGCAGTGTTTAAATTATTTTATACAACCACGTCAATAAAACTATAATTAATAAATAACAATATGCTTTTTTTCCATGGGAACATATTAATTATTTACCTTCTATTTCTTATAGAAAAAAATATGTTTGGTTTACGTCTAATTTGGTATACGTCCAAATGTCCGGAACGGATTAAGGTGGTCAACTAAGGTTCCATTACATCAAAAATGTCGTTGGTAACATAAATGCATACCTTGTATTGTTTCTGTATTGTATTGTTTCTGTATTTTATTGTTTCTGTATTACTTGGAAATTTATATCCCAAATAATTAAGGTTCTCCTTTGAGTCACAGGTGCACTAACAATTCACTAGCAATATAATATCTCATTTATCCTATATTTTTAACAATTTTCTGAACACATCATTGTCTGATTTTAGTTTGCTTGCTTGTAATAAATAAGTAATTAACAAATATTTAAAAGGGGGAAAACAAAAGAATGCTTGTGAAAGCACAATTATCTAACCTTGCCTGTGCTTTTCAACGTTTATACATGTTAAATCTGTCACTATTATTGATAGTATCAATAATTGCTTGCAAAAATACTTGCCTCAAAGTCACAACACTATTTGCAGGGCCTGTGATAGTCCAGTTACACGATCCATTATCCAAATAATTCCGTGGATGCTGTGGACTTGTTATATATCCAGACTGCATATTCAAATTAGCAGTGCAGGCTAAAAAAAAATTGAACTTAATACTTAATATACATTTTTTAAATACCTTTATCAATTTCAATAAATTATTTAGTGAAAAGTGTTGTAAAAATAAATATGAAAAATAATAAAAAGGCATATACAACCTGACAATTGTCTTTACTATAACTATAATGTAGCTACTTTTAACATTTATTTATTTTTAAATATAAATAGAAAAAATGAATTTTAAAAAGAATGATTAAAAATAAAATATCAATAACCTAAGAAATTATTATTGTCTTGTCCCATAAATAACATATTCATTTATTTCATGATATTGATATATTTATAAATTCAAACCTCTTTCTAAAATATAAATACTAGTTAACTTAAAATTTTGTTTTTATAACATTAAAAACATATTTTAAACAGTTATATCTTATCTTATCTGTTAAAGACGCTCCGTCTATACAGAAGATTATTGTGTCCTACACTTATCTATAGGCTACATAACTCTAAAAATTTTAAATAAAATTTACTAGTAAACTTACATGAAACAGGACTCAAGCAACTGTAAGTTAAGTATGGACTAAAGCAAACAGAATTGCTTGGACATGGATTAGACAAGCAAGCATCATACTTCTGAGAACAGTCACTGCCAGTCCAACCCGTTTTACAAACACACTGACCAGTCAAGCTGTTACAATAGTTTGTATTGCTTTTTGTACAACCACATGAATACTGGCATCCATGACCAAAATACCATGGCAAACATTCAGCTGAAATATTTCAGATAATAATTAATATGACCAAGTGATATAAATGAATTAAAAAAATTAAAGTTTATTTTAAAATTTTTTAAAATGTTAATATATTTTCTTTTAAAACATTGTCTTGTTATAATTTATGAGCGCCATTAATAATCACCATGTGTGTCCATAATAGAATAGACAATAAAATTGGAATTAGCTGATCAGCTACACGTTTAAATATACTAAATATAAAGCCAAATGATTTTATTTTAATATTTTTAAAACGTACAGTAAAATTTATAAATATTAAAAATTAAAAAGCCATAATTTTTTTCCCAAAACAAATCAAACAATACAGAATAAAAAGCACACAATATTTTTTAAATTGAATAATATTTAAACATACGTTTTTAAATGCCAGTAATATGCACCCATTTAATAATTTCATAAACTGGTAAAATTTGGAAGGCTGCTTATAACTAAGTTATGAATGTTAATTTTTTTCTTACGACTGGATATGTAGTCAGCAGTGAATCCCCTGCTTGTAACAGAGCCGTCAGTCCTGAAGACAATGTACATCACATTTCCAGTGGATCTCAACGTGATTGGCATGGTCCCTTGACAGTAATGTCCTAACCTTCGTGAATTGATGCTGCTTCCATCGTAGACATCAACATAATCATATATGCAGGTTGAATGAATCTCCAAACTCAGATCTGATATTCTATTAAAGAGAGCAACATTAATCACTTTAATTTCAAAAAAAATATATTTTCACATTATTGTCCTTGACTACTAGTGAGACAGAGCATCTAAAAATTAAAAATAAAATTTGCTAGTTAATGCTCGCTGAATTTAACAGTTAATTTTATTTTTTAATTTTAATGACTTATTACCTAAATGACACCGTCTCATTTGCGCTGCCTATAAGAGTCCAGTAACATAATGTATTGTCTAAATAATTTCGTGGATAACCTGGGCTTGATATAGTTCCTCTAGTGGAATAGAATGTTCCCCCACATGCTAAAGCTGTAATAAAATATTTTTAAAAAGGAATAGCTAGGTTAATATAGAATTTTTTTTGGGATAATTTGAGGTGCAACAATTTTATTCTAGCGAATGAGCTCATGAAAGGGTTTTACCAGCACTAAAATAACAATCAATCAAGTCTCAATAATTTGTGGATTTCATAATTTTTGTTAACAGTTGCACTTTAATTTAATATATCTTGAGATAAAATAAAGTAATAAGATGCTTAGTACAACAGAAATTAATATTATACCCCACAAAGTAATACATGAGAAAAAAAAACAGTATTTGAACCTGAATATGATTGCTTATAATTTTAATTTAAAAAAATATATTAATTTTTAAAAAACTACATGTACTTACAAAAAGCAATTCTGATATATTTTGAAAAAGCGAATCAATTTTTTTTAAAATTAATATAAAATCTTCCTTAAAACTTAGTCAAAATTGATAAAAGCGAAACTTAAAATATCTTAGCTCTATGTATGTATATGTATATTTATGTATAATTGTTGACATAAGAAAACCAGGGATCAGCTTCGGATGTAATAATCTGCTGCATAGAAAGAGAGTCTGTAATATACATTAGATTGATAAGTTAAATCAATATAATTACCTGTTGCAGTGTAGCTTGCTTTGAAACCAGGTCTTACAACGGAACCATCAGTTTTAAAAGCTATATGCATGCTGCCTGATGACCTTAAGGTGGGAGGTAGTGTTTTACCACAATATTTGCCAAGTAAAGCAGAAGAGTTGTTATTTCCATTGTACACTTGCAAAACATCATAGTTACATGTTTGATGACTTTCAAGGTCAAAATTTTGGAAACTGTAAATAATTTAATGGTTATTTTGTTGTAATATTAAGTGAATAGGTGAAATAAGTTTTGAAAACAGTTAATCTTGAATTGCTACATAATGAAAATTTCTCTTTTGAAATTTTTAATAATGAGTTATTGCATGATGGAAAAACTAGTCCATCATGTTAAATAATGTAGATTTATGCAATCAGATATTTTTAAAGCACAATTATTATTGAATTAAAAGAATTGTGTCTTTCTCAATGGAAAATGAAAGTGAAAAAGCTCATGAATTTTAATATAAAAAATAATTAAATTTCCTTCTTTCCTATATTAATATTAAAATCATTAAGACAGTGCATTTTATGTATTTATATTTAAATGTATTGTTAATACCTCAGTGTAATCCCTGAACCAACTATCAGCCAACACAGCATTGTGTTGTCTTGATAGGCATTTGGAAATGAGGGGCTTGTTATAATGCCAGATGTAGCAGTTAATATTGTGCAAGGTTTGGCTATAAAACAGAAACAATACAGTTTAAGGAATTTTGAGTGGGTTATGTTAACAATTGCTACAGATTTACATATTCTTTAAGCAAAGATTAATTTTAAAACAATTGACAATAATAATACATAAGGGAATTGATTCCAACTTGGAAATACAAAATAAAGACATTCTAACACACCATCAGAGAGATATAGGGAGAAAACTTTTCTTATTGCGTATACAAGAATAAAAACATGCAAATTCTTATTCTTCCCATGTGGAATTCAGCGTGGAATGGTTTGCCTGATCAAACCAGGAAAACTAACAGTCTCTTAACATTTAAAAATCTAATAAAAGTGCAAGACTAGACATAAACCTTGGATAAGCGTAGGACGCAATAAGCTTCTTTATAAAAAGAGCCTGTGTAATAGATAAGTTAAGATGATAAGATAATTATCACTATGACAGATAGAAATATCTAAGAGTAAGAGGAAGATCTAGGTTTCATAACAACTGATTGTAACCTACAGCCATAGATTCAATGACAGTTATTAAAACTTTCATATAAGTTATCCTACTTATACCTGGTTCCAATATAAGAATTATTATTATTAACTCTTTCCAAAGGAATTTTTTTTACTACTTGATCATCTAATAAAAGAAGCATGGTATAAAATAAAGTTGGAAACGGTTAACCGGTTCTAAGAGCAAGACCAGTCCTGTTTGATATGGACCGGTAAACCGTAAATTCAGTTTGTTAGCGTCTTTCGTTGTTTTTTGGTTGTTGTTTTTTTTTAAATCTTAAAACAGCAATAAAACTTCAATTTAAATATTATCCGGTGCATTATCTATGCAGGCTATTGAAAGGCTATTTATCCAACTTAAAAATGTATGAGTCTAATAAAAATTTTGATTATTAATATTCCTTTACACTCAAAATATTTTTAAAAATTGTTCCCGGTAAAAGATAATTCCATAACTCAAAAACAATTATTTACACTTATCTTTATTAAATCATTTTTTTTAAATTTATTTATTAAAGAAGTAACGTGTTATTTTTTAAAATCTAAACAATTTTGTATATGATTTTATGCTAAAACTAAAATGGAGAAATAAAATAAATTCTTTAAACTTTAAAATAAATTATTTTTTTAATGTTCAGAATCATATTACATGTATAACATTATTGTATGTCATTTATTTGGACTATTAATTAGAGTTAATATTTCTCAAACCCTGCGAACTGAATGTTGCGTTGAAGCCTTTAACTTCACCATAGCTGCTCGTCTGGAAGACAATACGTGCGGCCTGTGAGGTGGTTCTCAAAAAAGGTGGCAATGTAGCTCCACAAAATCGACCAAGTGACACTCCGGTGGAACCAAGGATCACCTCGTCATAAACTTCTACGTAGTCACTTGAACAACCGTAGCTGCTTTGGAACTGAAAGTCCGTGAACCTGAAAAATGTAGGATTACAATGTTGTATTACAATTTTTCTTCCTGAATTATTTAAAATACAGAGCAATTAATTTCTTCCTTGAGTCACGTGAACCACTCCGTAATCTTCGCCTTTAGCACCGCCTTGTGAGCCTTGTCATTCCGTTGACGCTTAAAAATCGACACACGAAATGTTGTCTGGGTATTTTTATTTTTGTCATAAAATCTGTCTGTCAAAAACCCTTTAAAAACATAACATCGACGTTCATCCGTCAATGAAGAAGACAAAATTTTTTTCCTACAGGCGTATTATCTAATATATAAAGCTCAGTTGGTGTTTGTATCTCTGTACTGTATGTTTCACTTTTTCGACTTTGTTAGACAGCCACGGAAAACCCAAATGATGGACGGGGACCATATTTGGCAGGACGGTTCCTTTTACCCTGAAGGTGGTTTTAAGTTAGTTCTTGTAATTGTCCCTTTTGCCCGAATGCCGTAAATTAAATAATCAGAAAATGCAGAGACAAAGAATAAAAAATTTAACCTCATTTCTGTATTGAACAAATTTACGCGGACGTTCAAATGCCGTTCAAAGCGAGTTACTTTTGGTGACGTTTTTTTCCCCCAATACTTTATTTTCAGCTGTGCGCATTCAAAAAATATTATAATGTCTAATTACGGTGCGCACATTTTCGTGTACGCTTCATAATTTGAGCTGTGTAGTACAAAGAATTGTCATTTTCTTTACTGTTACTTTCTATATATTAGAAAGACACGTAAACATATTTAATTACAACTGCCACACGATGCATTACATTTAATTGTTTACACGTTTAAATTTCATTGCGAATTTGTTTTAATTATTTTCTGTTCCATAACTCGACATTTAATTTAAAAAAACCTATTTATGTAATAATTGTGTCAGTATTTTTTTCAAGGCTTCATTTTTAGCGGTCCGCGTTTTAAAATCTTTTATCGCCTGATTACTGTGCGCACATTTTCTTGTACGCATCTTAAATTTAGCTGTGTCCTATTAATATAACATTTTGTTTGTCTTTTATATAAGCTATTGTCTTTTACATAACCTATACACTTATACCATTTAAACTTAGGCTACCGGACCTATTAACATAAGTAGTTAAATTAAATAAAGTGATCCTGAAAACGCTTAATTATTTTGTATTGCGAATTGAATATGTTATGTTCATTCCTTTGATGATGGTTTAACATAGGCCATTTTTAAAATCGATTATTGTCATGGTTTCACATGCATTTTTAACAAAAAATTGATTTGTTTTGTTTGTTTTTTAAAAATTAGGAATATAGCCTTAATTTGTTTATTTATCTTTATTATCTTTATCTCATAGACGCTGTTGCAAATATTGTATTAATTACAATTGTGTTACGATGCAGTGTGATAAATATATAAAAGCTTTTTTAGTGACGACTGTGGCAGAGATCTTTTGGCAAAATGTCAACAAAGCAGTGGCCTTTTTTTATGGATACAAACAAAAAGAAAACATAAAAATACCAACTGAGCTTTATATATTACATATGCGTTTAAATTATTTTATTTCAATTATTTTCACGATGCATTGTATTAATATTTTACATGCAATGAATATAATTGAGATTTTTAAAAAATGTAATTCATAACTCGACATTTAATTAAAAACCACAGACGTAGCGAGTTTATTTATGTTGAAAGTGATGGCCTATGTCAAAATAAACTTACACTTTTAAACTGTTTACTTAAGCTTTATATACACTATACATTATAAACTTTCGCTACCGAACGTATTAACAAAAGTTGATTAAATTTATGAAGTGATCCTTAAAACGCTTAATTAATATAAATTGGGAATTGAATATGTTTTTATGTTCATTCCTTTGAATAGCATAGGCCATTTCTAAAATTGCCTTTTAATCATTTTTAAGATACGCTTATTAACAGACGGTTGAATCTTTTTTTTTCTTTTTTTTTCCAGATATTAAATCTGGTGTGTGTGTGTGTGCATTGAATATAATTTACAAAATATGATGCCTTATCCGAAATATGGAACAAAAAAAAAGATTCCTTTTTGAAATTATACACATTGCTATAAACCGTAAATATAAATCGTAACATATAGAGACATAAAAAATGTTAAATATTATTTCCCTGTTAAAACAATTACGAATTCGTCAAAAGGAGGTGTTATTTTGGTCCAGTACATTTACTTTATAACGAGACTTTATTTTATGCGGCCCGCTTTCTATATGTCTAAATATGGTGTGCACATTTTTTTATATCATTTTAATACGACCATTTTAAAAAAAAATATTTTAGAAAGTACATTTATAATTTTGTTTGTTTGCGCTATGAGTCACTTAGCTTTTGCCTTTTAAAGGGATAGTGCCACATGTTCTTTATCACATAGACGTGGTTACAAATATTATATAACTTACAATTGTGCTACGATGCAGTTTCTTAATTATATATTAAATTTTTGAGTGACGAGGGTGGTAGAGCTCTTTCGGAAAACCTATAAGTTATGTTAATTTTGTACACGTGGGAAATGAAATTGTAAATTTAGTTATTATGATCGGCAAGAATCATTATTTAATAAATCATATCTTTTAAATAGTAAGGTTATGTTAAAAGGCACTGCATTAAGGGAAAACAACTCACGCGGTAAAATGGCATATCTCTGTTTCTCATAAGATTTTAACTAAATAGATGAATCTGAAATTTAACTTGGCAAATAAAAATTGTAATAACCAGCAACTGATACTTGGATAAAGGGTCAGCACACTCCCGCTACAAGTGCGGGTATTTTTCTAGTAACTCAATAAATGGAAGACTCACTACGCGAAACGAGACGCAGCAGTCAAAACGCCTCTTCTCGAGTGATGACACTCATTTTAATTACAACCACTAAAAGTAGAGGAGCAAACTGTTGACTCAGAAAATTCACCAACTTTTATGTTTGTACAGGGAAATGTAGAATGGCACAATATAACAAGGATGCATCGACAGTTTAGTGTACAGACAAGACGGAAAATATAAATCCTGTGGCAAATACTGTGGCATTTTTATATCATCCTTTTCAGGAAAGAGAATCTCTTGACTCTTTAAATTCTTTTATGTTCACATCACCAGAAAGATTTAATGTCAGAAAGTCAATGTAGAACGTGTGAGCTATCATTGGTGGATTCGGGGCCACACAGTTTTAAGAAATTATTTAGACTAGAATGTTGACCTATTCTTTAATTACTAGCGTATCACCCGTCTAAAATGACGGAAGTTTTCAAAATAAATACACATCAGATTAAAAAATAACGTAATACAGAACTTTCATTTATTTTATTTATTTTATTTGATTCCTTTATTATCATATTGAACGATTTTATGCGGAACGTTCGAAAAGAGTTATATTTGGTGCAGTCATTTTTGGTGCGAACTATTGAACAAATCAGCATAACATCCAAGAAGCATTACATCCATTACGGGAATTATGTATGTTGATAATTTATGTGACCTTATCAAGTTCTTTCAACACTATTAGTATAGATCATGAGATAATATGAATGGTTTATAAATATGCTTTAAATGATGCTAAAATTATTCGCTTATGGAAGGATGCCTTGGATCAAATTTTAGATGTGGTCTAAAAAAGTTACTGTTTCTATAGGAAACAAAGGATGTACCCCGGTACTGATGCAGTACATCACAGCTATTTTTTCTTTACACTCAGTATCAGAGATAAATAGACTGTGTCTGATTTACTTATAAGCTACTCAAGCTATAGCTTTGGGCCCCACATTCTTGCACCCCACGTCCCCAAAAGCCACCCTACAAAAATATATTCCGAGTGAGTAGTTGTCACATTTGGCACTGTCATAGAATAGCTAGTCTTAAAAAGTGCCACATATCTCAAATAGCTTAGGGCCTTATCAAGTCTAAATTCTGCATTGCAAATTGATGATTAAGCTTAACAAATGAACGCTAAATCCGAAATGAGGACATTTACTCAGAAGCCTATATGCATAATGTAAATATTTTTAAAATGTCAGATGTTTTCTTCATGCGTGTGTTTTGTGAACGACCATATTTCCTTAGCCGCCTTCAGGCATGTTTGCAACTACGGCTGTCACTGTACCAACGATTGCCGCTTCGCCACTTTCATTCTCATTTTAATAATATATCGATATATAGATGAGACCAAAGAACAAACAAAATGAAAATTTAGACCAGCAAAAATATTAGCCTTTCAAGGCCCAGGCTATACATAGCTCTCGTTAGAACCATTGTCCTGTATGGATGTGAGACCTGGACACTACTCGCAACCGCTGAAAGTAAGTTGCAGGTATTTGAAAATAAATGTATGAGAAAAATTATCCAGATCTCTTCTCTAGAACACAAGGCCAATGAGTATGTCTGGAACAGAATAACCTCCATTGTGGGCGGTCAATCGACAGCGGAAAAAGTTGGCTTAACATAAAAGATTGGACAGGGCTAAGGTTGAATGAATTACTGGCCGCCGCTTGAGATAGGCGAATGTGGAGATCAGAATCCGTTGATGTGTCCATGCGCTCCTCCCAATGACCGCAACGGTCACGGGCCTGATGATGATGATGGTACATATCACATAGTGTTCCACATTTCTAAATGGATCAATGAATCTCGACAAAAATTCGCTCATATATCCATTATGATATATAAATATATATATTGAAATCTGGAGGAGTTTAAGCTTAACATCATTTAACGTATGTGTTCCTGTCATTTCGGGACGACGGGCATAAAGACTATTTACTAATTGAACAACCCGTAAAAACAAAGTTTTTGACTATAAATCCCTTATTTATGAGACATAAATAAAAGTATTGATTATGTTCAATATAATACGCACCGCGCGACAGACCCCTGTGACATCGAGGGCTGAAGTAAATCTCCAGTGACCCGTAGAGGTCAACAATAGCAGACGGCTACACATGCTACATAGAGATAAACTAAAAATTCACTAATTTAATTACGGTACATTTGATCGATCTGAAGTTTTGATACAATGCATTGTTAGGTGATACAAGTCTAAGTGCAAAATTTATGCTCGATGGGATCATGGGAAGAGGGTCATTTTTACCACGTTTTTATTGACTTGCTTTCGTGTCTGCCTGTCGGCAATTTTTCAAATTTGCCAACGTAAAATTAAACCACTTTTGATGCTCCTAGAGAGCTCAAATTTTTACCACAGATAGATCTTGGGCGACAATACATTGTATCAAAATTTCAGATCGATCGAATGTACCACAATTAAATTAATGCATTTTTTAGTTTATCTCTATATAAGCACCTGTATCCGACTGCTTTTGTTAGATTTCACGTGGCGAGTTGACCCCGTGACCTAATTGCCGTTGCATTAACGTTGGGCAGGTGCTGCTGAGGTGTTTGGTAAAATAAATAGTGGTAAAAAAAAAGATTTTTAAAAACCACATTTTTATAAGTGGACTAAAAAGAAGAAAATAAGTTAAAACGGTAATCCTGCAGATTTTACACGTATATTATAATTTATTATTTCACAGCGGAATTTAATTTTCTCATGAGAACTTACATTTTTAATTTATTAAATGCATTATTATATGTCGTATTTCAGCTATTACAGCGCTAATTTGTAAGTCTTTTTAATTTCAAATGCATTTTTTCGGCTCTATATAATACATAATGTGGTCACGATACGTCCATTTTGTTTACCTAGCGAACTGCTGCCAGATGTTTTTTTACCTGGCTCGACCCATGCTAAAATAAATTTACTGACTGAAGATATTTTTTTAAAAGTATTATTCATCTATTTTAGCGTTCTTAGAAGATAAATAAATATTTTAAAGACAATTTCTTTTTTTTATTTCGTTACTAGATGTTTGATTCTTATTTTCTTTGTTTGCAAGTGAGAAATTTCCATTTGGCATCTTATCGGACAATCCGGCATGTAGTTTGATAATTTAAAAAATGGTTGCATCATCATCAGACTATTTGCTGTTGAGAGCCGAAAAAATGGCTTAGAAATTAGAAAGACTTACAAATTAGCGCTGTAATAGCTGAAATACAACATATAATTATGCATTTAATAGATTAAAAACGAAAGTTCTCAAAGAGAAAATTAAATTTCGCTGTGAAATAATAAATTATAATATACGTGTAAAATCTGCAGGATTACCGTTAAAACTTATACGTTCAAGTACTGTGATTTAATTTGACTAAAAACGTGGGGCGGGCGCTTATGACCTTTTACATATGCAGTTCACTTATTCTTTTACTTATAGATCTCTATTTTGCCTTCTACATTATTAATCTTTAATTTTTATACCAAACACCCGCTCAACGTTATATATTAAATCACAGTACTTGAACGTATAAGGGGCCGTCCATAAATGACGTCACGCACCTAGGGGGGGGAGGGGGGTCACACTTTTGTGACGTTGCGTGACGAGGGGGAGGGAGGGGGGTTGAAGAAATGTGACGTCACATCAAAAGGGTAACTTTAAATAAAACTTCCACTGAAATATTTGGTCGCTTACAATTTATTTAATGACTTTTTTTTCTTTTTAAAAAAAAATCAGTGCTTCTCAATGTGCCGGTCGGTAGGCCATCAGACGCTGGTTGGCGTATGCTATCAAGACACGAAAATTAAATCTAATTATAATCCTTAAGTTTGAGAATCCACAAGATAACATATGAAATTGTTACACTGCGTCGTTTGATGTTGACATCAAAGCATTTGTGATCTAACCGCAGCTCCGTTTGGTTCTCTCATGCCCGTTACAACAAAATATACAAGTTTATGTATGCGTTACCCCCCCCCCAGACTATAGGTCCTGCTCACGTGACTCGGGGATTTGGGGGAGCATCTTTAGCACCCCCACGAAAATACTACTGGTGAGTTTTACAAGCATGACAAGTGTCTAAAAATGATTTGAATAGGATTATGTGTAGATATTTTAAGTCAAAACGACACGGAATATCCTTTTTCTTTAAAAGGGGAGGGGGGGAGGGAATCTATTTGATAGAATTAAAAACGTTTTAAGTTTGATATAATTGTTCGATGGTTTTTGGTCAAACGCCCCATGGCCATTCTAGTCTTCTAGATCAGTGCTTCTCAAAGTGGTGGTCCGCGGACCGGTGCCAGTCCGTGGGCCATCCGCTGCCGGTCCTCAAAAAAGGACAGAAAAAATTGTCAGTGCAGGGAAAATAGTGCATCGGTCCCTGGTACAATGGAAAAACATTCCTGCTGGTCCGCAATACTAAAAAGTATGAGAAGCACTGTTCTAGATATAATGGTAAATGAGCCCATTTAAAATTAGTCAAGTATTCATTAACTTTATTGAATGCATCAAATTATTGACATCGCAATTCGAGAGGAGAACAAAACAACTTTTCTTCTTAGCTCAGTTTTTAAGGCATTAATTTTAAATATCACAGAAATGATACGTGATAAAGACAAGTCATGTGGATTAAGATTATTGTCACTCGTGTCAATATAAATGAAAGTAGGGTAGATTTAGGTGTCTTCATATAGTGCGTAGGTAAGAAATCTACATAGTTGTCAAATTTTTAAAAAAATGCATTTTCTGGAAGGAACCTGTTTAATAATGGGCATATGTTCCAAGCGTACACGTACACATGACGTATTTTAATATATCTAGTGGATTGTAGTGGATGTTATATGTCCCAAATGAGTCTGCATTACCCCCAAGAATTCCCTTTTTGACCCCAGTTCAGGTTGTTTACCTCTGTTCGCCGACCTCTGTCTTACGGGATGCCCGTCAGTCAATTGAGGGATTTAAAAAAAAATACATTTTAAAAATGTTATTTTTAAATAATTTTTTTTCTAAACAAAGACGTTAACCGTGATGACCAATAGTCAATGTTTAATTTGTATGCATTAAAATAAAATATAAGCTAAGGATGTTAACACAGTTCGTTTTCTGAAGGCCGGTTAAACGTTTTTTAAAAATGATTCACGCGGGTTACGATATTACAATTTAGATCTTCACTAAATAAATAATAAATACTTAAATGACAATAAAAGTGATTTGAAACATACTTATTTTCAAATAGAAAATAAAGTTGTTGTTTTGTTGTGTGTGGGGGGGGTCAAAGATTTGTGACGTATTTTTAGAGGGGGGGGTCTAAGTTTTTGTGACGTCGCGTGACGAGGGGGGGGGAGGGGTCAAAAATCGGTAAAAATCGCGTGACGTCATTTATGGACGGCCCCTAAGTTTAAACTTATTTTCTTCTTTTTAGTCCACTTATAAAAACATTGTTTTTAACAATCCTTTTTTTTACCTGTATTTATTACTTTTGTTTTTTCCGCGGGCGGGATAAAGAGATCACGACAAGACGACGGTGAAGTTACTATAAGGGATTTAACAAAAAGAAGACGGGGGCATTGTACAAACAGTGTCCTCAAGGTCCTCAAAGACATTAAAGTTATATGCGCAAAATTCATTTTTAAACTTAATTGAGACATTTAATCGTATTTAATTAAAAGAGATTCAGTTGACTACGGAAACTTTGAAATATCCTTCAAAGGATCTTGACTTTTGTCGCATTTCCTTAAACAAGGGCTCTATATAACGCGAGCAGCTACAGCAAAAGGCGAAAGTCATGCTATACAAATGAGAGAAAAAAATGTATGAGTATGAGGATTTATCCCATCTTCGTCATGCATCTTTAGCACAAGAAATTCGATTGCAGGAATCTTCTTCTTCATCGATATACGAAACCACAAATAGGCTCAACTTTTGCCACCAGCTTGTTTGGAATATTTTAATTGATCTTCTAGGAATTAAATATAAATATGTATTTTATTCTACTTACACTGCTTTAATAAAGGAAAATGAAAGGCTACCACAATAAGCTTACCGGAGCTTTCCGTAAAAACTATGTCACATAACTTCAATATATTCTTGTTTTTCCCCTCTAAAATCTATGTCAATAATTAAATCATCAAGTATTTAAAGTCAAAACATGGGCAAAAAAATGTAATTATATAAAAAAAAATTAGATAACATATTTTATATTTTGTAAATAATATTAACAGTTTGGAGACATCACAGTTTTTACACTAAAGTGATTTATAATTTGAAAAAACTATCACATAAATGAAGTAGGCACGTACCTGAATGAAATTATTTGTCCGACGTTACCTACAATCCTCCAGCTGCAGCTTATACTTTTAGAATAGCCGTTAGGGTACCCTGGACTTGACAGGTAATTGTTTATCCCCATTGTCGGTGTAATAACTGAACCGCAAGCTGGAAGAGACAGTTAAAATGTAAATTAAAGAAAGGTTTTGTACCTTTAAACTCCAATTAACGATACTATTTTAAAAATAAAACCTCTTACTTTAAAAACCAAGCCCTAAAATATATAGATTTAAATACCAAATAAATGTATTGTTTTATGTAAGATGTTTTGTTTGATCCAATTTGAATGAAATATTTTTTAAAATATATTTTATTGGTAGCTGTTTTTAGTAAATACATACAATGCAATATATAGCCACGTAAACATAAATAGCGTCTGAGTAGCTCACATTTTTAATTTCATCAGATCGCGACCTGATTACTTTTGCGACTCCTAATAGCAAAGCTTAATCTTATCTTATCAATACAGACGCTCCTTCTATGCAGAAGATAATTGCGTCCACAGACCATGAGAGAAGATCTGTTGGCAAGTGATGCAGCGTTCACAGGCCACGGCTTTGTAGGTTCCACGCATTACCCAGCCGCCTAACTAGTGTTAGGTACCCATTCGGAGCTGGGTGACTCAGGGACGCCCTAGGCCCCGGGAACAAATCCTTGCCTTGACATGGATTCGAACCCGTGACCATCGGTACGTCAGTCGAGCGCGCTGCCACTCGACCACCGCTTAATCTTCTCCTCTCCCAGTTTACCTAACCATTACTCTGTTCACGTCCCCAAAAAATTAACACGCGCACACATTAACAACATTTGACGACCAAAGTTTATAAAATTAAACATATTACTGTTACTTAGGACAAAAATTAAAAGCTTAAAAACAAATAACTTTTACAAACATATACGCCGGTCGCCCATTCACTTGTGCTCCTAGTATAAGAATAAAGCTGTAAACAATTACCCGTCCCCTGTTATATAAAATGTTCCCTTTAAGCTGCGGCTGCGGGGGAGCGCAGGCATCTGACCGACGCCGCGCAACAATTTTGAATTACCGCGCAGTCAATTTTGTAAAATGAGCACACACAAAATTGATGCTCTGCAACTTTGCACACGGATCAACAAACCTTAGAGCAGTGCTTCTCAAACTTTTTAGTATGACGAACCGGCATGAATTTTTCTATTGCACCATCGACCGGTACACTATCATGCCTGTATTAACGGGGTGGCGAAATTTAATTTATTTTATTTCTATTTTCTCATTTTATGTGATTATTGCCAAAAAATGCCATATTCTATATGTATTAATGGTGACAAATGGAGGATTATAATTATATTTTTCTGTCCTCATAATAACTTCCGCGGACTGGCCGCGGATTGCACACGGACCGGCGCCAGTCCGCGGACCACCTCTTTGAGTAGCACTGCCTTAGAGGGAACATTGGTTATAACCCCAGTTGTACACTCTAGTTTCCTAAACTTTGTACTAAACCTATGACCGTGTTTACCGTATTAAAAAAAAATCACATCCTCAAGAATTCGTGACCAATGTTGACAAATACTATTCAAAAATTTAAAATTCCTTTTAAGAAATACCACGTTTAAAACACATAAATAATATCGATCCTAATGAAATGTACAAGTTAACTTTGAACGAAACATTGAGAACAACTAATAATAAACGTCGAATAAAATTACAAAAGTCAGCTTAAATCTAGAAATAAAAGGAAATAATCAGCAAATTTATTTACAAAAGTCAACGTAATAAATTAGTAAAATTAGCTTCAAAAAGCCATCGGGAGAATAGCTATATCCCATTAAAATCATTTACGCGTTTGCGCCACGTATCGACTCACAAAACGATGCACTCTTTATCAAAGTAGACCCAAGAAAGGTGTTTAAAGGCTAAATGATATTATTTTTTTTATATATAAAAAAATATTTAAAAATCTATCGCAGTATCGTCCGATCACAATTTTAAAAATTAACAAATTTGACCCGACACTTTGTGGAGAACAAGCAGAGGCGTAACTAGGGGGTGCAGGTGATACGGACCGCACCAGGCGACACCATCACAAGAGGTGACACCAAAATGTAAAATACTCTGTTGTCCCGTTATTTGCCACTGGCAGACTCGGAGGAGGTCTATGTGGTAAGTCGTGAGGGGGTGACACCATGAGTCATTGCACTGGATGTTACCAACCCTAGTGACGCCACTGAGAACAAGTAAATAAGAAACAAAGCAATGGCATTAACCCCCTTTGACCTTATAAAATAGTCCCTGGCCCTATGTGGAGAACCTTCATTTAAGAATCAACACAAACAAGAAAGACATTTGGAACCAGGGGCGGATTAAGACTGAACGAGGCCCCTGGCTGCAAAACTTGGGCCTATCCAGCCAGTGTACCTTTTGATAAAATGATTGCTAGCAGCTAATACAAGACTGTAACTTGTAAATATTCATCCAAAAAGATTATTAATGAAAATAACCGAATTCGAAGAAATAACTTTTTGCCGGTATCTTAAAATTGAGTGTAAAAGACTCTGAAAAAAATTTCACACCCCACCCGGGGATCGAACCCGCCACCGCTTGCACCATGAGCCTTAACATTTCACATTCGGCCACGAGAGTTCATTTAGAATTGTCAATTTAAAATATATATATAATATTCTTTAATAATTTCTGTTATTGAGCCTATCAAATCAGGTTTTTTGACTGCTAAGAATATCGTTTGGGAAAAGAGATCATTTTAATAGATGAGATTTTATTAATTTATCATATTTTCAGCAATTCATGTATACATTTGTCCACATTTATTATAAAATATGCTAAGTTTGGGGGCCCTAAATCATCGGGGGCCCCTGGCTTTAGCCCGTTCACCCCGTTAATCCGCCATAGTTTGTAACTTATAAAAAAAGTCCCTGGCCCTATGTGGAGAGCCTTCATTTAAGAATCAAAACAAACAAGAAAGACATTTGGAACTTATAAAAATTGTCCCGGACACTGAGTGGAGAACCTCTAAATAAGAAACAATACGAACAAAAAGACCACTTGAGTTTAAACTATTGCCGATACTAAGAGGGAAAATCGCTACTATTGTTAAAAATCCTATCTTTAAAAAAAAATAATTAAAGTAACAAACAAATCACCCCTTGACTAAATAAAATGGTCCCGACATTGAGTGGAGAACATATAATTAAGAAACACAACACGAATAAAGAAGACCCCTGCCCCTTGCCTTTATAAAAATGTTTCCAACTCTAAGATAAAAGCCTTTACTTAAAAATGAATCGCAAAAATCTGTCAAATAATATTACATAAAGAATCTGCTACGACTAATCGTTCATAAATGTAAGAAAATTAAATGAAGACTTTTTTAAAACGTGAGATATTATAAAGTGATAACTAACAGACTAACAGTTCAATAAACGACAATATATTAGGTAAAATAAATAAAAAGCCCTTAAAAATTGTAACATTGCCCATTTAGAACCGTTAATTAAGGTACAAAATCATTATTAAACAAATCATCTAAAAATGAATAAATTACCGTATATACTCGTTTTTTTTGGACAAAATCTAGGGGGAAAAGTGTCGGCTTATGAGCGGGTCATAGGTGATTTCTGCATGGATATCGAATATCGGTGTTGTTATTGTAGATTATCAATGTCCTTTTCTAAATTCTACAAGATTCGACTGCTCTATCAGAAGCTATATTATATTATGAGAAATCAGCACTTACCTTATTTAATTATTTAATTATTTTTGTGAACGTTTTAATAAATTGTTTTACAAATTTTGTTTTCAACCACGGATTTTAATGTACGCGCTTTCGTCACTGTTTACCAAATATTTTTTTTAAAAATACCGGTAACTCTTGCTTAATAAAGAGCAGAAAGACAAAGATACTCAGTAGAAAGTAAACAATCATAATGACCGATTTAGCTTGTAGTTTTTAAAAAAATATGTACCATTTTCTTAAAGCTGTCCTATCAATTTTTTGGGGTCGGCTTGCGATTGGGTTATACACTTTTAATACTTTTCCCTTCCAAAAGTGTGTGTGTGTGGGGCGTGTCGGCTTATGAGCGAACGGGCTATAGAACGAGTATATACGGTATCTTAAATTGTATGACACTTGTTTCATTTTACCTTGTGTTGTCGTATACATATTTTTAGAACCAATAATAAATACACTAACTCGTAATCATGAGAACCACTGAACAAACAAATTAAATTAAATAGAGCCGATCAGTATAAAACGGTTCTATAAATTTTTTTATATCATACAAATACCAATGAAACAAGAAAATAAATACAAATAACTTTTCAATGAGACTATAACACTAAAATAGTGAGAAGCATTATATGAATACCTACAACATTAAGAACATAATCAAATGAATACAAAAAGGGAAATTAATTACCTAAATTTAAATCAATAAACACCTCGAATCTTCTTCTTCTTCTTCTTCGTTCTCAATTTGAGTATTGCGTGCCGACGAGTTTTGCGCCAATTGGCCCGTGGTCTCCGACTTCAGCCTGCTGTTTTATCTGGATGTGCTTCCATAGCCTTTGATCAGCCAAGACCATCTGCAAGGCAGCAGTTGATTTTGGCAAGTGATGCAGCGTTCACATGCCACGGCTATAAGGGTTCCACGCATTACCCAGCCGCCTTTTATTTTCCCTAACTATGCGTTAGGTACCCACTCAAAGCTGGGTGGACTCGGGGACGCCCTAGGCCCCGGGAACAAATCCATGGCTTCCCATGGATTCGAACCCGTGACCATCCATCGGTACGCCAGTCGAGCGCGCTGCCACTCGACCACCGTATCCCCGAATCAAAACATGACTACTGATCAAATGGATACAATTACCTAATTTTATTAATAAATAAAACACGCGATTGCCTCCCATTAATTCCCCGTCTTAACTCCTCCCCCACCCTCTCCCCCTCTCACTTTATACACCTCTAAACATCTCCCTTATCCCCTAAAAATAATGCCCGAAACCTAGATGATATACTACTGTCATAGGAAACAACATATGTCATAGTAGTATTTAATATTCATTCTGTGGGCGCACCCTCTCGCTGTCAAAGGTACGTGAGGGCACTTAAGCCGAGAAAGCCACCGTCACAGCTCGGAGAGAAGAGAGAAAAGCTAAGAGAATTGTGGGGAGGGGTGGGCAGAAGATAAGGAGACAACGCAATCGTCCCTTATCGTCGGAAGGATGCCATCTACATTTTAAAAATTACTGTATTAGCATGAACAATTAGCGTTATTACGAAAACATCATCAACACTATTATTTGTATCGATGTGTTGTATCTTTTTAAGAGAGAGAGAGAGGGGGAGGGAGGGAGGGAGGTAGAAAAAGATGGAGAGAAAGAGAGAGTGAAGGAGAGGAATATGGGGATCTAACTTACCGTAGCGCTCCTCACACGAGACTCCTTTGTTGGTTACGACGGTTCTCATCCAGTCTGGGCAGTAGCACTCCTCAGTCCATGGATTGGTTGAATTGACACGGCACAGGTAAGAACAGGTGCCATTAATTTTGCACCTGGCTGATAGAATAAAAATTATCGTAACAGTTTAGAAATCCTCAATTAGGCAACACATGTTTTAAAATGATGGCTTTACCGTGGCGCCAACGTCTTGCCAAGCAAAAAGTTTTCCCGTCCGTAGCTCTCTTCACCGACTCACGGCTTTCGCTGAGGGCCGTGAGCCGATCCTTACTGGAGGCAAAGACGGTAAGTGTCATTCTACAGTGGGTGACATGCATCCTTGCATTTGGTGGCAGAGTAGCTTTGCAGTACATAACTGGGCACTGTGGCGTACCGCAATCGGACAAGGAAGATATGTTAGCAAGAGAAGTTTTGGCTCATCCCCAACCAACCACCAGATGACCCAGCTGGGGGCCAGATCGTGGCTTAAGGACAACTTCCAGGAGAAGTGGCTCGAGAGCTGGGCTTCTGGAGACACGGCCAGAAAAGTTTACTAGTTTATGCAGCGATCAACTAAAAGGGATCCCTGGTGGGGACTTGAACGTAGCAATCAGGCTCTCATTATAATATGAGGATCGAACCTTGTATCACAAGGTGCTACTTACACAGGTTTGACACGAGAATGGATATTGGCTGTCAATTGTGTGGCGACTCTGAGGAGTCAGTCGAACACCTACTGGTAAGATGCTCCGAGCTGGCGGGGAATTCGGATGATGAAAACCCGATACCCGTGGGAAAAAATCTTTATGGCTTTGCCCGCTTGATGAGGCTCGCCTGCATGCGATAAGTGGAGACGGGTCCAAAGAGTGTAGAACTCGACCCCAAAAGAGATTGACACATTCAAGAAGCGTTATTATTAATTGGTTCATGAATATATAAATACTAGTTTGTGCTGCGGCGCCGTGGCGCCTGCGGCGCCCTCCTTTTTTAAGGGCGCCCACGGCGCCCACCTTTTTCAAAAGCCCACTAATTTGTCCTTGTATGATAAATACGTAATATTAAAATTTCTTAAATGTACACAAAGTATTTTATAAAAAAAAATTTATATATATTTTTTTAAATTTTTTATTTCAAAAGCCCAAGTAACTTATCCTTGTATGATAAATACGAAATATTCCTGAAAATTAAACAAAGTATTTATATAATAATTTTTACAGTGCTAATCACAACACGATTTTTAAACTAATTTTAGAAAGCAGCGCACCAAATTACTGCACCAAAAAATAACTATTTGAGTTAATCAGCACTGCTTACAGCACAAAATTTTAAAAAAGCAGAGTGATGTCCCTTAGCGTTAGGCATCAGTGATAATTGAGCGTAAATATATATATATGATTATTATATGAATACGATGGAAACACTAAAAAATTATTTTCCAATACCTTTTGAGCAATCGCTTGAGGTCCACCCAGTTCTGCACGTACAATTTCCAGTCAAGGAGTCACATCCTAGGGAATTATCCCTTACACAGTTACACGACTGATTACATAGTTGTGAACCGTAGCTATAAGCCGAGCAAACTGTGGGTTCAAAACAGTTAAACACATTAAAATATTCATACAGCAATAGATTCAAAGAATTTGTTTTTAGTGAATTGTGACAAAGAAAAACAAAATAAAAGGACATGTGTAGGTAATCTTTGCAGCAGTGTGCATCATAGAAACCTAAGAATAAAATACGGTTTAGTTCAAGACTCTATGAAAATCAACAAAGAGTTACAATAAAATCAACTACCAGAAATTGCTTAACTGGTGATTGTACTGTAGCTTTGAGTCTTTGAAGAATACGGTATGTACTCTAGATTTTAAACTGTTACCTTCTTCATCTCAACAGCAAAAAATGTCATTGATTAATTAATCTGATGTCTTAAGATAACCATTGATGATTTATCATTAAATACTAGTTAATATTTAAATATTCTTTGATTATTCGGTTTTAATAAAGCGTTTTTTAACCGATCAACCGTCTATTAAATTATATTGTAAGCACTACTGCATGGCTGAAGATGAACAACGCATTTTTATTGAACTATATTTATATACTAGATTGTGCTGGGGCGCCGTGTCGCCTGCGGCGCCCACTTTTTTAGGGCGCCTACGGCGCCAACCTTTTTCAAAAGCCCAACTAACTTGTCCTTTTTTGTTAAATACAAAATATTAAACTTTCTGAAATGTACGCAAAGTATTTAATAATAAGGGGTTGTAGGGCGCCTACGGCGCCCACATTGTTTTTTGTCAAAAGCCCAAGTAACTTATCCTTGTTTGATAAATACGAAATTTCTAAACTTCCTGGAATGTACACAAAGTATTTTACATCTTTAATTTATAATCATCTTGCGCACCGATGCACACCTTGTATTTTAAAATATAAGATCAAACAATGACGTCATATTAAATATTTTTACAGTGCTAATCAACACACGATTTTTCAATTGCTATAGACTGTTGTACATCGTTCCTCAGAGTTCCACATCCGTACATCCAACAGTGACTTGGGCTTTTATATTATTTATATATTATATATTTACGCTCAATTATCACTGCCACCTAACGCTAAAGGAAATCACTCTGCTTTTTTAAAAAAATTTGCGTTGTAAGCAGTGCTGATTGACTCAAATAGTTATTTTTTGGTGCAGTAATTTGGTGCGCTGCTTTCTAAAATTAGTTTAAAAATCGTGTGGTGATTAGCACTGTAAAAATTATTATATAAATGCTTTGTTTAATTTTCAGGAATATTTCGTGTTTATCATACAAGGATAAGTTACTTGGGCTTTTGACCCCCCCCCAAAAAAAGTGGGCGCCTTCGGCACCCTACAACCTCAATTGAAAATTACTTTGTGTACATTTAAGGTAGTTTAATAATACGTAGCTATCATACAAGGACAAGTTTGTTGGGTTTTTGAAAAAAGTGGGCGCCGTAGGCGCCCTAAATAAAAAGGGTGCCGCAGTAAAACCTATATTATATACATACTTTGTTAACATTTTAGGAATATTTCGTATTTATCATACAAGGATAAGTTACCTGGGCTTTTAACATAAAAAATAAAATTATGATAAAATACTTTGTGTACATTTAAGAAATTTTAATATTACGTATTTATCATACATGGACAAGTTAGTTGGGCTTTTGAAAAAGGTGGGCTCCGTAGGTGCCCATAAAAAAAGGGGGGCGCCACGGCGCCGCAGCACAAACTAGTATAAAATAATACAAAAAAATCACACGTTATTTCAGGCAAAGAGTCTGCAAATTTAATGTTGATACAGCCGCGTCATTGGTATGCCTACTTAGCACTTGGCCATATTTTTCTTTTTTTTTAAAATAAAATTATTGGTACACAATCTGGAAGTGGTTAGCTATCTCTGTCGTATAACGAAGTATGCTTATTTCCTGCCTGTTACTCTCCTAGTCAGTCTCTTTAAAGATTATACTTAATTTTTGTTCAACCATTTCATTTCATTTTTTTACCCTGTGTCCTGTAGGAGGCAATAAAGCCTTGTCTTGATCCTATGTTGCTTGACTCAAAAGCTATGTGCATCTTGTTTCCCGTTGATCTTAGCCGACCCGTGGAAAGTTCCGCCTGACTAAGCTTGCCGCATAGCTGCACCAGTCTTTCAGAGCTGGCGGTCTCACCGTCATAGACGCTGACCGGATCAGTACAGGTGCTGTCACCGAACGTGTCAAGGCTTTGAAATCTAAATTGGAAAATAGGAATAAATAATAAAAAACATAAGATAACACTGACCATATAAGTGAATATGATATTGAAATAAATAAATAAGTAAATAAGTTTTATCTAATCCATGTTTTAAGCAATTTACTTTTTGTATCCCTGGGTTAATAATTCTCAGGCTAAAGTTTCATTTGCAGAGATTGGTAATAACGTAGTTCCTCAGTAGGCTTAACTCATTGGTTTATAAATAACCTTTAACTTTACTTTTCTTTTTTTAATAAGGGAATGCCTTTTTTTTTGTTAAGGACCAATGGACTCTAGTTTTGCGCAATCATCTTTTATCTAAAGGGATATCATTGGGAAGCACAGAACTCATGTGCAAAAGCTGTGGAAAAGACTGTCACTCAAGGATAGGGCTGCTCAGCCACACGAGGAAATGCAACCCTACCCAGCGGCGATGCACCATCGTCTCTCGAGACGGAAGGATTCCGATTGATTAATTAATTGACTAATCCTTTATAAAATTGGCATTCGATTTTTAAAAATGTCAACCACGTTTAATCCTTTTTGATTTAAGTTAATTT
Source organism: Ampullaceana balthica (assembly GCA_944989445.1). NCBI lineage: Eukaryota > Metazoa > Mollusca > Gastropoda > Lymnaeidae > Ampullaceana > Ampullaceana balthica. The sequence continues at coordinate 202,324 of CALYLW010000398.1, forward strand.
AAGTACTTTTTAGAATGCAATTAAAACATCGTATCTGGTGTAATTGAGATATTATCTTATCTTATCTTATCTTATCAGTTACAGACGCTCCTTCTATACAGAAGATTATTGCGTCCTACGCTTAACTATGGTTTGTGTTTAGTCCTGCATTTTATTAGAGATTTAAATGTTGATAAAGTGTTTGTTTTCCTGGTTTATTCGGCAACCCATTCCACGCCCGAATTCCGGACGGGAAGAACGAAAATTTGTGTTTGTTCTTGCATACAGAATAAGAAAGGTGTTTTTATCCTTATGTCTATCTGAGGGTTGTATTAAGTTATCCTTTTTGTTGTCTTTCCAAATTAGAATTAATTGCTTTATGTATGATTACCGTATTTTCAGGCATATTCCCCGCGGGTTATACCAGATTTTACAAACCCCGAACGCTCCCCCCCCCTGCGGGGTATATCCGTGGGCGGGGTATCTGAATTTTTTTTACTGAATAATGAATCAATGACACTATTACTTGCAAAACACGAATATAAAATTAGATTCTGTATAACTTCTGGTATTATACGTGTCTCCCCGGTTAACCTCGGAATCGAATAGTCCAGATTAAACCGGTTTGAACGAATTTGTCATTCATGTCGTAAATGAAATGTTTTGTATAACGACTGCAGTTGTCTGATGGTACGGTGTACCGGAAAAAATAGTGCACACTTGTTTACGTTTAGCCAATCGAATAAAATATCAAAATTATAATTTTGTAATTATTTATAATATTTTATTAAAATAAACAATTACTTTTTAAGTAAATAGAGATATTTTAGTATGCATGGTATTGATAGAGTTGTGAAAATATAGTACGGTAAGTACATCTCCTAGAGTGGTTCATCGTGATATGATTGTGCGGGGTATATGCGTGGGCGGGTTATCTGCGTGTGCGGGGAATATGCGTGAAAATACGGTACTACTTTACTCTTGGTTCTTCTGTCCTCTAGTGTTTCGAGGTTTAATGATTTAACTAATGGTGTTATTCTTTTCCGTTTTAAATATTCACCAGTAATGAATCTGGCAGCTCTTTTTTGAATTTACTCTAGTTTATCAATGTTTTCTTTGTTTGACATTTGAAGTAAACAGTTAAAGCAGTTTAAATATATATATATATAATTCTTATTGACTGAAACATTACTAAAGTGATATAATTTAGCTTTTCATATCTGTCTAAACTTGGGCACAAATTGATGTGATATCGTAGGTGAATCTTAGATGTTAAAAAAACAAATAACTGCCAGTCATGATATTAAACAGACTAATTCAAAGTGTGGTCCAATGTTGTCATTGCCAGGGCGGGGGTGGAAGATAAGCATCCACCCCTCTAGAAATGCCCTAAAAGGCTTGCGTCTCTTAATGCCTCTGTCAACCAAAATCCAGCTCCTGGCCTTCTCGCGTGGCTCACACAAAAGCCCGGCGGACCATGTTTCTACTAACAGGAGAAGGGATGAAGGCGGTCAACTGGCGCCTCAAAACCAGTAGCTTCGGGTAGATGAGACTCATTAACCATGGTCGGTAGCTCATCTAGGAGAGGGAAACTCTTATTCTAAACCTCCGCTGCCTTGCGGCTAAACCCTCATGGGAAAGGCTAGGGGAGTAAACCCCGACAGAAAATCAGGAAATGGAGCTCCTAAGGTGGTCTGCTACTGAAACAAATTGCATTCCGGCAGCTCCTGCGACGCGAATGGTGCCAAGCCGTATCGACATTAGTCGTTCCATTGGATCCACCATTGGCGTGGAGAGGGGGGATCTGCTGTTTGGGCAGCAGCTGGTTCTCCATAGTAACACGCCCAGGCTTTATCTTTACTGGAGAGGACACTCCAGCATCGCCGCAAGCTGTGAACACAACACGGGAAGCAGCAGTTTACCGGTTATAAGCCATAGCTCAATTGGCGTAGAGCTAGGCGCCAGGGGTTGCTTCTGACGGTGGGAGAGATCACCATGTCTCAATGGATCGCTACCGCCCGCCTCAAGCTGGGCAGCCCCCAGCCAATAAGGTGCTATCCCGCCATGGCCTACCTGCTCCACTGGGTGCGTGGAGCTCAGAGGAACTTCTCAACAAGTAGGCCAGTAAATCCTGCACCTAGAAATAAAAAAACAAAAGATAAGAAGACTCCAGCTCTTCGCCTAGCAAGCTGGAACGTTAGGACTATGTGTCCAAGCATTACTGCCGACCTGCAGCTTATTGATGATGCCAGGAAGACAGCCATCATTGACAGGGAGCTTGCCATACTAAACATCGACATTGCCTGCCTTCAGGAGACTAGACTCCCAGAAAGTGGTACCATAAAAGAATGCAACTACACTTTCTTCTGGCAGGGTGGACCAATGGACACACCAAGGCAACATGGGGTTGGTTTTGCCATAAAAAATGGACTCTGCTCCTCCATAGAACCCCCAACAAAGGGCACTAACAGAATACTAACAATACGTCTATCAACATCCTCAGGATTAGCCAACATCATCAGTGCTTATGCTCCAACCTTACTCTCGAGCTCAGAAGCAAAAGATCAGTTTTATGATGATCTCAATCAAATACTAGCCAGCATACCCACCAATGAAGCAATCTACCTCCTTGGTGACTTCAATGCAAGAGTTGGAAGTGATCACATGGCCTGGCCAACTTGCCTCGGTTATTTTGGAAGAGGCAGGCTAAATGAAAATGGGCAGAGATTACTAGAGATGTGCTGCTTACATGGACTATGCGTCACAAATACTTTCTTCAACTGCAAAGCAATCCACCAAGTGTCATGGAGGCATCCCCGCTCTAAACACTGGCACCAACTAGATCTCATCATCACAAGACGCACACAACTGGCCAGTGTCCTCCTCACACGCAGTTACCACAGTGCAGACTGCGACACAGATCATTCCTTAGTGGTTAGCAAGGTAAGGTTACTGCCAAAGAATTTGTACCGCAACAAAAACAAGGGAAAACCTCGCATAGGCATCTGCTCCACCAAGAATCCAGAGAGAACAGCAGAATACGCACAGAGACTACAAGAAGCTCTTGTACAAATGCCACCAGTAGACACTATTGAGTCCAAGTGGTCACATCTGCGGGACACCATATATGGCTCAGCTATTGCAGCATTCGGCAAGAGAGAACGCAAAAGTGCAGACTGGTTTGAGGCCCATTGGGAGGAAATGAAGCATGTCACCGATGCAAAAAGAAAGGCTCTTTTAGCCTATAAAGACAGGCCTTGCCCAGAAACTCTACATTCCCTTAAGAGCGCCAAGAAAAATGCCCAGCAGGCAGCTCGCCACTACGCTAACACGTATTGGCTCAATCTAAGTTCCAGCATACAGTCAGCTGCTGATAGAGGCGATACAAAGGCTATGTACGAGAATATAAAACAAGCAACAGGCCCTCTGACCTCCAAGACAGCACCCTTAATGTCAAAAGCAGGGGAAATTATCACTGATCGGGACAAGCAACTCAAACGGTGGATCGAGCACTACCTTGAATTGTACGCAACTATAAACCATGTCTCAACTGCTGCCCTGGACGATATCCAAGACCTGCCAGTCATGGAAGAGCTCGATAGCCTACCCACAATGGTCGAGCTAAGTAGAGCCATAGATTGCCTAGCCTGCGGGAAAGCCCCTGGTAATGATGGAATCCCACCAGAAGTTCTCAAATGTGGAAAAGAAATACTTTTACAGCCTTTGCATGACCTCCTCACTCTGTGCTGGGAACAGGGGCAGATACCACAGGAGTTAAAAGATGCCAACATCGTTACACTGTATAAAAATAAAGGAGACAAGAGTGACTGCAACAACTATCGTGGAATCTCTCTCCTCAGTATAGTTGGAAAGGCCTTCGCCCGAGTTGCATTGACACGCCTGCAGACCCTAGCATCGCGTGTACTCCCAGAATCGCAGTGCGGTTTTCGAGCCGGAAGATCAACCATAGACATGATCTTCTCTCTGCGCCAGCTGCAGGAGAAATGCAGGGAGCAACATATGCCTCTATACATCGCGTTCGTCGACCTAACTAAAGCTTTTGATCTTGTCAGCAGAAGCGGCCTTTTCCAGATCTTAGTAAAAATAGGCTGCCCTACACATCTGCTTAACATCATCAAGCAATTCCACGAAAACATGCAGGGCACAGTGTGCTATAACGGTGCCACCTCAGAGGCTTTCTCAGTAAGTAGTGGAGTAAAGCAAGGCTGCGTGTTGGCACCTACTCTATTCGCAATATTCTTTTCCATCTTACTCCAGTATGCCTTCAAGAACAACAGCGAGGGGATATACATACACACCAGAGCTGACGGGAGATTATTCAATATTGCCCGACTTAAAGCCAAGACCAAAATAAGGAAGATTTTGCTGCGTGAGCTCTTATTTGCAGACGATGCCGCTTTAATATCCCACACAGCAGACGGCCTGCAGAACCTGGTATCCAACTTCTCCGCTGCCTGCAAAGAGTTTGGCCTGACCATAAGTATAAAGAAAACCAACATTATGGCACAGGATGCTGCCTCTCTCCCGACTATCACCATTGACGACTGCAACCTGGATGCTGTTGACAGTTTTACTTATCTGGGATCAAAAATCTCGAGCACCCTCTCACTGGAAGATGAGATAAGTAGTAGGATAGGGAAGGCAGCAACTGTTATGGCTAGACTGTTCAAAAGAGTCTGGTCCAATGCCAAACTCACAGCAAGGACTAAGCTGCAGGTATACCTGGCCTGCGTACTGAGCACACTCCTCTATGGATGCGAGTCATGGACCACCTATACCAGGCATGAAAGAAGGCTCAATAGCTTCCACCTCAGATGCCTGCGCCGCATCCTAGACATCAAATGGCAAGAGAAAGTCCCCAACACAGAGGTCCTGGCTCAAGCAAGCATGAGTAGTATTGCAGCAATATTAAGCCAAAGACGCCTCCGTTGGCTTGGACACGTCAAGAGGATGCAAAGTGGTCGCATACCCAAGGATGTGCTTTACAGCGAGCTGGCGACAGGGAAAAGGTCGGTTGGTCGGCCATGTCTCAGATACGTGGACATATGCAAGAGAGACATGAAAGTAGCCAACATTGATATACAAAACTGGGAAAACCTGGCAGAAGATAGGTCCACGTGGCGGGCTATAGTGAAAGAAGGATCACTAAGAGCAGAGGAGCAAACTAGGGCAGAAGCAGTCGGGAAAAGGGCGAGGAGAAAGGCCAGGCAACACTGCCCCACTGCTTTCGTGTGTGTGTCATGCAGAAAAGACTGCCACTCAAGGATTGGTCTCATCAGCCACACCAAGAGCTGCAAATAATAAAGATAAATCTATCGTCTTTCGTAGACGGACAGATGCCATACCATACCAATTCAAATTACAAACGATGTGTCTGCCAATGGACCAACCACGTGCGAAGCTGTATTAACTTAATTAAAATTTAAACAAGTAACAGCGTCAGGTGACAATCCATTATCTCTGGCCTATTGCAGGGTACTTGCAAATTATATAAGACAACATTTCACTTTCAAGACATCAACTAGCATTTTATTAGACATTTAAAAAATAGCCCACTCTCAGTGCGAAGACACATAAAATAGAATACAGAATCGTCTATGAACTGACCAAAACTTTATTAATTACATCGCAGTGATATGGTAGACGACTAGTTGTAGTTGAACATGGACATTTTACACACCAGTGCATCTAGCAATGAATGGGGAATGTCTAGATACAAATCAATGACACTGAGGTAAATATTCAAACTACAAGGAAGAGATTTTGTTAAAGTAGTGAATTTATGCGGTGAAGTGTAAGGGAATCTTTTAGTGTCAACAAATATTTCTATCTGGTACCATTTACATATCTTTATAATATTATTATTATCACTACTTGGTATTATTCCATGTGATCTTCTGGATGCTGATTTTGGTATAAATAAATAAATAAATAAATATATGTATTTAACTTTGCATATTGAAAGTCCGGTAATTGTTGGCTGGGTATGTATATCTAAATGTTTTTGTTTTACAATTATCCGATTTGCCTATGCGTCACCAAAATATTACCGGTGGAGGAGATCAACATTTAAGATATAATGAAAAGTCCAATAAACCATGGATAAGCGTAGAACGCAATAATCTTCTGTATAGAATGATCGTCTGAAACAGTTACGATAAGATAATGTGCTTGGATACGGCCCCGTGTATTGTATTACATTTAAAGACTGTTCATAAATAAAACATAGTCTACATCAGTGCTTCTCAAAGTGGTGGTCTGCGGACCAGTGCTGGTCCGTAGGCCATCCACCGCTGGTCCGCAGTAGTTACCAACAAAAAGAAAGAAAAATGTAATTATAATCCTCAATTTACAACCATCAATACTAACCCCATATAACAATGGTGGCGAACCAATGGCACGCGTGCCACAGTCGGCATGCAGAGCCTCATAAGCCGACGCGCGACTAAAATATTACTTCATGAATCAAACCGGCTAAACCAAAACCTCTTTTTAGGGTTTCATTGGAGAAGAGGGACTTTGCTATAAATAGTTGATTTTTGGTAGAATTTTGGGCACTCGGGCTACGAAAAGGTTCTTCACCACTGCTATAGGATTAGTCAATTTTTCGGCAATAAAATGAAACAAATAGAATAAAATAAATGACATTTCGCTACCACGTCAGAACAGGTAAAATAGTGCACCGGTCCCTTGAGCAATGAAAAAACTCCTGCCGGTCCGCCACAATAAAAAGGTTTGAGAAGCGCTAGTCTACATTACCTCAGATCGATGTTGGAGTTAGCCGGTGCCACGATGGTCCAGTAGCATTTTGAGTTCAGTGGGTAATTTGACGGGTAGCCGGGTGACATCAACACACCTTTGGGCGTGGTTATCTGACCTCCACATGCTTGTAACAATAGAAAACTATTTATGTTATTTAACTAAGCGATCTTCCAGTATGTTTGAATTTTCTCTAGCTCTCTTTCTCTTTCTTAAAATCAACTGTCTCGTTTGCTACAGCACTATCTATTCATTCTCTCTCTCTCTCTCTCTCCCTCTCTCTTGGTTTTCTATCTCTCCCTCTGTATTTCGTTATTTTTTTCTCTTTCTCTAATACTCTCACATTTTGTCTTGCCTCCTTCCCCCGTGCGCACTCTATTTTCCTCTTGCTCATTGCTTATCTCTAAATGTATTGATATCTTTCTCATTTAATTCATGTGAAATTTAAAATAAAAAAGAATGAGCAAAGTGCCATTTTAAATATTGCATTATCTACAAAACGTACGCTATGGTCGCTAATGTGTTACATAAAATTCTTACTCTAATTTCTGAAAAGTGTAGAAATAATTGCGTCCATAAGATTATGAATACATTTAAATTATGTTGATATGAGCGCATTTCCGTGTTCTTACAAACTTTCTTTAGATTGTTTCAAGATTTACACGCGTCTGGAAATGTTTATTTTTATATTTTGAACATATCAATATGAGAGTAAAATATTAATAAGTTGGTCAAAATGAATGTTAAAAAAATTCACCCGTAGCAAGCTGACTGGAAGCAAGGGACACAAGCAATAATAAGATGGCACAACTTATCCAAACCCGGATCACAAAGTCGGGCATCTTTAAACCAAACCTTCTGAATGAGGACTGAAAACAAACAATTTTTCTTTCGTATTGAAAAGAAATAAACAAGTTTATAATTTCGTTTGTTTAAAACTGGTGAGTTTCTTTCAAATACATGTTAACAACTTTCTGCATTACTAGCTTTAGCTGAACTGCAACAATATGTAAATGTATTTTATCAAATTAAATTATCATTTGATTTAACCATTAAAGTAAATTTCTATGCTTTATTACATTTCGATTTAATATAACTTCATCCTATTTTACGTGTTTGAAAACCTTTTCTAAGTATAATTTCCATCGTTGCTATAAATAGTAAATTTAATAACAATTTAAAAATTTAGAAGCAACATATTTGTCCCTCCTAAAAATCTCATAACGATTGTATTTGTTTTCTTTTAAATTTTTCAAATGTTAGCTTTTTGGCAGTATATTCTTAAAATCAGAAATCTTTAAAAAAAAATTTATCTAGGACTTGGCTCAAAATAAGACTGATATTGGAAAGTGAAACAATTTGAAAAAAATATTTTTTCACTTAAACTTAAAGCAACAGCTATTTTAATTAGATTCCGTGTGAATATAATACTAACACAAGTATTTCAAAGTAATTCAAACTGAACGATATTCAAGAAAGGAAAATAAAAAAACTGAATCAAAGTCTTGAGCTTTGAGACTCTGAGTTTTCCCACAAAAACTGCCTACTTTAAATAGTATGGACACGACCAGGATGTCCTGCTTGGTGCTACTATTTTATTGGTTGCCGAATGTTGTAGATTTGAGGTTAAATTTTGGAACATCTTTTAAATAGAGCTACAATCGCGAACATTAATTAGTCTTAGCACCATACACCCAGCCCTCCACCCCTCACGCATAAAAATGGAATACAAAATTAGGCAACGAGGCCATCAAAAAGGAAGTAGCCGCACAAGGAAGATATTTATTTCTACAAGGTTGCAATTTTAGGACCCAGAAGTAAACAAAAAAATCTTATAAAAAGTGCATAGTGGTATATTTTTATAACCATGACCAAAGAGAAACAATTCAATTGTATATTTTTGCATCGGTTTAAATATATTACAGAAAATAAATGCGTCATGTGATTCTTTCAAATATATAATATACATCGGTGGTTCCCAAACGATTTTGGCCTACCGCCCCCTTACCAGAGAAATAAAATTTCTCAGCGCCCCCCAATTTCTTAAAAAAATTATTTAACACAGGGGTGTGCAAACTACGGTTGGCGGGCCGCATGAGGCCCGACAGAGTATATTAATCGGCCCGTAGGCGATCTTGTGTTATGTTAATTTTCTTTGTTTTTTAGATTTTTTGATTTTCTATTTCGAGTATTTGATTCGAATCTAGGGGTATACAATCAGTTTTTTGGCTCCAGAATCGGTTGGTGATCATTAGTAATTAATTCTAAACATATCTATTTGTCACGTGAGAATCACGGGATTGAGAACAGAGAAAAAGATCACGTGACGAATAGGGTAGGAGGTTCGAGAGAGAGACAATATGGCTGAAAGTGTTGGTACATGTCTCCACCATGTGAAACCTCAAGTTTAATGCTGTACATAGTAATTTGTGTAATCATCAGATATTTCATTATTAAAGTTCATTATCTTAACATTAAGTGTCTCAAGGAATCATTGTACGAGAGATGGTATTACTTGATAACGCCTACAAACACACATGAAAAGAGATGCATGACTCATGACACTATTCGAGATTACATTTCAGCTCAACCGAACTTGGCTTTTGTTAACGATGTACATTTTTAACAGTTTTAAAACCAAATAGACACTTATTTAACCAGAGTTCTGCCAAAAAAGGGATGATTAAGGACGAATGTCATGTTTTTAATTACGAATGTACTGCAAAATACTGCTAAAGGAGCGTTAGAGGTAATCAGTCTTTTTGCTGTTCCCTGACAGTCTGAGCGTCTCTAAGGAGTACAACTTAAAAAGACACCACCAAATAAACATTTGGATTTCGGGCACAATTTAAAGAAAGAAGAAATGTCAGGAGTTGGTTAATAAGTTAAAGAAGCAGCCAAATGATTTCACCCAACAGTCTTGAATACAAGAGGCTGCAACCGAAGCCAGTTTGGTCCTATACGATCGTAAAATGGAACAAGCCTTTTTCTTAAAGCGAGTTCATCAAGGGATGCTTGTTAGATACAGCAAGCATTATGTGTCCAGAACCGTAAATTAAATTTGATAGCATTTCTCTATCAAGTAGAACTGTAATCAGGCGTGTTGAAAAAATAAGTGTCAATTTGATGCATCAACTTTGACATGCAATTAAAGACTTTTTGTGGTACTCTCTTGCGTTGGATGAAAGTTCCCATGTACAGGACAAAGCACAATTGTTGGTATTTATGCGGGGAATAAACACTCATTTCGAGCTTACCAAAAAACTAATTGGTTTTTAGTAACTCATAGAAACAACTACAGGCCAAGATTTATTAAAATCTGTTGAAAACTGTGTTGAAGGAATTGGGTTGGTGTGGAACAAGATGGCAAGTGTTAACAACAGATGGGGCGTGTGCTTTAACTGGAATAAAAGAAGTTCTGGTGAAATTGGTGAAGAATCAAATAAAAGAATTAGAACATCCTGACCGTGCACCCTTACCTCTCCACTGTGTATTTCATCAGCAAAGTATGTGTGAAGCTGTGTTCAAGGTCAAGCAGTTGTCAGTATGATGACATGTCACAGCCAGGGCATTTAACCACAGGCAGTTCAAGACACTGCTTGAAGATTTTAATATTATTATATTATCTACCACAGCAGTGTCCGCTGGCTAAGCTTGGGCAAGATATTGAGGTGATTGTGGGATCTCATGGAAGAAATATTTATGTTCCTGGAGATGAAGAGTTTTAGTGTGACTTTGTTGATACCATTTCTAATGAAGAGAGGAAGTCAGACGTCATGTTTGACTTTAACATTATGGAAAAGTTGAATGTTAAATTTCAGGCCAATAGCTTGCTTGCACAGCAAAAGTATGTGCATGTTAAATCATTTCACGCAAAACTCTCCCTTTCTCCAGGAAAGCAGATGAAAACAGGTTTTGTATTTTCCCTTTGCTCCAAAAGAAAGCCATTTCTGGTGAAATGGTTGACATGTACAAGGCTCAGTTGGATGCCTTGGCAATGGAAGTTGAAAGGAAGTTCCAAGACTTTAGGAATCTGGAACCACTCTTCAATATCATCAATTCGTCACTTTGTGCAGAAGCTGTTTCAGCCCCAGAGCTGTTTGACCTACAGCAGATTATAACCCGAAGGAGAAGTTCTATTTGCATTTTGTTTCTTTTTTAATTCTTTTTTTTAAATTTATTTGTTGTTTGTTAATAATATGGTTACCGCACTGAAGCCACTTCCAATAATTATGAGGAAGGAAATGTTATCAATAGCTTATAAATTACAGCCCACATTTCAGGATAAGCCGTAAGTATCTCCTTTTCCAGCGAGAATTATTAGTAGCTGCTTTTGAATTTAAATTCATAATTTGCAGTTCTTTCCATCAGTCTTCTTGTAACTGCTGATATAATTATGTGTTTGCACTTCAAAAGGAATCCTAAATCCAATTAAGTATGTTCATTTTCAAAATATAATCAAAGAGTTGATAAAATTCTAAATGGAAAGCAGCAAAGTGCCAAAAATAAGAGAGTATGACTTCATCATTTTTTTCCTGCTCCTGATAAATTTGGGAACTTGCTGAATTCCCCTAGTTCAAAATTTGAATTGTACAGTAGAAGTATTTTACAAATACAGAAATAACAGATTTTGTTATTATTAAATTCAGTTCATCACCTGGAAGCGAAAGATTCCTTTCATTAAATTTTTGAAACAAGTTGGTTAAGTATAAAGCGATGTCAAATTTTAATTGAATTAAATTGGATCGTAAATTGGATAAATTGGCATTATTAAATCGTTTATTATTAACTCGTGGCGTCTGCTTGATGACTCGATGCCATATTTGCCGAAAAAAACTTTGGATTGATTTTTAACCCTTTTCCCCGTATGCTAGCGAGCTGAAATTTTGCAGGCAGACTCATCCCGAGAATAAAAATGATGTATTAAAATTTCAGATCGATCGACTTTACTGTAATTAAATTAATGAATTTTTAGATTATTTCAATTTATCTCTATGTAGCATGTTATATTTTGTGCTAGTGTCGCGGTGCGTATTATATTTAACAAACGTTTTAATACTTTCCTGTCGCGCGGTGTGGTGCGTAATATATTGACGATACTTTTTTTAAAATATATTCCAGATCTGAAAATGTAAATGCTAGTCATTGCTAGTCTGTCTCGCGGTGCGCACTATATTAAACATATTTTTATAACCCTTTTCCCGTGATCAAATCGAGCTGAAATTTAGCAGGCAGACTGTAGTAGTTTTTTTTTGTGTGCTATAAATCCGTTATATACGAAACATAACCAACATTTAGGATTTTTTGGATTTTCGTGCGATACGTATTATAATGAACCTACTTTTAGATATGTCTCGTAAATAAAGGATTTATAGTCCAAAAGTGTGTTTATTACGGGCTTTTTATTTATTTTTATCTTTCAAGTACTTCATAATCGAGTTAAACAGCTTATAAAACCAATCTAAACTAGCTCCTTTTGACAATCAACGAACTTCTGTATGAAGCAGCTAACGATTAAATTCTGAATCGTTTTCAATAAAAAGCTGTCTAAATAATCTGTCATTCAATAATTTGCTTCTTATTTTGTTGATAGTTTTATTACTTACTGTTATGAATTTTTTGGCGTGCACTTAAATTTTGGCAATTAGATGTTGACGATGGATTATATAGTGCACTGTGAATGCATTCAGCACTTCATTTTTTAAATAAGCAGGAACACCCTTTAAGCGCCTTACTATGATCGCTTGAGCACCATCTGTGACTACTGACATATATGAGGTTTTCCTTTTTCATTTCCAATGCATGAAATATGTATTCTTCTTGGAACCAGTTTGTTATCACATAAAATAACCAGTTTAAGCGTGCCTCGTAAATGCTTGTAATGCTTGGTTAGTCATACTACTTGTGCTGAAGTCCTTAAACAGGTTTTCCCCCACCGGTCTTTTAACATGGCACGCATCCAGCTATAAAATGGCGTTGTAAAAGACGCAATAAAATAGAAATGATCACTATTATGGAGGAAGGAAAAAATGGTGTCCCAGCAATTATCCGGGTATTAAAATTGCGCCTGGATACCCATGAAAATGTTTTGTAATGTATTTACCAGTGGTGGTTGAACTGCGACTCTTCTGTGTTCACATTATGGCTCGCAAACAATTTATCAAATTAAAACTTTTGGCTTGAAATATATGCTTTGAAAAACGTTTAACATGAAAACCCTTAAAAGAAATAACTGTCAACCGGAAATAAAACACGGTCCCGACAAACTACAAAGTATTTATATACATCTTTTTCTTGGAAAATGAAACAAAAATCATTCAACACGAAGTATTTTGATTCTTTGAATTGTTCAAATAAGGAAATTAAACAACGCCATAAAACGGTTTTTGCCTATAAATCCCTTATATATGAGACAGAAATCAAGTATTGATATGTTCCAGAACGTATGCAACACGCGACAAAAATTTACAGACTAAAACCGACTGATCCCCCATGGCTTTAAAACCGGGGGAAGCGGGGAGGGGTGTGGACATCAATGGCTGGCGTGAACTTAAGCAAGGGACACGTGATTGCAAACAACAACAGACACTACATTGAGTTATATAGAGATAAACTAAAAATGCATTCATTTAATTACGGTATATTCGGTCGATCTGAAATTTTGATGCGATACATTGTTAGGTGACACGAGTCTATGTGCAAAATTTCAGGTCGATAGCATCATGGGAAGTGTGTCATTTTTAAATCCCTTATATTAACTTCACTGCCGTCTCTCCCTATCCTTTATTTTTTGTTTTTCCGCCCGCCCAAGACAGAGAGACAGAGACGGCGGTGAAGTTAATATAAGGGATTTAAAAATGACCCACTTCCCGTGACGCCATGGAGCTGAAATTTGGCACATAGACTTGTGTTACCTACAATGCATCGTATCAAAATTTCAGATCGATCGAACGTACCGTAATTAAATTAATGCATTTTTAGTTTATCTCTATACAACGTATGTAATTCAATTTCACAGTTTGTTTTTTTTTCACGTGACAGTTCAGTTCGCGCGTTGACGCCATCCGTCGATGTACTGGCGTGCTTTTGTTTACATTTTACGTGTCCCGCTGAGCTCGGTCCAGCGATCGGTGACCAGGCCTTTCCCCTCTCCCACACGCCCCCGGGGTTATAAAGCAAAGGGGAGTTAAGACAGATTCACCTATAAAAGTTTGTCGCGTTTGAACATAATCAATACTTTTAGTTATGTCTCATATATAAGGGATTTATAGTCAAAAACTTTGTTTTTACGGGCTTCTTTTATTTACTTTTGTTTTTCCGCTCGCCCGCGAACGACAGACAGAGAGTCAGAGAGAGAGAGAGAGAGAGAGATGACGACAAGATTTCAAAGTTAATATAAGGGAGTTAAATAGACCGCAACGCCGAGATTCAGGAAGTGCAGGAAATGAAAGAAATAACCTTGGCTTTGGCTTACCAGTTGAGACCAGCCAATGTTGTTTATCCAATCCCCCCCTCTTTCCTTGCTCTACTCCTATCCCAAAACTTACTTTAAAAAAAAACTCCTATAATATTATTTTTTTAAAAATATTTCAGTCGTTGAAGGATTTGCACTGTAATAAAAATAAATGCTTGGGGATGGGTCCACTCAGAAGGAGCAAGTCCCAGAAAGTTTGGTTATTTACAACAGTTGTACAGCTATGAACTAGAAATAACTCGCCATGTCATCATAAGATTACCACCCATTATTTTTAAAAGCCTTTATTTAGCCCCCCCCCCTCCCCGCCACAAAAAAATAAAAATAATAAAATATATAAATAAATAAAATAGATTAAAAATGACATCGGCAACCATCAGCTCATTGTTTTTAAACCACTGTACTAAAGTAGTAGTTCAATGTCATCATTTTTACATCGCTGATTTATTACATCTCAATTTTCATTTCCATAATAAACAAATACGTTTTTAAGGCTAATAGCGGGCATGACTGCGACGATTTTGAGGCGTTTCGAACGGGTACCCGGGGACCTTTTTTTCCCAACAATATTGACAGCCCTAGTTGCAAGTAAATCTACACATTTGCCATACCCTTCTTTACACAATTAATATAAACTATTCCTTTGCAAGTACAAGCATAAGTAGAGGTCCCGTTGTAACAGGCAAGATTAAAGCGCTGACCAGAATATAACCGGGTATAATCTGGCCTAGGAAAATAATATAAGATTTCATATTTTATAAACGAGACAACGAGAGTATCATTTTCAAATGAAAGATCACGCTCCTTTTATTCACAGTAAAATATTTTATAATTATTATTCTATTTTAAATAAAACAATTTTGCTTCATTAGAAAAGAGTTTAACTTCTGTGACAGAACTAAAACATCAATAGAAAGTCTGAATAGTTATTCATCCATTTTTACTATATATCCTCATGTTGTCAAAGGGTATATTCTGGCCGGGGGAAAGTATATTGGCCTAGTCCAGTTTAACCCGGGGGTATATTCTGGTCCGGGGTTTAATCTGGCCTGTTACACCGGGATGGTATTAGAAAGAAAAAAAAACACAAACAACCATTTAAAAGTTGCTCCATGAAGATCAGCTAAAAACTAATTATTGATAATTGTAAGCTAAATTTTGCCTCATCTGTCAAGACCCAAATCTGGCTTTGAAAAGTGCTTCCCGTCAGATATAAAGCATTAATGTTTTCGTCTTTTGAGAATGTGACATCGAACGCCATAATCAACAGCAGGTTTCAAAATGATTACGTGTAATCAAAAAATCATAAATCAAATTATGTACATTCAAAAGAATACCACGTACCATTTATTACATTTTTTTATGGAAAGCAGACCTTGAACAAAAAAAAACAACAACAAAAAAACAACACAAAAAAAAAGAAATGTTTCGATCGAATCATATAATCTTAAAAATCGTTTGTTTTAAAACTTTATAAACTCATTGAAGCTATGTCTTTGTTGGCTTTAGTATTTTAGGCAACAAAAACTTCTTCAAAATTAAGAAGTTTATACCGCAATATGTTTGGATTATTATAAGGCGGACTTCTTGATAGCTTAATTAATGGGTAAAATTCACCAGCCATTGCACCACGTCATCTAGGTCAAGCACAGAGTTAACTGGCTAAGACATCCATGTCGCATAATAAAATATATCTACTAAAGATATCATCACTGCTTCTCGACGAGTTCTGTTGGTTGCAAAAATAACGTTGTTGTTGTTTGTTTGTTTGTTTTTTATTGGGGGGGGGCGTTTGTTAGCCAATTAAGTCTGAGTATAAAGTTTCAATTAATTTCCTTATGGATTCAAAAGCTTCGCGAAAAAAGAAAAAAAACAGAAACATATAACTTGTCACCAAATCCCCTTAACTCCCAACATAAAATTAGACAATGATATTTTGAGAACTTCTCTGCCATTGGGTCCATTTTGAAATGAACTCGCGTGTTGGCTTGAAAAGGTTAGACTTACAATTAATAAAGTCGTTAAACACTATCATTACGCTTTACCGATATTTATTCCAAAGTATTGAATGTTGACACCTTTTTTTAAATTTATTTCTTTTTTGTTAACGAGATCCGCCAAATGTCACGAGATTGTTCTGGTTTAGGAAGAATGAAATTTTACATAATTTTATGAGAAATTATGATAATTCAAACAGAGAATGGGAAATCACCCTTGATGTAATAGAGAGTGGTCTATACTGGACATGTGAGAAGGCATCAAGTGTGCCTTAGGTGAGATAATACTCCAAAAAAAAATCAAAACTAAAACATGTCAAGCTTTTTGAAATTAAATGAATAACTTCACCGCCAAATTTAGGAATAGTTTGAACTGCTCCAGGAAAAAAAAAGAATGTTGGTGGATATTATTCTTATCTCCCAAATAAGGGAACAAACAGACTTGATAGAATAAAAAATATATTGAAAATAGATGGTGTTATACTTTCACCAACAATGATATATAAGAGAGGACCCATCATGAAACTATTGGTGAAGACTTTACTAGAAAAAATATATAGATGAACATATCGCGTTCATTGTCGGCCCCGTGACATGCCGGTATAACATTATTAGGAAAATATCTCACAGAGCATCTGCAAGGTGATTCAGAAAAAAATGTAGGAGACATCCCCTCCCCCCACCCACAGTAAAAAAATAATTTAAAAATAAAAACAAGAATTTCGCGAGCTAGACGCAGGCCCACAAATGGTGTACACCTGGATTCACAAGAAAAGATATCGTAGGCCAAGGTCATTGGTGTCCAAACGCTTAGCAAAAAGGGCCGTATTCCATGAAGCCATGAAGTAATAATATGTGGGGGCCGGCTTAATGTAACTAACTAAAATGGCAAACGTTAAGACTGACTTACAGGTTATTCAATTATACGTGTGTGTTTTTTTTTAATTTTTATAATCACTTTTTTGTTGTTGTAAAGAGTGATGTTTCTTGTTAAGAATAAAATGCTATCAAGATTTTCAACGCTTTATAAATATCTTATTCAATCATTAGAAATTACTGAAATTTGATTGATTATGTAAAAGAAATAGAATAAAGAAAAGTATTTTTATACTACGTGCCTTTCAATAAATAAAATGTATTATATAACTATAGCCGAAAATGTGTCCAAAATGTGATAAAAAATCTGTCTTAAACTATAAAGCAGAGCCGTCTTTACACCAGTTTGGGCCCCCGGGAAAAGAAATAAGTGTTGGGCCCCTCCCCCGCAGGAATAAAAAATAAATATACATAATATATATAAATAAACATATTCCAATGGGGCCCCTATGCTCGTGGGCCCCTGGGCAAATGCCCAACGGGCCTATGCGTTAAGACGGCCCTGCTATTAAGTACAGGACGCTAAATACCTTTCCTTTTCGAGTTGTCAAAGGCAAACAATATTACGTCACTGGTTTTTGTCATCGAACGTCATCGAAATTCAAATAACAGCACATAAATGCATCGGATTTTTGTAATAAATATACACTTTTCTATAAAAAAAAACTTCATCGATTTTTTACTTCATCGTACTCAAAATGGCACATTATAAATTCGTCTTTAAAATTTGTCGTTAGAGAAAAGATCCAAGCGTCACATTATTATTTAATGTCAGTTTGAGGTTAGTGAAACTTTTTTTTTCCGTGGGCGCATTTGGCCCACTGGCTGGACTTAGGATACCCCTGGCAAACAATAAATAAAATCTGTTGAAATAGACAACTGCAGACAAACATTTTGGGTTAAAAAGTTTGATGATAAAATATGTTTTAAAGTTTAAATGAACCGATGCCACATTCATTTCATTTTCCGAGTCGAAAAAAATAAACAACACTGCGACATCACTCGTTGCCATCGGACGTCATTGAATTCGTTTAGTTAACATAACAGCACACAACTTCATTGTTTTTCCGACGGCGATTGTATTATGTTGTTGGCTCAAGAAAAGCAGTTCATATCGGTGCCAGATGAGTTCTTCGTTTGTAAAAAAATATTTCCGTAAAGAGTAAACACGATTGTTTTGTGCTGATGGATTCAGGGTATAAGTGGTACTATCCAGCTTCCTAAATCGTGTATTGTTACGCGTGTTTAATTATATTATTTTAATATGTCATTTATAGTTAGTTCTGACCCCAGCTACTTGGCCATTGTAGTTTTTTTATATTTTTTATAGAATTATTATTTTTAAATCTGGCTTGTTACACATGAGCCAGCGCCATTATTTGTCTCCCTTTGCACGAACCTTCGAAAAAAAATAAAAAATTACCAATGGCTTTCCTCACCTTTTAAAAATATTCATTTGAGCAAATATCAAACTAAAATTCGTTTCTTTTCCCAA
Source organism: Ampullaceana balthica (assembly GCA_944989445.1). Lineage (NCBI taxonomy): Eukaryota > Metazoa > Mollusca > Gastropoda > Lymnaeidae > Ampullaceana > Ampullaceana balthica. Next base: position 220,925 of record CALYLW010000398.1, read on the forward strand.
AGGCGATGTTGCTTCATGAATCACATATGGTATATGTATGAAAACTGGTAAATCATATTGCACTTTTCAATACCAAGCGTCTTTTGAGATAAAATTTAGTTTTACACTCAAAGTTATACCAACCAAAGACAGTTTATAAACATAATCACCCCTGAATGTTGACAAGGAGAAGTGAACCTTGTCTATGTAACTGTCACCAACTGAATTTTCTATTATTTCTTTTCTTTTTTGGACTTAGATGATTACAAACTGTGCTTCCAGGTTTTGCACTGTTATGATAGAGGACGAAAAAATCAACAGCTTCACACTCTTTAATGTCTTTCTACACCCGATGTCAGGTCCACAAAAACAAGATAGCAAAATACGACACACAAAAATCTACTTTCAAATACTGTAGCAAAAAGATAACCAAAATTATTCCCAAGATATTCCCCAGAGAAACATACTAAATTATAAAATATTTTTTTTAAAATACATAGCCGCCAAAGCGATCCAAACAGAATTAGTTTGTCAAAATTGTTAAAACATTCCCGACAAAGTGAAATTTGAAGCAAGGAAAATTGATTTTTAAATCTTTTTATATGAACACAGTTTCGATTAAAGTTTTTAAATTGCTTTTAGTTTAAATTAGCTTCGAATATTAATGTGATCGTTGGCGAGTCTGCCGACATGATGTTTTACCATTGCAAAATAAAATGTAATATTGTTTTGTTTACAAAGTTATTTGAAAAGTGCTTGCATTAAATTCTAGAATTAGGTCAACGCTTACTTCGGTAAGTTAAGGAATCTGATCCTCAGGGAAGAATTGGGAAACTGTGTTTCTGTAGACATCCGCACACATATTTCAGGTCGTGGCAAAGATGACGTGCATACATCAGTAGTGTTACACTCGCACACATCTTTCAGGCTGTGGCAAAGATGACGTGCATACATCAGTAGTGTTACACCCGCACACATCTTTGAGGCCGTGGCAAAGATGACGTGCATACGTCAGCAGTGTTACCCGATGAATACACCATCTCACAACGATTAGCTAAAGGTCCGTACGACACGAAAGCTGATAAGCACCATATGACATAAATTACAACGGGTAGTCCATCTCAAACAAGACCAAACACTCTTGGCACCAAACAACACCTAACATCAAAAGGAGTTTGAACTTACTGTAAAAAAAATAAATAATGGTCACTCAAGAGATGATTGCTGGCAGCTGAAAAAGAAAACTGAGAAGTTCACTCATCCAACTACCACACACAAGATATCAGAATGCACAACTCGCTACAGATCTGGTATTAAACCTCTAAATGTGAAGAACCTCTACTCTTCTCCAGATGTTGATAGAAATTTAACTGTTTGTTCTGACTCAGAAATGAGTTGGACCAGGAACAGTAAGGCTCGTTCACCCGACTCCAGCCAAGTTTCATCTTTGACTGGCAGGTTAATGAACTTCGATCGTTTGCTCCGAGAATAGTTCTACCTCCAGAAAGTGAATTACTGGGGACTCGATTGAAAGTTTTTCTGACTCTAAAAAGAGTTTTAAACATTTTACCATAGAAGAGTGTTCCCAAGACGCAAGCGAGAGTTTATCTAACAAAGTCCTAATTTCTACATCAGACCAAACTGATGTCATTCAAGACTTCAAGCCTTTAATATTGGAAGGATTAATATCACTACCAGGTGATACTTCAAGTCTACGTCTTATAAAGATATTACGAGAAACAGGAGCTTCACAGTCATTGCTACTTGATGGTATACTTCCCTTGTCTAAAACTACTGCTGCCAGGAGCAACATACTGTTAAGAGGCGTAGAGTTTGGTTTTTTTGATGCGTCACTACATCATATAAATCTTTAAGTCAGACCTAGTCTTCGGACATGTGTTTGTCCGACCAATATTACCATTAGATGGCATCCGATACGACTTAGCTGGTGGTAAGGTGATCGTGGAATCATCCATCATTATTACTGAAGCCTCCTCTGATGAAATTTCAATACGTGGATCCATACATATATCCAGCATGTGCTTTCGCAAGACCAATGAGTTCAAGGATATCTCGGCCAAAGTTTACAAGACCAAAGAAAACCAAGACAGTTAACCCTGATGTAGATTTGAGAACGACATTCTATGACTAAGGAAGAACCCGAACAACTACTATCTGCAGAACGATATGCTGATGAGGAAATGGTGACCTCCAGACGCAGCAGCTGTAGAGGATTATTTATCAAATTGTGATTCCCGCTCTATTTAGAAATGGCATCGTGATATTGGTCCGAAGCTCTCAACTACAGGAAATCTATGGATAAATAAAACTTACCAAAGTATCACATCCCACTTATATTGATCCAATATCAAGGCAGACGTCACTCAATTTTGCAATTCCTACCATAAATGCCAAGTAGAAGGGAAACCAAATAAACAAAATCCTAGCAGCTCATATATATATTAGATTATGCATTTGTGTCTATGGATCTGAATGTAAAAATAATATAATTCAATTAAATAAAATGTAAACTCTGTTTTTTTTTAAAAGAGGGGAATTGTTAGGTATCAACCGCCGCTTGTCATGAACCGAAGAGTAGTGCTACTCAAAGTGATGGTCCGCGGACCGGTGCCGGCCCGCAGCAATTATCAAGAAAGAAAAAACATATTATTATAATGTTCCATTTTTAACTATTAGTATCAACCCTTACAATTTTTCAACAATAAGCACATGCAATAAAAAAATAAACTAAAATAAATTATATTAATTTCAATAATTAATAATCAAATGTTTTTTCTCTTTTTAGTGTGTGTTTTGTGTGTGTGTGTGTGTGTGTGTGTGTGTGTTAATTTGAAAAACACTCGAGTTTTGAACTGGCCCAAACATTAAAAATAGGTCTTTAAGATTTCTTACACCAGCATTCAGAACTTGCCGTCTGCTGATGTAAAGAAACAAAATAATTAATTAATAAATAAAATTAAGTTTTGACCACGTCACTGTTATTTACAAACAGCATGAATTGATTTATTTAAAGTCTTAATGAAAATTAGTCTGCATTTACTTAACACGTAGTCATAATCGCTTAACATGTGGGGATGAAAAAGATGCCCCAAATGTTGGTGATTAGTTCACTTTAATCTACTCAAAAAAAAAGGAAAAATAACTATTAGAGAAAATAACTATTAGAGAAATGTCCCCCAAACTAAAACAATAGCTGTGTGTTGTAAAATGTAACATTTAAACTTTAAAAATTTAACAATTTTTTTCAAAACTTCAAAAATAATAATAGAGAGAATGAAGTTGATATTTGATACCGAAAAGTTTTATTTTATTAAACCCAAATTATATATTGAAAAGTGAGGACCAATGGCTATGTTTATCAAGAGAATAAACAAGGATGCTGAACATCAAACACAGCCTGATTCTTCTTCACAATTAGATTATGGGAACATAAATGAAACCGAAGCTTCGTTAGCGAAACGAATTCATTCTAGCCTCACTTGAAAATATTACTCTTCGTATATTCAATTCGGTTTTGTAAATGTGGATGACGCTGGTATCCTAAAACCACACGAAGTGAAGACGATAGTAAATGAACAATAATCAATCAAGGCTTAAAATTATTCTTTTAAAATTGTTTGGATGATGTGCATTACAATTTATTTGCCCGTAATTGCTGCACCACAAAGCACCGGTACAAATATATTTTACCAATTGCGTTGTTCTTTTTAAAATTTAGGTGAGAAGATAAGAATTTTTAATTTCTTTTCAAATCTTTTGATATTTAATTTACAATACTGTGAGACATATTATTATTAACTAGTGTTACTAAAAAAAATATTTTTTTAAATTTCGTTTTCAAAAAGTTAAATTCAATAAAATCCAAAATAGCTTTTGATTATTACATTTATTCATACTTACAGAAAGTAAGAAATTAGTATATTAAGTTAATCTATACGTATCTCTAAGTATTTTATCATAATGTAAGTGTCGATCAGTGATACCATATTTATGTAAGTGGCACGACACTTGACTTCGATCCCTATATTTAGGGATACAATGACAATGAAATTCAATTATACCTATTGGTTAAAAAAAAACAAAAAAAAACAACTATTTCATGCTATTTTTCGATTTCTAATGTTTTTATAAGATTGGTAAATTGAACGTAGCAACAAAATCAACTTAATTAAAATTGACTTTGTTACTCTCATGACTCATAATGAGAGAGAAGGAATCATTGACTAATAATATCTTTTTTTTTGTCATGGATAAAAATGAGGCCCAACATTTCGCACCTTTTATTCTCAAGCAACATTTTTAGAGAACAATTCTTAGTTACAGTCCTTGACAATGAAGTACATAGGTGACGTAAAGTAGTTACCGCCCACAACCATTAGGACCATTGAAGAGAAGGGATTTTTTTTTAATTGTTGGATGACGTGTAGCATATAGCAAACCGAATTTATGCCAAATGTTGAAGGGCTGTAGGCCATGTGAGGGCTCATGTCACTATCAGTTCAGTACAGGGGAAATAGTGCACCCGTCCCTGGTGCAATGGAAAAACTCCTGCCGGCCCGCCATACTAAAAAGCTTGAGAAGCACTGCCGTAGAGGGCCTATCTCGCGGATTCTGGTTATTTACGACTTCTTTGCCACCTCCCCTCCCCCTCCCGTTTACTGTGCAATCGATATCGACGGGTCGAGGCTACACCTTTGACCTAAGGGGCGCTTAGCTCCATCAACACGTCCACACTGTACCCTACATTTATTTTCCAGAACATTCAGGAGATCAATTTTGATCCATTAACTATGAGAAAGCTTATTGTTCTCGTTGGTCCTAGAAAGAGAATGTTCCTAAGATGCTGGTATAAAAATGAGGGGAACAACAAAGACTAACAAGGAAGAGGAGGAGAAATAAAACAACCCCGTAAAAACAAAGCTTTTAACTATAAATCCCTTATATATGAGACATAACTAAAAGTATTGATTATGTTCAAACGCGACAAACATTTACAGACTGAAACCGAAATTATCTCCCCTGGCTTTAAAACTGGGGGAATGGGGTGTGGACAGGGACGGGTGTCGTCAACGCATTAACTCAACTCCTGGTGTAAACCACCTGGTTAAAACACGAGATGTGTTCACCGATGGCTGGCGTGAAGTCAAGTGACCCGTAAAATGTAAACAATAGCGACCGCTACATATAGTTTATATCATCATCATCATCATCGCCCTTCGTCCCATCTGGGGCATAGGCCATGAACAAGTCTCTCCAGGCATCCCGGTCCTGCGCCAGTCTCTCAATCTGTCCAAGCTGTGCCCGCTCATTTTGGTGTCTGCCTCCAGTTCCCTTCTCCAGGTCATTTTGAGTCGACCTCTTTTCCTCTTGCCTTGGGGGTTCCATGTGAGGGCTTATCTCACAATGCTGGATGTAGGCTTTCTGAGAGTGTGGCCAATCCATCTCCATCTGAGCTGGCGTATTAACTCTTCCACTGGCTCTTGTTGTGTGCGTTGCCAGAGGTCCTCATTGGTGATGACATTTGGCCAGCGGATTCGGAGAATTGTTCGGAGACATGTGTTTATAAAAGCTTGAAGCTTTTTAGAAATGGCTGCTGTTATTCGTCGTGTTTCTGCTCCATACAGTGGGACAGGCTTTGCTGTGGTGTTGAATATCCTGACCTTGGTATGAAGAGTCAAGTTTATATAGATAAACTAAAAATGCATTAATTTAATAACTGTACGTTCGATCGATCTGAATGTTTGATACCATGCATTGTTAGGGGACACGAGCCTATGTGTCAAATTTCCGCTCGATGGCATCACGGGAAATGGGTCATTTTTGACTTTTGTTTTTCCGCCCGCCCGACGATGAATGACAGACAGAGAGAGAGAGAGACAGAGACGGCGGTGAAGTTAATTCGATGTACCGTAATTAAATTATTGCATTTTTAGTTTATGTCTATATTTCGTTCTATTTCTCACTCAACGCCTATCGACATAGTAATTTTCAAGGCGTGGGCGGGGATGCCAGAACCAATGAAAAAATGGGGTCATGTCTTCTCCAGCCAATCGGCGTTAGGTGAACATGTGACAGTGTGCGTTCAAGGCCTGTGCGCACGTGGTTTTACTATGGGTCTGTCATGCAGACACCGACAATGTTTACATCACGTGTTTAACAGGAGTTTTGATTATTCAAACATTCCCTTATATCAATTATGCCCCTTCTCACACCAACATTTTAAAAAAATTGAGACTAAAAATTAGAAAATAAAATAATGTAAAAAAAATCTTTTTTTAAAAAGGACACGCATTTATTTACATATAGAAAGTGCACTAAAAAGAATAAAATAAAATAAAAATCTTCTATGATTACATGTGTATCGTGAACTGCACATAAAGCGTGGGCGCTCATCAAAACTCTCTGTCATAAACAAGGCTGCTAAACATAAATACCAATTTGTATGAATATTAATAAACATTAAAAGTTTCAAAACTTTGATCACATACATGCTACTATCATATTAATTAGAAATTTTTATTTATATGCAAAAGAATAGTTGCAAAAAGTAATGAGTTGTGATGGACGCCCCACGCTTTTATGTGCAGTGGATAGGTTCACGATTTCACATGTAATCATAGAATTTTTATTTTATTTTATTCTTTTCAGTGCACTTTCTATATGTAAATAAAAGCGTGTCCTTTTAAGAAAAGATTTTTTTACATTATTTTATTAACTTTTGTTTTTCCGCCCGCCCAAGACAGAAAGAGACGGCGGTGAAGTTAATATAAGGGATTTAAAAAGAGAGATGAAGAAAATCAACGTTCGCCTCAGGGCCGGATTTCCGCCTAGGCCCACAAGGCCCGGGTCTAGGGCCCCAGCCAGCCAAGGGGCCCCGGTGGTGGAATCTTTACATAAGCCCAAAAGCCTGGCTTCATTACCAAAATGCTTTATCGAAAATAATAGTATAATAAATATTTTTACTACATTTTGCATACACTGCCCAGTAGTCAAGGGCACGGGGTTTGTTTGTGTTGGTTTGTCATTGTAAGCCGCGTTCTGACCTGCTGTTGCGATATTGGGGAGAAGGCGTAGGGTGGGTGTGACAGATTGCACCTCCAGTAAAAACGGCACGACCCCGACTTCCCCCCTCCCCATACCACACACAGGACAAGACACCGCCCGAGCCGGGATTTGGGTTTCAGATTACAGATAATTGACAAGGACCGGGAGAACAATTTTTTATGTCGACTGACTTGACCAGAGGCCAGGGAGATGTCACAGGTAGTTTATGGGGACCTGCCAAAGGTTTCAATGAAGTTCGTTTTAATGCATTTAACTAGATGGCCTTCTACAATTCCACCTGCATACCTTTGGTCACCAATATATTGACAGTGAAAATGTTAGATCGGGGAATAGGAAGCCAGGGAGCCGCCGAATAGGTTTTGAGGGGCATTGTGGCTGTTGTGAGCTTACTTTCTGATTTGGATTTTTAAAAAATACAACAGTGGGAACAGTTTTATGACCATAGAAGTTTAGGCTGAGTTTTATCCTTTTCTGGACTTACACATAAAACGCCACGGTAACAAAGGACGTGGCACAACATCATATCTTTCGTCAAAAATACGCGATGAAATGATTAATATCATGGCAGAAAAGGAAGAAAAAGAAATAATTACAATTCAATCGTGACTGAAAAAAAAGCAAAATATTTCTCTATTTCTGTGGACTTTACTCCGGACATTTCTCATGTAGATACATTTTCTTTAATTGTGAGATATGTCTCTGAAGAAGAATATTATTTTGATGTTTATTAAAGTCACTAAAGTCAAAACAAATTATATGTTCTGTACTGCAGAATTTAATTTGCTAAATTTCCAAAATTGCTTCGAGATGGTTTGGGGGCCCAAAAGTAAAAAGTGCCTAGGGGCCCTGGGTCTCTTAAATCCCGGCCTGGTTCGCCTACTATTGTAACAATCATTATTGATTGTTACCTGTTATATTTGCTGAGTTAAGAGATTCCATTCAAGAAATAGGTTATGATTAATTTGGTTTATTTGTTGTAAAAACAACTCCAAAGCAGATTTATTCATCTTTGTCATAAATCAAATGAACGAATGCTTTCATCTGTAGTACTAGCACTGTCTATGGTAGACTAGATGCTATTTGTGCTCTGATGTTCAAATGAATGAATGCTACCATCTGTAGCACTAGCACTGTCTATGGTAGACTAGATGCTATTTGAGCTCTGATGTTCAAATGAATGAATGCTACCATCTGTAGCACTAGCACTGTCTATGGTAGACTAGATGCTATTTGGGCTCTGATGTTCAAATGAATGAATGCTTCTATCTGTAGTACTAGCACTGTCTATGGTAGACTAGATGCTATTTCAGCTCTGATGTTCAAAAACTCTATCAAATAAAAAAAGTCTTCCATTTCTGTTCAAATGAGCACAGGCAAAAGGACTTTCTCTTGCGTCATTCCACTCCGGAAACTTTCAGAAGGGACCGTGTAGATAGTGTAGAAAGTCCCAGCCCTTTAGAGATTCATGTTTCGATGTTAATTCCTTCAAATACTGCGGTGCTGATCTGTCCATACAGCCATAAGACAGTGACTGAATCTTATCGTCCATTCTTTCACCCAAGGGAAGCCAGTGTAGATTTCTAAGTATCCGTTTAATGTGGTCCGAATTTCTCTTCCATAATACAATTCAGATTCACAAAGAACTTACCATAAGTATAAGTTTGGAAACACATGGGCATATATAAATCTATGAGTTTTAATAGATGCATTTTATACACAATACCTTATTTTAAAAAATAAATCAAAAAAGAAATATGAAGCACTGGAACTGTATGAACCTGATTTTATTACTACATGAATTTTTAAAAAAAATTAATATCACATGATTTATTTTTGACAGTGAAATAAACTGAAATTAATTATCTCTGAAACTATTCACATATTTTTTAAAAAAAGTGAATTGAACCCTCAAATTATTTTACAATCACTTAGGACTTATTGTTATATTTATTCTTATTCATACGCTTTTAGGAAGAAAAAAATTATTGCTGAAAAGTTTGGTCAGTTTATTTTTTTGCAGTTATATTAGCTTGTATTGAGACAGAAGAGATCAATGATGTAAGAATATTATTAGAATATATAATAGAACAACAATTTCAGATGACTAACCTATCAACATATGAATGTTCTAAAATGTTGGTCTTTTAGAAAATCGTCAGACCACTTAGCAGAATTTATTGCATTTCAAAATACAATTATCACAGGGAAATGAGATACTCCAAGTTATTACAGTATTATTAGACAATAAAAGAGTAAAAGGATCAACATAATGCCACTGCTCACCCATGAGTTTACAGACTTGTAGTCCATGTTGAGCTGTCCTATACCTCTTATATAAGTAAGTCATGTGGCAAGACGTGAATATACATTTTACACCTTCCTATTGCAGGATTAAAAAAATCCAAGAGCATTGGCTGGTACTATTTTTGTTTTCTATAGGGCTACTTTGTATTTCATCATATGTCCAAATAAATGAGCTGGCCAACAAGCTTAATTTTAGCAAATCATTTTTACTTTTGATGGTGACCAGATTTAAATAATAAAACTTCAAAATCTTTTTTTTTAAATACAATATTTCCTTTAAAAAAATTATGTTTCTTACATTTCTATACAAGGGTCTTAATAATAGTGCAAACTCTTTCTAAGAAAGTGATTTTTTTTAATTAAAGTAAAATAAAATTTGTTTATTTTTACATTCTTTTTTGGCATAAGTTAAAGAAAATTTTAATGTACAATTTTTGTTACACACAGTTTTTTTTTCTCTCTATCAAGTACATGACAAACAGCTCTAGAAAAACTGAAAATAAACTTGAAGGCAGCATTTCTATTTTACAGACCAACATTTTCGTTCCCTGACATTGTGAATATATATTTTATTTATTGAATAATTTATTGTTAGGCTTAAAGAAAGAAAATGAATGTCAAAGAATGAATTATTAAAATAAAATCATCTTGAGGGGTCTCCCCTTTAAGTTTCTACATGAGTTTCAGCTTCTTGTTTTGAGACACAGCTGCAGCCAACAATAATTTCAAACTGGGAAAATTAAATACACAAATATAAGTTTAAAATTCAAAAACATACATTTAATTTGAATACACAACTGTTGCAACATGTAAATTTACAACACAAATCACAAAAAAGTTAGACACTAATTTATCAATTAATGGGGAATAAATAATAAACATCTAGAATTCAATGCCTTATCTATTTTAAGCTTTATCCCCTCATTACGCATTCGATGTATAGACTGAACTTACAGATTTTTCAAAGTTTTGTGCCATCAGGACAGTACACGATAGCAGAAGCCTGACTCTTCTCATTGGCAAAACAACAGAGCTCTGCCTCATTGTCACAGCCACCATAGCAGGCACCAAAGTTGATACTGCGGTCTGCTTTACAACCATTGCCGTCAGTCTCTAGCCTGTAGTTACGTATGACGCTGCAGTTGACAGGTTTGTCTATGGGAAGACAAAATAAATCAGATGTGTGTAGGATCAACAACTCACTGATAAATCATAATACAGCCGGACTTCTCTAAGTTGAACTCAAAAGAACCAGAAAAAAAAATTACTTACGAAGTTTTCAAGTTAGGGAATATTGGGCCTCATAGGCAGAGATTGAACAAGGATAATGTTGATATTGTGAGGGGCGGGAGAACAGCCATACAAGCGAGAAGGCTTGACAGGAGGGAGAGGGGGTGTCTGATGTTTCATACGAAAGGAAGGCCGACGGCTTTTAAAATAACGACACCACCAGAGAAAGCCCCAAACCCCCCCCCAAAAAAAAACAACTTAACAACTCCCTCCACAGTGGGATGGGGGGATTAAGATTTTTCCTTTTCACTAGTTTTACACAAACGCCTTGGAAAAAAAGACTTACGGAGGTTGGAAGCCAAAAACTTCGAGTTAAGGAGATCTAAAATGCATTAGTCTTATGGAATTTGGCCGCGATCTAACAATTAATTCAATGTAGGGAGGTTTTCAACTTAGGGAAGTTCGATTTAGCGACGTCCGACTGTTGTAATAATCAAAGAAATAGAAACAAAATGTAAACCTCCCTAAATCAAAGTGAAAAAAAAAGTTTAAACTAGAAGCCTTCAATGTGTTCCCACAAGTTGGATTTCTATATCTAATATCAATAAATGGTATATACATTAAAATCTGGCGTGAATGTTCCTTTTTAGACAAAATGATTACTTAACTATCAGAGTCCTTGTCTGACCAGCCTGTTAATGCATTTATTGAAAAGAGAAACCATTTCAATTGATATCACATCCAGCCCTGAGCTCACAATGTTAATTTCACAGCCAGCCCTGAGCTCACAATGTTAATTTCACAGCCAGCCCTGAGCTCACAATGTTAATTTCACAGCCAGCCCTGAGCTCACAATGTTAATTTCACATCCAGCCCTGAGCTCACATGTTAATTTCACAGCCAGCCCTGAGCTCACAATGTTAATTTCACATCCAGCCCTGAGCTCACAATGTTAATTTAAATCCAGCCCTGAGCTCACAATGTTAGTTTCACAGCCAGCCCTGAGTTCACAATGTTAATTTCACATCCAGCCCTGAGCTCACAATATTAATTTCACATCCAGCCCTGAGCTCACAATGTTAATTACACAGCCAGCCCTGAGCTCACAATGTTAATTTCACATCCAGCCCTGAGCTCACAGTGTTAATTTCACATCCAGCCATGAGCTCACAGTGTCAATTTATTATCTTGTAAAACATCAGTTTCCTGACCTTCACAAGCTCTTGGTTCCAGCACCTCGTAATCATTGGTCTTCTGTTCACAAATCTTCTTCTCAAGTTCACATTCGTTCTCATAAGTCTGTAAGTTAAAATAAAATGTAAACAATGATTTATTTACTGGAATTTGTGTCTCTTGACAAATGTTATGCTATACAAATATAAGTCTGAAATATTACTATCTCTGTGGCTTATGGAAAAGAATTTGTTGAAAAAATACAATACAAAATTTAAAGACATAATGCAAAATACATTGATAAATACTCCATCATTAAATAGTTTAAGATATGATAAAGCATGAAGAACAAATGATATAAAATTATGGAATTTGAAAAACATAATCTCAGAGGCAATAAAAATAGGCAAGTCATGTGTGTGTTACCTGAATGACCTCACTGAGTCATGTGTGTATGTTACCTGAATGACCTCCCTGAGTCATGTGTGTATGTTACCTGAATGACCTCCCTGAGTCATGTGTGTATGTTACCTGAATGACCTCCCTGAGTCATGTGTGTATGTTACCTGAATGACCTCCCTGAGTCATGTGTGTATGTTACCTGAATGACCTCCCTGAGTCATGTGTGTGTATGTTACCTGAATGACCTCCCTGAGTCATGTGTGTATGTTACCTGAATGACCTCCCTGAGTCATGTGTGTATGTTACCTGAATGACCTCCCTGAGTCATGTGTGTATGTTACCTGAATGACCTCCCTGAGTCATGTGTGTATGTTACCTGAATGACCTCCCTGAGTCATGTGTGTATGTTACCTGAATGACCTCCCTGAGTCATGTGTGTATGTTACCTGAATGACCTCCCTGAGTCATGTGTGTATGTTACCTGAATGACCTCCCTGAGTCATGTGTGTATGTTACCTGAATGACCTCCCTGCGTCATGTGTGTATGTTACCTGAATGACATCCCTGACACGTCCACAAACTGGTTTATCTTCAATTAGTTCACAAGTTTGACATTGACATGATGGGTTGTTGTTGTCATCTGCTACACAGACCTGACCTGGACCCTCACAGGTGTCAATACGACATGGTCCTAAAATATACAAATGTTGATGCAATAAAATGACTTTACAAGTTAAGTCAACTTTATATTTTCAAACCTTCTAAATGTGAAGATATTAAATGTATCCAAAGTTTTCTTTTGTTTACGATCTATTATAGCAAAGGCCAATCAATAAATAATAACAACTTATTCAAAAAATGTAATAGTAAACTGAAGTGCCTCAGATGTCATGTAAACTATTTCAACCACTCACCATTGGGACAACTGTTGTAGCAGGGAATGTACTCTGTGCTGTGAATGTTGGTGTTTTCATCATTGGCTACGTACACTTCCCTTGTCCTGTTCCTTGTACCTTGTTTACATTCCTCACTGCAGTCTCCCCAGTCACTCCACGGACCAGCAACAGCTAACAGAAACAAAGGAATTGTCATAGACTTGTCATTAAGGAACCTGTCTCAATTTAAAGCTAAAACTGGAAAATCTCATACAAAAACATACAATTACATTAAATTAATTTTTTTTAAACGTATTTAAAAAAAAACAAAAAACACCTTAGCTTTTTAAAAATACAGAAAAATTATTACTAAGACATCTCAAAATCTTGACTCATGTGGTTCCCATTGTAATAAACTGTGGAGGATTCTGATAAGTTAATGCTGGTCATTTCATTAAGTAGCTTAAAAGCAATAATGAGAGATTTGTTTTTGTTTTTTTTAAATCATGAATTTTACTTACGTCCTCCTCTGCCAAAACAAGGTTTTCCTGTGAATTCCACTTCCACCTTTGTCTCAATCTCAGCTTCACATGTAGCTTTCTTCATGTGGCATACGCTGGTGTAAGTGATTTTGTTTGTGGCACAAACGGTCTCTGCGGAGTTTAAGATGAAATACACCTGTGACAGCCAGGACTAGTAACAAGTAACAGTAGTTATATATTGTAAGAAGATGTAACCTTAGAATTAACAAGTATTTCCTTACAATATGTAATTAACCAGTAAAGCGTTAAACGGCAATCAGATACAGATATTTACGGCCAGTTAAATAATTTTTAAAACCTCAAAACAATTTTGTACACAGATAATAGCATTTGCAAACATTTCCATTTATTGTTTTTCAAAATCTTTATTTTCAACAACGTTTTATCTGTTTTCAATGTTCAAATTTTAATTATATATTTTTGATGTTTATTGTGCTAATTTAATAACACAAGAAGAAGAGAGTAATTCACATAAAATTTGATCAAATCACTCACGATCTTCGTAGGAATTTGTTATGTCCTCACATGTGGGACAAGAACATCTGGGTTTGCCATTGACCATTGAACAGTTTGAGAATTGCTTGTCACAGATCACAGTAGCACATGTGCCTGTTTTTAAAATAGATTTTTTGTAAATAACTGGATGTGTTTAGCACTTTTTTGTAGTAAAAAAAAGCTTCCAGTACCGTAACCAAATATCTTAGTATTTTTGGTGTTGTCAAGTATTAAGCATCGCATCAGGGATTGGTGTGGAAGGAGATGGGGTGCAACACTGTCTAAAATAGCATCAAGTCATTTAAGAGTTGTCCCTAAATTTAATTAATATTTACTTTTATTTTAATCGTAAAATTTCATGAATATAACAGCTATCATTATTTAAAAATGTATTTTGCTATATAACAAACATGTTTCTGAATGATAAAAGTAGCTTATACGCACCATCAGGTAAGTATGTTTTTTGTAATTAGGAAAATAATGTTTTAAATTGAATGCATTTATAAATATACAAGTGTTACTATTTTTATGTGAAAAACAAAAACAAGTGCTGTGAGCCCAGCTGCTTCCTGGGGTACTGCACTATATAAATCTCATATATATATATATATCCCCCCCCTCCGGTTCCTTTTATAAGTAGCTAAGCCAATGATGACCAAAATTATGTAAGTATTCAAAGTGAAACAATTATTGTTTAGATGCACTAACAGAAGAATTCACCATGAAATAAAACTGTCTTGTCTTATCTATACAGACGAATCCTTCTATACAAAAGATTATGATTATAACATCCACAGGCTCTTGGCAAGTGGTGCAGTGTTCACAGGCCACGGCTATAAGGCTTCCACACAATGCCCAGCCACCTATGTTTCCCCAACTAGTGTCAGGTACCCATTCACAGGCCACGGCTATAAGGCTTCCACACAATGCCCAGCCACCAATGTTTCCCCAACTAGTGTCAGGTACCCATTCACAGGCCACGGCTATAAGGCTTCCACACAATGCCCAGCCACCTATGTTTCCCCAACTAGTGTCAGGTACCCATTCACAGGCCACGGCTATAAGGCTTCCACACAATGCCCAGCCGCCTATGTTTCCCCAACTAGTGTCAGGTACCCATTCGGAGCTGGGTGGACTCAGGGACACCTTTTGCCCCGGGAACAAATCCCTGCCTTCACAGAGTTTTGAGCCCATGACCACCGGTAAGCCAGCCGAGAGTGCATGCCACTGGACCACGGTGCCCCTTAATATTTGTTTTATACCAATAACTGAATTTGCAAGTTGTTTGAGATCATAGCTGTTTAGATTCTTGTGTCCCCCCCTCATACTTCCTGGATTTAAATAAACAGTGTTATTTTTATAAACTCATTTTAGTCAGTTGTTTCCTTGTTTGCTAATAAAGTCATGAGCTGCTGACCTTGGCAGGCCCCATCGTAATCCACTTTGAGTTGGTCACTTCCTGCCTTACAGCCTGTGATGAACAGAGATCTGTAGTTGGAGTAAGTGTTACCATCAGTGCCACACACCTGGTGGAGATAGAGTGAAATTGAGAGCATTTGGCTGGGTTTTATAAGTGTCACTTCTCAAACATCTTATAACTGATTATTGTTTCAAGCAAAATGTGGTGTCCACAACTTAATAGACACTTTTTTTTTGGTGTGTTCTTGACCGACTTCATGAATAATTATACGTGGTTCATGAGGAACATGAAAGTGATTCAAATTAAAACTAGTCTGTATTTTAAATTTAAGGTCACTTTTTAAGAAAAATAGTAATAGCACTGGAATTTTATAAAAATAAATTTAATATTTCCAAAGATTATAAATGAATTTAATGATAATGATTAGCAAAACGTAAAAACTAAAATTACTTTTACAAATTTTAATCAATGCATATCTTTTAGTTTACTCAAATTGAATTAAAAGGGAAACCAAACATACTGGTAAAAATATGGAAAGAAAAAGGTGTCTTTTTAAAGGGAAATGTTAAATTTACAGTAATTATTTACTCCATATAACTGACAAATACCTCACATATAATTGGCTGACATTAAATGATTAAAAGTATCAAAAAAAGGTGTTTTTGCTTAGAAAAAAAAATACAATTTAATTGCCTGAAAAACCCTATACATGATTCTAAAAAAAAACAAGAGCACCAACAAAAGCAAAAGAAAGTATTTATTAAATTCAAATAATTTTTAAGACCTGCCCAGCAAAATGAAAAAAAAATTCTCAGATTTCAACATTTCGGTGGAATGGAAACAAATCTTAACATTGCTATTTAATCATTAAATTACTGCTGCTTAATTAGAGAAGATGTATATATGTATTTGTAAATACATATATATTTGTTCTTGTATGCATCAATGTATAGCTGTAGGTGTTACATGCACCCAGTTATAGAAGGAAGTTGGGATGGCAAGGAGCTTCTCTATCTAGAAAAACAATCATTCATTGTTGAACATCATATTTGAATACAGCATTAACAGTTCTGGCTGCGCTGCATTCTGGGATTTGTACTGTACTGTCATCTTGGGAGGGGTGTTTCAATAAATGTGAATCTCATCTATGGTCATCACCACAAAGGCACCAAGGATCATCTCTGACAAATCTTCAGGATTTTTCATTCAGTCACAAAGTACAGAGGCACATTTTGTGTTGTGTTGTGATAGTTTCAGTTCAAGTTATGGGAGTGTTACATACAGGTAATGGTACTTTTGGCACATACTTGTATTATAAACTAGATGGTTTGGTGGTTTGGCACAGATGTGGATCCAAATAAGGGCATTTACTTTGCCAAAAAAAAAGAGGAAAATATAGAACTAAGGTATACTGATTTTTCAATTTCTTATAATACACATTGTAATACTTTAGTGTGAGCAAGAGGTGGATAAATTAGTTTATTAAATCAACTGAAAAAGCACTAATAGTCTCGCTCTACAGGAAACCCAGCACCAATGTTTGATCACCTTGCCAGGCTCAGCACACTTTTCTCCCTGACATGCACAACATTTACCACCTGGAGCAGTGGCAGTGGTTGTGTCCCCTAAGAGTACCAAGAATATTGATAGTTTAGTGCCAGTAATTAAAGACACTAGGGTCTAAGCCACAAAGTGTATAACGTTTATCTAATTTGTAAAAAAAAAGATCATTGAATTTCATATACAGACCTTATACACTTGTTACCATTAACATACATTAACGAAAAACTAATGAACTTTACGTGGACTGCATACAAAATAACATGTGAATGTAAAGCTGTAATGATGACCTACTGATGGTGTAGCTGGGTATAAATACAACATTTGTAGACAGCTCTAGGTCTTCACTTACTGACACAAATGCCATTGGAATCCTTCTCATAACCCGCGCAGCATTCGCAATGGAAAGACCCAGGAGTGTTTACACATTCCGAATGTTCTCCACAGCTTGTATCATCAAAGGAACATTCATCAATGTCTGGGTAAATAAATGGGTGAATTTACAAAGGTCATAATAATATATAGCATTTAATATTCTAAAAAAGATACAAAATAAGACATTTCCATATATTCTAAATCAGTGCCACTCAAAGTGGTGGTCCTCGGACTGGTGGTAGTCCAAAGAGGTTATCAAAAATGGAAAGAAAAATATAATTATAATCCTCCATTTGAAACCATTAATACTGACCCTATAGAATATTTTAATTTTTTGGCAATAAGTACATAAAACAATAAAATGAAACACATAAAATAAAACAAATTAAATTTTGCTACCCCTGTCAGTACAAGAAAAATGTCGACCGGCCCCTGGTGCTATGAAAAAATTCCTGTCAGTCCGCCGTATTAAAAAGCTTGAGAAGCATTGTTCTAAATCACTAAAAATTAATTCACTAATGTTCTCACCTTTGCAATGTGATCCACTGGCAATAAAGCCCTCCTGGCAGGCACATTTGAAAGAACCAAAAGTATTTTTACAAGCTTGCCCAACCATGGTGCAGTTGTGTAGCCCCGTGGCGCACTCATCAATATCTGACACAGGGTTGTAGAAGGATATGTTATTAAAATCATGCAATCATTTATTTATACCTGCCAAGAAAAAAACCTGTTGCGGGGTTCCCGTGCAGGCTTAGAGAAGTTTAAGAACTAATGTATTTCAAGGGTCCAAGATAAATAATGTTTTCTAAGGTTTTTAGCCCAATGATAGTTTAGGTATTGGTAATGTCGTGATGCGCTATTAAACAAAATAAAAAGTGTTACGTTAATGACAACTTAAATTAATTGTTCTGATCAGGGTTTGTGGGCCTTCGACAAAATGTTTGACATGATTACAGTTAAAGAATACCGTATATTTCATATACTGTGTATGTTTTCTTTAGACAACCATTTCAACAAATGACTTCATAAGTAAAAAAATAAAATAAAATAAATAACACATTTATATATAAATTGTAAATAAAATAAATATATTTACTTAATAATAAATTAATAACACCCTGTTCAGACCATGACAGCCTATGGGGCAAGTGAAGTAGCGCTCACAAGTTTCATTGAGCTGCCATTAACGAGCAGGGGTGTTGTGTGGCTAGCTCAATGCCCCAGGGGGCCTTGCCAGTACCGAGGCTCAAACCCACGACTCGAGTTTTTGCCTCGGTTTGATAGTCCAGCGCACTACCACTTAGACAACCGCGCCCCTTTTCTAAATATCCAGTGTACCTAAAACATTTACCATACCATATTTACTCGAGTGTAAGTCGATCTCGAGTATAAGACGACCCTCAATTTGAGACTTGAAAAGTGGAATCTTAAGAATTCAGTGAAAAAACAATTTATAAAAAGCTATAAAGTAATGGTAGACATTGGTAGCGCAACTTTTATTTATTATTAGTCAACTACAGATCAACACTGTGACCGAAAGATAGGAGATTGGTTTGAAATGTTCATCCAAACTAAAGAAACCTGTTTTGAGCGAAAATATGACATTTATCATGTTACTGAAATTTAAAGAATGAGTTATTAGTCCACCCACCTCATTTTGGCCTCGATATTTTGACAAAAAATGTTAACTTTTACTCTAGATTATTACGGTACATCACAAGTTCATAATAAAATAAAAAATGTAAGAGGTTCAGAAAAAAATTTAGCTACACGGAAACAAAAAAGTGTGCAGAACTCTACCAAACTCTAAAGACACACCTACCATAACATTTGAGACAGTCTCCTTGCAAACCATCCTTGCAGACACAGGTGCCCATTGATGCACTTCATATTGATGTCTTCACACACCACACCAAAGCAGACGTCAGCTGGATAGAAGCAAAGTAATGTTTAATTTACAGTGTCAGATTGACCATGGCACTATGGGTACACTTGCAGAGACCTACTCAAAGTAATGTTTAATTTACAGTGTCAGATCGACCATGGCACTATGGGTACACTTGTAGAGACCTACTCATAGTTTGGGTGACAGTAGTTTTGGGAAGTCATACCATCAAAAAATGTAATTAAAGCCTATTTATTGACTAATATTTAATTAGATGTTTTGGCTAATGCCTTCGTCAGTACAAATAAATACTAAATTACACAATTATTAAAATTATATTTTCATTATATAAGAATTCTATATCATGGAAAAATAAGAAAGTTTTTAAAAAGCTATAGGAAAATGAAGGTGCTATCCTTAACATCATGAACTACTGCAACTAAAAATTTCTTGACAGTTTCGCATGGATTTCCACATCTGTATAGCTAAACAGAATTATATTACTATTATATATTCCATACTGTAGCTTAGAAAATTAGAAACAACAGTGCCGCTTCTATCAGGGCACCAAAGGAAATAGTTTTATAAATTATTTCTTTAAAATAGAGTTTATCAGACATTCTTTTGTGAACTTAAGAGAGTAATCTCCCAGTTATAACAAAAGAAACATTGTGGGTAATTCATTCATAAAATTTTTTCATGTAGTTTAATTGTCTTTCATATTTAAACATTTTAATCTCATGCTTAATGATGATCCGGTGAAAGTACCCTTATAGCCTATAAACCTGTTGCACAATGGAACCCCATTCTTGGTGGAATCCCCTTCAATGATTGGTTAGATTCCTAGAGAAATCTCATTCCCTGGTGGAGTACCATTATGTGTAGTATTCTGTTTCTTAAGGGGATCTAATTTCTTCCATTTCCCAGTGAGATTCAACTTTCTTGTTTCTATCATGTTTTTTCTGTGAGATTCAACTTTCTTGTTTCTATCATGTTTTTTCTGTGATATTCAACTTTCTTGTTTCTATCATGTTTTTTCTGTGAGATTCAACTTTCTTGTTTCTATCATGTTTTTTCTGTGAGATTCAACTTTCTTGTTTCTATCATGTTTTTTCTGTGAGATTCAACTTTCTTGTTTCTATCATGTTTTTTCTGTGAGATTCAACTTTCTTGTTTCTATCATGTTTTTTCTGTGAGATTCAACTTTCTTGTTTCTATCATGTTTTTTCTGTGAGATTCAACTTTATTGTTTCTATCATGTTTTTTCTGTGAGATTCAACTTTCTTGTTTCTATCATGTTTTTTCTGTGAGATTCAACTTTCTTGTTTCTATCATGTTTTTTCTGTGAGATTCAACTTTCTTGTTTCTATCATGTTTTTTCTGTGAGATTCAACTTTCTTGTTTCTATCATGTTTTTTTGTGAGATTCAACTTTCTTGTTTCTATCATGTTTTTTCTGTGAGATTCAACTTTCTTGTTTCTATCATGTTTTTTCTGTGAGATTCAACTTTCTTGTTTCTATCATGTTTTTTCTGTGAGATTCAACTTTCTTGTTTCTATCATGTTTTTTCTGTGAGATTCAACTTTCTTGTTTCTATCATGTTTTTTCTGTGAGATTCAACTTTCTTGTTTCTATCATGTTTTTTCTGTGAGATTCAACTTTCTTGTTTCTATCATGTTTTTTCTGTGAGATTCAACTTTCTTGTTTCTATCATGTTTTTTCTGTGAGATTCAACTTTCTTGTTTCTATCATGTTTTTTCTGTGAGATTCAACTTTCTTGTTTCTATCATGTTTTTTCTGTGAGATTCAACTTTCTTGTTTCTATCATGTTTTTTCTGTGAGATTCAACTTTCTTGTTTCTATCATGTTTTTTCTGTGAGATTCAACTTTCTTGTTTCTATCATGTTTTTTCTGTGAGATTCAACTTTCTTGTTTCTATCATGTTTTTTCTGTGAGATTCTGTTCCAAGTTGAATTATGAAGGTATCTACCAAATTAAATATGCTAAAATTTATCAACACAGGGAGCTGCATTTTAAAAAAAAATATCCTATGCCTTCATTTAAGTTCAAGTCATTAGCTTTGACCATTGTTGTAGAAAACAATTTAGACTTTTCCTGCAATTAAAATAATCTTTGAGAATCTTTTTACTATTGCATGACATTCAAGGAACATACACAAAATTATAAGGACAATTATTTAACCCTTAAGTGGTTCTAGAGGAATTTCGAATCTTCTCAAAATAATGAGAACATGGTAATACTTGCATATTGAGAAATTTCAGATTAAGGTATAGAGATTTATGGACCCAAAAAGAACATTTACTTATATTGTTAATTTAATTAAATGTCTTCGTGAAAAAGTCTTAATGAAATAGAATAACCTAGAAACTTTCTTTGTAATTACAACACAAACAACCAAGTAGCAACAAAAGATATTTAAAATTTTATATTTCCTTCTGATAGATTTCTATTTAAATTATATAACAAAGTTTAACACTTCTATTTGTTTTGTATGTTTTCTGACCAATGCTTTTCCAACTTACTAGCCTTTTTGCAATCTCTAACCTCTATTTACATTCTCCTTTTATTGTATAGAAGTTTAAAATAGAAAGTATTGATATTATAAAATTAGATTTATTTAAAATTATTTTATTTTTTAAAAATAAGAATATTTTGCCATAGTATTTACATTTAAGGGGACATTTCACTTTGCTATTTCATTTTTTTTTGGGGGGGGGGAATATTTGTTTCGTTATTAAATTTAAGGTAAGTGGAAAAGTCAGAAGTTTATTTGAGGGTAAAATACATTAAAATCTGATTTAGTAAGCACAAAAACAGTAAGAAATATAGACTGTAGCACATCATAATTTCTATTCATGCCAGTATCCATTGAACATCAGGTCATAGATTTTAGTTTGATAGATGAAACTTACGTTGACATTTGTCGTGGCCTTCCTTCATAACAAAGCCTTCCTTACAGTAGCATCCTGTTACTCCATCTTCATTTCGACACTGCTCATTTTCATTACACTGGACACTGTTCACACTAGTTAAATTGTTTCCAAGGCAAATAAATCGCTGTGAACAGTCTGGGAGAGTTATCTCTTCATTTTTCTGTATAGCATGAAACAAGATGTTACTAACGTTCTCAGTCAGAAAAGAAAAATAGTTTGCATTGGTAATCTAATAAGATCTTTAGATCTATTTGTGGCTATTTAATAATTACAATTTAACACAAGAGCTTAACTAAGGTAGCAGCATTTGATATCTTAAATATACTTACACTGACATTTGATATCTTAAATATACTTCCACTGACATTTGACATCTTAAATATATACTTACACTGACATTTGATATCTTAAATATACTTACACTGACATTTGATATCTTAAATATACTTACACTGACATTTTAGATCTTAAATACACTTACACTGAAATAGCTGTTACGCAAGAAACAGCCACAGTCATCTGGCTTGACGCATTTATCACCATCAAGAACTAAGCCATCTGGACAGAAGCAGCCTTCCTGACACACCTGGGTGTCACTCAAGGTCTTGAAGGTATTGCTCACTGATCTGCTTATACAGGTGACTTGTGCAGGTGTGCCACACGCCTTGTAGATCATGTTGTTGGTACATGCAGGTTCTTGGAACACACAACATAAAATAATCTCATAAACATTCTATAAAAATATGTTGATGTTAATTTTAAAAATATACTTGGGCATATTATCTTATACGTTACAGACACTCCTTCTATACAGAAGATTATTGCGTCCTACGCTTATCCATGGTTTATGCCTAGTCTTGAATTTTTATTTGGAGTTTTAAATGTTGATAGAGTGTTGGGTTTCTTTGTTTGATCAGGCAGCCCATTCTATGTCCAAATTACAGATCGTAAAAAAAGAATTTATATGTGTTTGTTCTTGCATATGGAATAAGAAAAGTGTTTATATTATTCATTCATAAACAAAACAAAACAACAAAAAAAGACAAGAAAACAGAGCAATCATAATAATTCAAATCTCAGAGCTTTCAATGCAGAATTAAACAAATGTTTGCATTAATCAAATACTCCATATTTATGCAAATAAGGTCATGACATGTCTCTGCTAATTTGTTCACTGAAAGATAATCTTAACTAAATATTCTAAAATTTGATTTTGCTTAAATTTGAGCAGACTACTTCATGATTTGAAGGAAAAAAATCTCATAAAACATATCAATACAATGTATCACCAAATTTTTTAATATTAATATCATTTCGTATTTCATTATAATTATACAATTAAATAAAAATAAAATATGCAATATAAGAAATATGGAAGTAAAATACTGCAATACAAAACAAACAACAACCCTGCTTTATGTTTATAAGCAATAAATACAGAATATAATGATTTTAAGTGACTAGTATACAGCTGAAGGAAGTTTTAAAAAACTGTGACGTACTTGTACAAGCACGAAGTTTATCTTTGTACTTGATCTCAATTTTCTCATTGTTGGCGCAGTCATCGCCTAAGATGTCTGCAAATCTGCAGACAACATCATTTGGATCATCAGCATGACACATGTCAAACACACACGACTTTCGGAACTCTTCAATTTCCTCGGGTCTCTTCACCAAAAGGCAATCCTAGTTGTTATTTGGAGGGGGGAAAAAAAGAGATTTCAAAATTTGAAGTCCTTTTAAATTTTGTAATGGATTGTGACTTTTGTCTGAGATTTTGGGGGAGAAATATTTCAAAATGTACACTATCAAGAAGATCTATACACCTACTTTGAATGGTGATGTGTTCATATTAAACAGTGCATCACACTCCTTCTCGTAAAAAGCATTGGGGTATTCGCACTCAGGCAGTGGTGGTACATTAGGTTCGCAGTCATAGGCACAGGTTGATGTTGGGTCACTTAGTGAGGTCCATGAACGACCAAACAGATCTGGATTGTCAGTCTGGGGATATAACCAAAACATATCTGGATTGTCAGTCTGGGGATATAACCAAAACATATCTGTATTGTCAGTCTGGGGATATAACCAAAACAGATATAGCTGGTCAGTACAAGTATATAACCGAAACCGATCTGGATTGTCAGTCTAAGGATATAACCAAAACATGTCTGGATTGTCAGTCTAGGGATATAACCAAAACATATCTGGATTGTCAGTCTAGGGATATAACCAAAACATATCTGGATTGTCAGTCTAAGGATATAACGAAAACATATCTGGATTGTCAGTCTAAGAATATAACCAAAACATATCTGTATTGTCAGTCTAAGGATATAACCAAAACATACCTGTATTGTCACTCTAAGAATAT
The DNA here is from genome assembly GCA_944989445.1 of Ampullaceana balthica. Lineage (NCBI taxonomy): Eukaryota > Metazoa > Mollusca > Gastropoda > Lymnaeidae > Ampullaceana > Ampullaceana balthica. The sequence goes on from CALYLW010000398.1 coordinate 245,579, forward strand.
AACCAAAACATACCTGTATTGTCAGTCTAAGAATATACTAAGAATATAACCAAAACATACCTGTATTGTCAGTCTAAGAATATACTAAGAATATAACCAAAACATACCTGTATTGTCAGTCTAAGAATATACTAAGAATATAACCAAAACATACCTGTATTGTCAATCTCAGAATATACAAAGAATATAACCAAAACATACCTGTATTGTCAGTCTAAGAATATACTAAGAATATAACCAAAACATACCTGTATTGTCAGTCTAAGAATATACTAAGAATATAACCAAAACATACCTGTATTGTCAGTCTAAGAATATACTAAGAATATAACCAAAACATACCTGTATTGTCAGTCTCAGATTATAACCAAAATATACCTGTATTGTCACTCTAAGAATATAACCAAAACATACCTATATTGTCAGTCTCAGAAAATAACCAAAACATACTTGTATTGTCACTCTAAGAATATAACCAAAACATATATGTATTGTTAGTCTAAGAATATAACCAAAACAGTGTTTTTCAAAGAGCGTAATACACCAACTGCCTTGTAATTGTAAATTTTTTGTTAAAATGCAAAATATAAAATTAAAAATTTATCAAAAGACAATGCGATACATAATACAGTCAATTACATTTGATTGTACTCTTGATTAACCAACATTTGCTAACAGACACTAAGACTGACTTGTTGACCCTGCATGTCGTGACATCCAGGCCCCATTTCCCAGTCGTCTGTGGCATTGCCGTTGAAGTTACCACACAGACCACAAAGTTTGTTGCCGGCAGACAGTTGAGGTACAACCACCTCAACGGCATCTTTCCCGTCCCACACAATCTCCAAACCAATGACTGTTTCCACTTTCTAATTGAACAAAAACAAAATTGTTTTTAAATCGCTGTAAAATAATAAAGATTTAAGAGTCATTCATTTTTTCTACACATTGTTCCTTGTGTCTATTGTACACATTGTATCTATTGTACACATTGTATCTATTGTACACATTGTATCTATTGTACACATTGTATCTATTGTACACATTGTATCTATTGTACACATTGTATCTATTGTACACATTGTATCTATTGTACACATTGTATCTATTGTACACATTGTATCTATTGTACACATTGTATCTATTGTACACATTGTATCTATTGTACACATTGCATCTTTAACTTTATGAACAGGAGTTGTAAACTGTGTACATGGTACATAATACTTTGTGTAATATTTGCACGTGAATTACAACAAAATTTTTGTCAGACTCAACGTTAAAACATTTTACAAAGAAATAAATTAAATGAAAATTAAAATATTTTAACCTTTAATGGATCTCATCCATTTTTATTTTAAATTTTAAAAAAAATAAAGTTTTTTTTTAAAAATGTGTAATGTCAGGTGTGATGTAAATTTCTATGAAAACATGAAATAAGTTTGGTTGGAAGATTTCTTAGTATTTATTATTATTTATTACTGGTATAAATTACAAATTACATTTTATTTTTACAAAATATTTTTAAAAAACTATTCTTAACTGACCACTCGATTGTTGAACATGAGGATACTCAGACGATGTTCATCAAAGTACTGCCTGACAACACTGCCATTGACCAGGATCCTGTTGTTCTGTTGTAGTCGGATCTCAAGGTTGAAAATATTGATGATCACCTCCTTGATCCAAGCGTAGTTGCCAGGTTTTTCATTAGATTTCTGCCAGTGTTTTACAACAACTCTGTTGGTTGGTAAATAACATTACAATTAAATGTCAAATTTTGGGAATAAAGCTGATGCAAATATTTTTCTTGATAACAAAGTTTTAAAAAAAAGGAATTGCTGGAAGACTGGTCTCATAAGAAGAAGAAATTAAGTGGTTAAGCGATTGTAAAAAGACCTAGGATTACATGTGTGTATTTATAAAGCAAGAAACGGATGGATTTATAGATTTTTAGTTTATCTGAACAGATATCAGATTTTCTAATAAATAGAAGTAAAAAAAAGATTTTTAAAAACCACGTTTTTATAAGCGGACTAAAAACAAGAAAATAATAAAAAAATTTTCACAGAATTGTGAAGGAAAAATATTTTTCTGGATTGATACAAATTTCAACCTTATATGCTCAAGTACTATGATGTAATATGACTAAAAACGTGGGGCGGGCGCTTCTCAGGCTTAACTAATTCAATTCACCAATTTTCTTTCTCGTCATTTGTGAGCCCTAATCATTTTAGCCAAACGCCTAAAAAGCGCCTGCCCACGTTTTTAGTCATATTACATCATCGTAAAAATTCTAAGTATAACATATCTGTATCCATATGAAAACATTATAAAGTCGGGAAACTAATGACTTTATAGACCTAAGCTAAGCTGAATAGAAACAGCTACCAAAAAAAATGTTTAAGTACACAAAGAAATTTTTTTAAAAAAGCTGCAGCCTACTTATAGGTGGGATCTGGACCTCCTTGACATCTGTCTTGTGACATCACATAATCACATTTACCCTGAAAGTGCAGCCAGCGATGATCAAAGCTGGTACAGTGGGGGTCACCGAAGCATGAACATTTACCAACAGCTGTCGAAGAAACGAGTAGGAGCAGCTGTAATGAACTTTCTAGCTTTCACGCAACAACCTGCTTCATTTATAAATGTTAAATTTGGGTTAGACTGCAGTCAGGCTTTTAGAAAATAAGATATGTTATTTAGACAGCCATTTGTAATGACCTGTCAGGCCCACACATAACCTGTCAGGCCCACACATAACCTGTCAGGCCCACACATAACCTGTCAGGCCCATACATGACCTGTCAGGCCCACACATGACCTGTCAGGCCCACACATAACCTGTCAGGCCCACACACAACCTGTCAGGTCCACACACAACCTGTCAGGCCCACACACAACCTGTCTGGCCCACACACAACCTGTCTGGCCCACACACAACCTGTCAGGCCCACACACAACCTGTCAGGCCCACACACAACCTGTCAGGCCCACACACAACCTGTCAGGCCCACACACAACCTGTCAGGCCCACACATAACCTGTCTGGCCCACACATAACCTGTCAGGCCCACACATAACCTGTCAGGCCCACACACAACCTGTCAGGCCCACACATAACCTGTCAGGCCCACACATAACCTGTCAGGCCCACACATAACCTGTTTTAAATACTGTTTGTACTACTTTCATAGACTATATCCAGTTAACATTGTAATTTAACTGCAGCTGTATCTATGATTTTAAAAATTCCCAGTAATTTTTTTTTATAACTACTTTTATTTTTGTAATAGTGAATTGCCATTTTGTCATTTTCCCCATATGGTATTTTGGGGACGTAAAGAAATTAGGGCTCATAGGGGTAAACCACAACTAACAAGCCTGACTTCATTTAAATAAAGATGCCTGTTAAGAGCTTGAGCATGATTATTTTGTTTACACTTGTCTTGTGAGCAGGGCCGGATTTCCGCCTAGGCCCACAAGGCCCGGGCCTAGGGCCCCAGCCAGCCAAGGGGCCCCGGTGGTGGAATCTTTACATAAGCCCAAAAGCCTGGCTTCATTATCAAAAAGCTTTATCGAAAATAATAGAATAATAAATATTTTACTACATTTTGCATACAGCGCCCAGTAGTCAAGAGCACGGGGTTCGTTTGTGTTGGTTTGTCATTGTAAGCCGCGTTCTGAGCTGCTGTTGTGATATTGTGGAGAAGGCGTAGGGTGGGTGCGACAAGGAAGTTTTAATAAATTTAAATAAAATGGAGGAAATAGGTAACATAACTGTAGATGAGATAGGTATACATTCACTCCTAAAAAACTTAAAAATAAACAAAGCTACTGGCCCAGATGATTTGCCTGCAAGATTATTAAAAGAACTAAGCAATGAACTGTCCCCAATCCTTGTAGTTCTCTTTCAAGCCTCTCTAAACCAGGGTAAAGTGCCCCAGGATTGGAAATTAGCTAACGTAACTCCACTCTTTAAGAAAGGGGATAAATCAGACCCTGGTAATTACAGGCCTGTATCACTTACTAGTATCACCTGTAAATTACTAGAACACATAATATATAGTAGAATAGTTAACCACCTTGACAAATATAATGCCCTATGCCCACATCAACACGGCTTTAGAAAAAACAGATCATGTGAAACACAATTAATAGGTTTAATAGATGAACTATCAAAAGGCTTGGACAAAAATGATCAAATAGATACAATATTACTAGACTTCTCAAAAGCATTTGACAAAGTTCACCACCTTAGTTTACTTAAAAAACTTAACTACTTTGGAATCTCAGGTTCCTTACATCACTGGATCCAAGACTTCCTTTTGGGCAGGGAGCAAACTGTAATAATTAATGGATCTAAATCTGCACCAATAAAGGTTAACTCAAGAGTTCCACAAGGAACTGTGCTAGGTCCCTTACTCTTTTTAATTTATATAAATGATTTACCCAACAACATCTCAACAGGTACAAAAGTTAGGTTATTTGCTGATGATTGTATAATCTATAGAACAATTAAATCAGAACAAGATAGCAAAATTTTACAAAAAGACTTAGATGAATTGATAAAATGGGAAACTAACTGGAGTATGTCTTTCCACCCAGAAAAGTGTCAACTGTTAAGAGTAACAAAGAAAAAGAAACAAATAAATTCAAAATATTACATTCATGGAAAAGAACTGACCCAAACTAAAGATGCAAAATACTTAGGAGTCTTAATAAATGAGAAACTATCATGGAATCCCCATGTCAATGAAGTTATTAAAAAATCAAACAAAACCTTAGGCTTTATAAAAAGGAACTTTAACAAATGTAATAGAGATATAAAACTAAAATGCTACCTCACTTTGGTGAGACCTGTACTAGAATATGCATCTTCTGTATGGGACCCATCCACCAAAGAAAACATTGATAAACTAGAACAAATTCAAAAAAGAGCTGCCAGATTCATTACTGGAGAATATTCGAAACTGACAAGAATAACACCATTAGTTAAATCATTAAACCTTGAAACACTAGAGGATAGAAGAACCAAGAGCAAAGTAGTAATCATACATAAAGCAATTAATTCTAATTTAGAAATACAACACAAAGATAACTTAATACAACCCTCAGATAGACATAAGGATAAAAACACCTTTCTTATTCCGTATGCAAGAACAAACACATACAAGTTTTCCTTCTTCCCGTCCGGAATTCGGGCGTGGAATGGGTTGCCTGAAGAATCCAGGAAAACCAACACTTTATCAACATTTAAATCTCTAATAAAAATGCAGGACTAAACACAAACCATAGATAAGCGTAGGACGCAATTATCTTCTGTATAGAAGGAGCGTCTGTAAACAGATAAGATAAGATAAGACAGATTGCACCACCAGCAAAAAACTGCACGACCCCGACTTCCCCCCTCCCCATACCACACACAGGACAAGACACCGCCCGAGCCGGGATTTGGGTTTCAGATTACAGATAATTGACAGGGACCGTATTTTCATATTTTAGAAGTGCAAGGGTGCAGTATTTTGCACCCCTTGTAAGATGTTTGGGAAATGTGGGTCACTAGCTAATGAAGGGTTCATCGACTGTAAAAATCTGTTAAAAGAATGAAGGAACATGAGAATTCGGATGAACACAGGTCAGCACTTGTGACACTTATAGCTAGGAAGAATGATGGCGGTAGAGTTGACAAGAGTCTTGTTCTTCAAACAGAAGAAGAAATAAAATACTGGGATAAGGTTTTGAGGCGCATTGTGGCTGTTGTGAGCTTACTTTCTGATTAATATTTTTTTTAAAGTGAGAATAATGTTATGACCATAGAAGTTTTGGTTGAGTTTGATCCTTTTCTGGACTTACTCATAAAATGCCACGGTAACAAAGGAAGTGGCACAACATGATATCTTTCGTCAAAAATATGTGATGAAATGATTAATATCATGGCAGTAAAGGTAATAATTACAATACAATCGTGACTGAGATTTTTAAAAAAAAATTCAAAATATTTCTGTTGGCTCTACTCTGGACATTGCTCATGTAGATAAAGTTTCTTTCATTGTGAGATATGTCTCTGAAGACGAATATTATTTTGATGTTTATTATATTCACTAAAGTCCAAAAAAAAATATGTTCTGTACTAGAGCAGTTTAATTTGCTAAATTTCCAAAATTGCTTCGAGATGGTTGCCCAAAAGTAAAAAGTGCCTAGGGCCCTGGGTCTCTTAAATCCGGGCCTGCTTGTGAGCATGAGATGATAAAAGGAGAAACTATTTAAAAAATTGTACGCAAAATAGGTGTGTCAGAGCAAGGAAAGTTTTTTTTATAGGTTAGTTGGTAATTAACATTGAGGAGTTCTGGCTGTACAAGCCAATGGTAGAAAACCAGTGGTGTTTCATATACAATGTTAGCGCAGGAGTTTACCTATAATCGTCAAGTGTTGCTGTCATTATTATACATGTTAAGCTGTGCAGCAGCAAAGATATTTGACCGCCGCCATGCAGCAGTTGAAAAATTGACTGTGCTGCAAATTTTGGTAAGGATAATTTAATATCTGTGCTTTGTGGAGAGTGAAAATTTTGATGGTTAGTAGTTAGTTTACACACAGACCAACAAACCTTAGAGGCAAGATTGCTGTTTGTAATAGTAAACTTTTATCCAGACAACAATGGCAATAGTATTTAAAGGGGTCTAGCCAGGATATCCAAAATAATATTCTCTTTTAAAATCTACAGATAAATTATAATTAAATTCTGGAAATACAGTTGAATTATAAACTGAAGAAAACTTTAAATCAAGTGCCTATTATAAAAGAATTTGTAGGCTTACAGTTGTTTACTCTGCTATCATGCCCATATATTGCTTCCTGCCATTTCAAGAATAGTTAATGGTATATCATTTCACACTTATTGCTTACCACCATATCAAGAAGAGTTAATGGTATATTCACAATTATTGCTTCCTGCCATATCAAGAAGAGTTAATGGTATATCATTTCACACTTATTGCTTACCACCATATCAAGAAGAGTTAATGGTATATTCACAATTATTGCTTCCTGCCATATCAAGAAGAGTTAATGGTATATCATTTCACACTTATTGCTTCCTGCCATATCAAGAAGAGTTAATGGTATATCATCACAATCTGAAACGGTCTCAAATACATGAACTTACGTATACAGTTGACACCATCGCCACGATAATCTCTCTCACAAATACATCTGAAACTTCCGTCCAGGTTCTCACACCTGGCGTGGGGGTCACAGTTGTTGAGGGAGCTGTCAGCACATTCATTGATATCTGTAAAAAAAACAAATATAAAAAAAAAGGTTTTCAGATGAGTCATTAGTTTTTCTGTATTTTTTTACCAACTTGACAGTAAACCATAAAATATTAGATGGGATAAGATGCTTGCTATTCAAGCTCCTTATAACCTGAGTGGCTTGTTCAGGCAACCCATTCCATGCCTGAATGCCAGTAAGGGAATGAGGATTTGTATGTTTTTTCTTGCATGTGGAAGATGTTATTTGTATTTCTGATTGTATTATTATATTGTTGTTTCGTTGTATTTCCAAGTTAGAAATTAATGCCTTATGTATTATTAATACTTTGCTAATCTCTTATCTTTAAGTCACTATTGTTTCAGGTTTAGTTATTTATATACAGAATACAGAAGAAGCAGCAAGAATTTGGTGAAGATTGGGGAAATTGATAAGCCTAGCTTCAAATGCGGACTAGATGTAGACTTTATCATATCAACCATGTTAATTTTAGGAGGACACTATTCAAATATTTCAGAAACAAACAGAAAATGATCCCAAAAATATTATGGTTAGCTTCTACAATGTTCAATCTTATTCCTGTGGTTAAGAAAGTATAATTAATTTCTGAAATCACAGATGTACAGGACATATTTTCTTTTTGTAAAGGTTATACAGTAACTGCAATATTAAAATTGTAACTAATTGCAAAATTTATTCAAAGAAAGTATTGTAAGTATACATTCCAATTTCTAAGACTGATTTCATTTCACATTAAACTTATGAGCAAAATTAAGGGGTGGGAGATGACGAAAAGCTTTGCATTTAACCATAAATATATGTATCTATATATATAATTCTCTTCGTGGTCGGACCCTGCGAGACACCAAGCTGCAAGTATGTTCAACATATACTAATTTTAGAAAGCAGCGCACCAAATTACTCCACCAATGCATCAAAAGGTGTGCAAATTAAATATGCAATGTAAAAAAAAATTATATGACGTCATTGTTTTCACTGATATTTTAATTTTGTAAAAAGGGAACAATGTAAAAAGTTATAAAATACTTTGTGTACATTTCAGAAAGTTTAATATTTCGTATTGATCAAACAAGGACAAGTTAGTTGGGATTTTGAAAAAGGTGGGCGCCGTAGGCGCCCTAAAAAAGTGCATTTTTTCAAAATAAATAGATTTCAGCTGAACACTTCCGTCATTTTGTACGGGTGATACGCCGCAGGTCTCTCAAGAGTTCCTTCTTTTCATTCACTCACAGTCGTTTGCCCAAACCCACCCCATTTTGACAACTGTGTCTTTCAGGATGTCTTCACCCGTCACTAAATCATTAGCGGCGTATACTACGCCGCGGGTCAGCTAGTTTGTTATAAAAGACATACATTTCTAATGTGCATTTACCAAAACAACTTAAAAAATCTCAACAACATAGTAAGGCAGCCCTCAGAGTTGCACCCACAAGGCAAAGTATGCAGATGAAGACTCAAGAAAACATGGAAACATTGTGTATTGGATGAGTGTGAAAAAACAGGAATGAGCTGGTAAGAAATAAAAGTTAAAGCTAGAGACCATGTCAATTGGCATACTTTAAAATAAGTTATATGTCCTCAAGGAGTGCAAAGGATACATGATGATGATTAATGAAAGGAATAAAAAATTATGCAGATTGAATGAAGAAAATATTTAATTTGTGACACATCTTATCTATTTCAGACACTCCTTCTATACAGAAGATTATTTCATCCTAGGCGTATCCATGGTTTATGTCTATTCTTGCAGTTTTATTGCAGTTTTTAAATGTTGATAGTGTGTTGGTTTTACTACTTTGATCAGACAACCCATTCCCAGTCCGAATTCCAGACGGCAAGAACACGACTTTATATGCGTTTGCTCTTGGATATGGAATAAGAAAAGTGTTTTTATCCCTATGTCTATCTGACAAACATGTAGGCCCTACACGCATCATCCCTTCTCTAATAAATCATTTGTAGCTCTAAATTGACATTCAAGGCATCTACTAACTAAGCTGATAGACAACACTTTCACCTTCACAAGTAGTTTTTCCTGTTTGTCTGTAGCCAGGTTTGCAGGTGCAGTAGAAATCTCCAGGTGTGTTGGTACAGTTGGCGTTGTATGGGCACAGATTACCTGCACACTCATCATCATCTGTAAGAGAGAAAAACATATAAATAATTTTATAAAGATACTCTTAATTAAATGATATTTTTCAAGTGTAACAATTTCAATTTTGAAAATGGTTTACATCAGATCAAGTTATGAATTTTGGTTTTGTTTTTAAAAACCCCAAAAAGTCAGATTTTCTGAATGTTTTAACAAAAGTTAATTTTAACCGAGAAGCCATAATCAATTTGTTAATATAATAATTAGAAAAATTTGTATTATAAACTTTGAATATTTTATTTGCCGATTATTTCATTCATTTTTTCACCTGGAACTGATAAATGTTCTAGAAGTATTCTGTATACAAAAGCAATTAGGGCAAAGCCATTGGGATGATACAAAAATCAGGCTTCAAGTTTAAACTTTAAATAATTTTTTTTTAAAATTATTAATTTTTATTTTGCAATAGTGATAAATCTCCATTACGCTTTGAGTTGTTTGTAAATGTATAGCCCAGGGGTGGCCAGACCTGTAGTAACTGAGAGCCATTTTAAAATGATTACAAATTGTGGAGAGCCGCATTGAGGCACTCAGTGTCATTAAACCTGGTTCGGAAATCTTCCAACATCCTTGTAACATATCTTTCATTAATTGTACGCGAGCCGCAATGTGAACACAGAGGAGCGGCATGCGGCTCGCGAGCTGCGGTTTGGCCAACGTTGGTATGGCCCATCAACAAACCATTATTGCCGGCTTAACATACTTTAAAAAATGTGTTTGACAATTTATTAGCCCTTCACTCACCAATACACTCTCTGCCATTGGCTCTGGGGTTTTCCCTAGTGAGAGGCAAGTATTTACTGTTCCAGCCAGGCTTACACACACACCTGTAGCCATTCTCCTCATCAACACAATCAGCCTTAGGGTGACAGTCAGAGAACCCCAGCTCACATTCATTGAACTCTGGGGAGAAGTTTCAGTTATATAAAACAGTGGTAAAAGAAATGGGCAGCATAGCGCACAAGAGTAAAGGGGGAACACTCTTTTCCAGGATGTGCTGAAAGGCTTTAGAGATATCAGATGACACTGGATAATATACATGTTTATATTAAATTAGTTATTCTAAGATTGGACAATATCTATTGATAGCTTTTTTTCTCTCCTGTTTTAGTTTTTCCTCAATTTGTTAATACTTATTTTCCTCTTACCCTCCATGACTATATAACAAATAAATAGTAATATAACTTTTCCCACTCAGGCTTTATAAAAACACAAGTTAATAATAAATATTAGGGTGTTATTGAAAAGTAAAGATACTTTCACAGAATGGGCCAGCTTGATCTTGAAAGAAACCTTCAACTATCTATCTCCTTTCATTCCTTCACATTAACTTCAAATTCCTAATAGTAGCGAATACATCATCAACACACAGTATAACATCTGCAAATAGTATAAGAAAACATTTAATAATCCTTGTCTTACTGAGTGGGGTCTGTGAGCACATGAGGTCACCCAGGGTCAAATTAACCGTCTGAAACTGGGAAAAACGGCTGAACTGGAGCTTAGAGACAGGCAGGAATTGTTTGATGTCAATAATGCCAGCATCAGATCGGAACTTATTATCACCAGCATCACAGTTACAGCGTCTGGTGGAAAATTATGTAAAATATTTTCTGAACGAACTAAAATATAAATTTTGCAATTTAAAACAACAACAAAAAAACAAACAATATTTTTACATAAGGCTTTCTTTCTATTAAGGATTAAAAAAAAATTGAATTAATAAAAGTAAACACAAGATTTTACCTGACCAAATAACATCTGAATAAAAAAATAAGTTTTAAGATCCAAGGTAACGAGAACTTTATTTAAAATTATATACATCCAAGCAAGAAGGAGAATATAAAGACCTAATTTTTTTTTAACTATCATAATTTCCTTAAAAATACCTATTTATTTGGAATATAATTGAACAGAGCATTATAAAACTACAATTTAAGGTATATTTTAACAAAATCAATTACTATTACATGATTTAGCTTATATATTACAGATGCTCCTTCTATGCAGAAGATTATTGAGTCCTACATTAATCCATGGTTATTCATTTATGAGAGTGATACATTATGGAAACATTTAAGCAGTTCTTAAAACATTTTTACCAATAATATAGAGAAGACATGGAACATTAGTCATGGTATATGGACATTTTATGTTATTTACTAAAACAATACACAGGTTTTATTATTAGTAGCTGAGACATGTAAATTATGTTTTGGGGAAACAAAGGTTTCAATTAGAGCTTTGAAGGACAAACGTTACCCAGCAATGAAAACTTTGTATTAGAAAATAAAGGTTTCAATTAGAGTTTTAAAGGACACGTTTTACCCAGCAATGAAAACTATGTATTGGGAAACAAAGGTTTCCAATAGAGTTTTAAAGGACGACCCAAACCAACCACATGCAATCTACTGACCTGAGCCTCTGGGCAGTAGCCGAGTCAAGTCCACCACAGGTCTGGTCTTTCCCACAAGCACAAACTCCACTTCTGCCATCTGCACTTCTCTCTCCTCCACCCCAGAATTGTTGCTTTTCGTTTGAGCCAATCGACTGCCAGTAATTGCCTTCATTCAAAAACTGAAAAAACAGATGAAAACATAAACTTATGTTCAAATATAAAAAATTTAAATAATTATAAATACAAGGATTCTTTTAGACCTTTGCCTTAAATTAGTTTTTATAGTTAGTTGATCAAAAAACAAAAAAATGTAGAATTTGTTTTAGACTTACCATGTTGTGTTAAAACAAATTATTTTATTTAAAATATTTTCTAAATATTACTGCTTCTTCATATTATTTGAACTATCATAAAACAATTAAACTTGTTGCCTTTGTCTATGCAACATGCTGGTAATTAACATCATAAAATGAAAATATTTTTTTACTGCTGCCCAGATTCATTGAACTAAACGTGGTGCTGAGTTAGAATTAGGTTTGAGAGACTGAAGATTCTACCAAGCCTGGCTTCTTTTTTAAAATACAAATGGCAAAAATGTGGAAATGTGTGTATGTGTGTGTGTGTGGGGGGCTGGTGGGGTGGGGGAAGGGTTTTCCAATTTTATGTATTCTTGTTATTATTTACTTCATGCTACCCGGGGACCCAGCCCCTTCATACTAAAATTAGAATTTAAAATTACTATAAAACCAGAATTAAATTCAGTTCTGCTTTAGCAAATTTGCCAGTTTGTCTTTGTCTACTGAGATATCTTTTTTTTTACTAAAATTATTTCTATTTAAATGAGTCAAAATATTTAGGCTTAATACACACTAAAGAATTTACAATGTACAAATGCTTTTGGTGTTCCAGTATCTTTAAAAATGTGTAGTAATTAATAGCTTAAGAAATGTGTAGTAAGTAATTGATTATTTTTGTGTAGTAATAGCCAGTAATAAAATATACATGTTTCAATCATTAAAAAATTTAATTTGGTTAAAATTGCCACCAACTTCTGAATAAACAAATATGTATTGCCAGAAGCTGATTGCCTCCAAATCCACTATGCAGGGTTTTGATATACTGAATGTAAAGACTTAAAAAAACATTAACTTAGAATAGATACTAGCTGAAGCCAAATAATAACCATAACATTAAAACAATAACCACATTGAACAACCCCACAACAACAAAAAATGGTATAACCCTCCTGTGCACAAATTAATATTGATTATAAAACACAGAATTAAATTTGCTACATAAGTGCTGATATCCCTCACCGTACTGGCATAGCAGTCGTATCTAACACCTTGATAACAGTAGGCTGATCTGGCGATGAGTGCAAGGATCTGGTCATCACTAGGACCATAGTAGAGGAACTCATTCGGGACGTCAGTGGTGTGGACTACAGGCGTTCTAGGTGGTAGGTTTGGTTTGATGATGGTAACACCTGCGCAACAACAAAAAATCAGTAGTACTGGATGCTATAAACTAAGGTTGTTAACGGATAACCGGTCCTCAGATTAGGACCGGTCCCATTTAATCAGGACCGGTTAACCGCAACTTCAAAAAGCCCGTAATAGCTTTTTACCCCGGATTTCGTTTTTATTGTGTTGAGCGACGGTGACTTCAAATAGCCTTCTCCATATTCCGGTATATAAATTATATACATGTCATCACTATTAGTTTACTTCACCTACGGCTAAGGAATGCTTTTTTTTAAATTTTAGTTTGCTTAGTTGTCGAGGCACTGTACGAGAGCTAGTACACACAGTGCACGTTTGATGTGAACAACGGTCAAAGGTACGGCTGTTACTACAGTCGGACAGCTCTAAGTGAACTCAAAGGGGCCCGGGGAAAAAATCCGACTTACAGAGTTTTCTAGTTAGTAAGCGTAGATTAATCAAGAATAATGTTGATATTGAGGGTGGTGGGGTGGTGAGGGGTGGTGGGGGGAAGGCTAGAAGGCTGGACAGGTCTTTGATGTTTCCCATAAAAGGAAGCCTCTGTTATACACTGTTATACATCTGCAGTGGGTAGGGGGAAGAGTCATTTTTCTTTTAAAAATGAGTCAGAGCATGCCTTGAAAAATGGCGAGTGTAGCTCAAACCCTATTTGATCATCGTGTGCGCAGCGAAATTCAATAAATCTGGCAAGTTGACGAGTGAAACATGATATGGTATTTAAATAAATTCCATCTTATTATCACTGTTACTCCGTAAGCTTTATAATTTTATTATTTCTATTTTTTAATTTGCGAGTTGACCGGCATTAGACACGAGAGGTAAACACGAGATCCCAACAGACGAGGCGAGGGGTGGGTCTTTTAAACTAAGGAAAAATACCTCACTAATTTTAAAGAACCGTTTAACCGGTCCTCTTATTTAGAACGGTTAATCACGAGTCCTCAAAAAAAACAACAACAAAAAAAAACGAATTTAAAATTGACTATAAACCATCACTGTTTTTTTTTAATTCACTGAATTGAGGGAATTGCAAAAAATAGCTGAACACAAGTGGGGGAAGCGGGCTCTGATGCCACCATCAGACGACACCAGGCGAAAAAACATTCTCTCGATGGTTCTCAAAAGCATATAGTTGATATAGGGACAAGCGGTTAACCGGTTAACCGCTCTTTTTTTGGGAGGTTAACCGGTCCTCAAAAACGAGCGGTCTTAACAACCTTACTATAAACACTCATTCATAAAACCATCGGATTTTAAGTTCAAGCCAGCCCCCCTTAGTTTTGTTTGAAAAATGTGGCTCTCTCGTAAGCCTATCACCTCAAATAATATGCAAGTAGAAGCTGATATTTTTAATCAAAGCTGTTGAGTTTTTGTTTATGACGCCCATATTGTAACTATAACTTTATATATTTCTCTTTTTATGTAGGCGTTCTCACATTACATAATCTTGTGCACAATGATTCACTGAAGAATTCGTTTATCGAAAACAACTTTAATATATATATATTATGTACACATAGATATCATTTGAGGTAATATAACGTGGAAATCTTGAGGCATAAACCATACATCCTTCCTCCACGGTAGTCTACACACAACTGTTCGCCCAACACTTTCAACCAATAGAAAGGCTCCTTGCTTCCCGCGTTTCTTATACACGTGACCTTACGTCACAAAATTATGTTAATCACATGTGACACATATGTGGTTCACTCTTCACTGCCATACATGTAATATGATATATCACAATTTCTGTTTTGCTACAAATGTTATTTAGACTAATAAATTAAAAGTAAAGCACCATACCATTTCCAGGGCTGAGCTTAAAGTCACAATAAACTATGAATGGTTTCACACCATCGAGCTCAGGGTTCGGGACTGATCAAATATTCAGAGTTGTTGCTGTAAGTGACACCAAACTTGCTCCTCCTCTTGAAAGCCTCATCACAGTCTCTTGGTGGATCTGGGTTTTCAAAGAAATAATGTATACATCACATATTAAAGAGACTATTTATACATCACATATTAAAGAGACTATTTATACATCACATATTAAAGAGACTATTTATACATCACATATTAAAGAGACTATTTATACATCACATATTAAAGAGCCTATTTTTTTTTGATAATTCATCTATGTTTAACTTTTAAAAATATTCAATGTTTATTGCTGAAAATTTACTCGAAGCTAAACCAACAAAATGCATAAAATAGAAGCTTTATACGAGTGACCAACTGTTGTGTTATAAAGTTTAAACCAACAAAATGTATATAATAGAAGCTTTATATGAGTGACCAACTGTTGTGTTATTTAAATAACCAGTATATATTTTTCAGTTTCGTAATCTTACCTATAGGCTTGGAACTGCAACGGACGTTAGTAACACGGACATCAGCGCTGCCAGAGAATTCTTTCATCTGTCCCCCAACTCCAATGGAAGTAATGGGCATTTTGACCTAAAGTGATATTGTTGTACATCAAATGTTTCACATTATGACCTAAAGTGATATTGTTGTACATCAAATGTTTCACATTCTGACCTAAAGGGATATTGTTGTACATCAAATGTTTCACATTCTCACCTAAAGGGATATTGTTGTACATCAAATGTTTCACATTATGACCTAAAGGGATATTGTTGTACATCAAATGTTTCACATTCTCACCTAAAGGGATATTGTTGTACATCAAATTTTTCACATTCTGACCTAAAGGGATATTGTTGTACATCAAATGTTTCACATTCTCACCTAAAGGGATATTGTTGTACATCAAATGTTTCACATTCTGACCTAAAGGGATATTGTTGTACATCAAATGTTTCACATTCTGACCTAAAGGGATATTGTTGTACATCAAATGTTTCACATTCTGACCTAAAGGGATATTGTTGTACATCAAATGTTTCACATTCTGACCTAAAGGGATATTGTTGTACATCAAATGTTTCACATTCTGACCTAAAATGATATTGTTGTACATCAAATGTTTCACATTCTGACCTAAAATGATATTGTTGTACATCAAATGTTTCACATTCTGACCTAAAGTGATATTGTTGTACATCAAATGTTTCACATTCTGACCTAAAATGATATTGTTATACATCAAATGTTTCACATTCTGACCTAAAATGATATTGTTGTACATCAAATGTTTCACATTCTGACCTAAAGGGATATTATTTACATCAAATGTTTGATTTGAAATAATGTTTAAAATATAGTGAGGAGGGGCTGAAATTAATTTACTTCAAATCTCTTATTTCAAAACAATTAAGACAATTTTTTTAATTTTATGCTAAACAAATAATGAAGAGCTTTTGTCATTTTATATATGGAAAGTGTTTTTGATAATAATAATTTTTTAAAAAGGTTTTGGGCTCGACAATATGGATAAAAACATTTTAAAAAAAAAGTAAAGTGACTTAAATTCCTTTAACAATAAAAATCTTCCTTATGTTTTTTTTTATACCCACTGTGTCAGTTATGAAGCCTTGGTCCACTGCAGGTTTGTCCAGTGCATCACAGTTACATGAGTGACCTGCAGGACAGGTGCCAGTCTGAGCACAGGCACAGCCTGGAAATGATGAGTTGTATCCTGGGAAAGAGAAAGACAGAAATAAAATGTTGTCTCAACATTTGCTGATAATACCAAAACTAACTTTATAAATTGTTATTGCCATCATTTTATTATTATTATTATTATCAGATTTTGTGGAGCTTGTGTATGTTATTTTTATCATTTTATTATTATCAGAATTTGTGAAATATTATAAACTGTTTGTATGTTGAAATTAGGAGAGAAAAAAAAAGGAAGTTAGTTAAGGATCTCTGCAAAAGCACACTATATATTTTTTTAAAAGTGTATAAGCCTTATAATGGTACACAACTCATTCATAGTTACAAAAACTCAATTAAAGATCAATAAAGTAAGTAACCTGTTCCGAAGCCATTTTCTTTTCCATAGTAAAGATTCAAATACGTGCTGGCTGGATTGGACCTTTGTATGGGTGAGTATTTGCACTCGTACTTTAATCCCTGAAATGAAAAAGCCGTGAAGATTGATTTAACTGGAGGTCTTGTTTTTCAATTATATTAGGGAAATAAGAACTTATAGCAAATTAATTTAAGCACTGTTGCATACAATAAATAGAATCAATATCTTTATCCCCTTCTGAAATATTGTTTCCTCTTATAAAGAAACAGTTTTTTTTCTAGATTTAAAACCGCCTCACTATAGAAAGAAACATTAATCATATTGGCTTGCTCTAGCCCCCGATACATGTACAGAAATCATCTATTTACCTGCCAACAAAACTGTGAGATAAGTGCGAGGCCGTGGATTTGCTCATGGGTGACACCCTCATAAGTAATAGGCAGCTCAAAATTGGTTGATCCATCTTTGCCTGCGATGTGCACACTTCCTGTCAAGTTTCCAGTTACTGGGATCTTTCAAAAGTTTGGTGGGATATAATCTTATCATTTATTGTGACACATTGAAAAAGTGACATAAAAAGATTAGATCGCAAATACTGTATTACTCAATAACAATTAAATACACCTTTGACTCAATAACAAATAGGTACAACTTTGGCTCAATAACAAATAGGTACAACTTTGACTCAATAACAAATAGGTACAACTTTGGCTCAATAACAAATAGGTACAACTTTGACTCAAATAACAAATAGGTACAACTTTGACTCAAATAACAAATAGGTACAACTTTGACTCAATAACAAATAGGTACAACTTTGACTCAATATAGGTACAACTTTGACTCAATAACAAATAGGTACAACTTTGGCTCAATAACAAATAGGTACAACTTTGACTCAAATAACAAATAGGTACAATTTTGACTCAATAACAAATAGGTACAACTTTGACTTAATACCAAATAGGTACAACTTTGACTCAATAACAAATAAATACAACTTTGGCTCAATTACAAATAGGTACAACTTTAACACCTCTTTAAAACATTCCAAACTCCAGGAATGGAAAGGTAAATTTTATATTATAAAAATAGTTTCATTTTTGTGTGTGTGCATTATATAAACACATTTTAAGTACGCATATTTTTAATGCATTGTTTTTTATTAATAAAAAATGTCCTAAAAAAAATATATAATCCAGAAAGAATGTCACTCTATCATTAGGCAAACTCTGCCAATATTATAAAATTTAAATTTAGAATGTGATTATAATCTTAAATTAGTTGATCACAGATATTTAATAAGGAATAAATACATTTTACGGCTAGTTTTTTAGTAATTAGAAAAACCATTTCACCTCCGTGACACCATTTTTATTTGTATCATCGAGCTCACAGTTGGCAGTGAAAGGCTTGAGAGGGCCAGAGCCGTCCACGTCCAACACGTAAACATTGCCTCTGACCAGGCCAGTGCTCCTGCTGTTTGTGTCCAGAATTTCTTGGCAACTTCTCTTGAGATCTGAAATAAAATAAACAAACTTTAACCTGGGGTCAGCTGTTTAAAAAATGTTTTTAATCATTACTTATCAATTAACAGGGTTGTGCTGAGCAAAACTATGGGCACGGTGGTCGAGTAGCATGTGCGCTCGGCTGGCGGACAGAGAGTCGCAGGTTCGAATCTCCGTGAAGTCAGGGATTTGTTCCCTGAGTCCAACCAGCTCCGAATAGGTACCTGACACTAGTTAGGGAAACAAAGGCGGCTGGGAACAGCGTGGAGTCCTCATAAATGTGGCCTGTGCCCCACTTGACTCAGTTGTGGCAGTTTTTTTTTCTTAGTGAAAATTTTCTTTGATGCAAAAGTCACAGCTCAGAGTTGAAAAAGTGCAATAAAAGGCCAGAAAATGATCAATATGATTATGTTTTACTAATTTCTAAAAGAAACTTAAAATATTATTTATTTAAGAGCTCGTAGCACAAATCATTTCACTTCCTAGCACTTTCAGCAAATTTCTTAGTTCTTAAACATTTTTTTATGTGAACGGACGAGAGGGAAAATAAAATAATTCTTTAGATTACCCATCTCCCCCCAGTTTTATTCAGAGGCCACACTGGTGGGGTGTGGGGGCTGCGGACGGCACCTCTTTCCGAGGTGTCTTATGGGCCTGTCAAAAAAAGTAAAGACGAAATAGCCACACCAGCATCCGATTAGATGAAACTCATTAACCTATAGTGGCAAACTCTGTTGGTAATGTTATATATGGACATAAGAAAAATTCTAGGAACTCCTGCAATGCTGCTAGTGCCAAGCTGTATCATCCACACATGATGTTCCCTTAAGTTAGGGTCAGTTACAGACTGTCAGCTTATGGGGCCTGTAATTCATTGGCAAAGTCTAAAGAATCATTTTAATTGATGGACACCTCATATATATATACTAGGGGCAAGTACCCGGCTATGCCAGGGTTTAACAACAACAGCAACAACAACAAAACAACAACAAAACAACTACAACAACAACAGCAACAACAACAAAGCAACAACAACAAAACAACAACTACAACAGCAACAACAACAAAGCAACAACAACATGAAGGGCATTGTCGTCGCAGGGCAAGGGATGTGGACAACAACAACAACAGCAAAAACAACACAAAAGCAACAACAGCAAAAGCAACAACAACAGAAACAACAACAGCAACAACAACAAAAACAACCACAAAAACAAAACAACAGCAAAAACTACAAAAACAAAACAACAACAAAAACATCAATAACAAAACAACAACAAAACAACAACAACAACAGCAACAACAACAAAGCAACAACAACAAAACAACAACTACAACAACAAAAGCAACAACAAAAGCAACAACAACAAATCAACAACAATAGCAAAACAATTATTTTATGGCGATAGTTGCCTTCTTGTTAATCTTGACACCAAAATGTTTATTATTTTGCGTCATTATTTTACGTCTTAATTTTCAATAATTTTTATTTTATATAGCTCATATAAGGAAAAACTACATTTTGGGCCCCCGGCCCCCAGTATCTTATATATATGGAACGAAACCTGTTTAATAACCCTTCCGGTATAATTTTGTGTACGTGTACCAAATTTCACGTTATTTGGTTGTCTGGATCTTGAGTTATTAGGGAACAGACAGACAACAAATGCGTCTTATATATATAGAGATATATATATATACTAGGGGCAAGTACCCGGCTCCCGCCCGGGTTTAACAACAACAGCAACAAAACGCAAACAACAAAAACAACAACAAAACAACAAAAACAAAACAACAACAAAAACAACAAAACAACAAAAACAAAACAACAACAAAAACAACAACAAAACAACAAAAACAAAACAACAACAAAAACAACAACAAAACAACAACAAAACAACAACTACAACAACAACAACAAAACAACAACTACAACAACAACAGCAACAACAACAAAGCAACAACAACAAAACAACAAATACAACAGCAACAACAACAAAGCAACAACAACATGAAGGACATTGTCGTCGCAGGGCAAGGGATGTGGACAACAACAACAACAGCAAAAACAACACAAAAGCAACAACAGCAACAACAACAGCAACAACAACAAAAAAAACAACAACAACAAAAACAAAACAACAACAAAAACATCAACAACAAAACAACAACTACAACAACAACAGCAACAACAACAAAGCAACAACAACAAAACAACAACTACAACAACAAAAGCAACAACAACAAAGCAACAACAACATACAAAAACAACAACAAAACAAAAACAAAACAACAACAAAACAACAACTACAACAACAACAACAAAACAACAACTACAACAACAACAGCAACAACAACAAAGCAACAACAACAAAACAACAAATACAACAGCAACAACAACAAAGCAACAACAACATGAAGGACATTGTCGTCGCAGGGCAAGGGATGTGGACAACAACAACAACAGCAAAAACAACACAAAAGCAACAACAGCAACAACAACAGCAACAACAACAGCAACAACAACAAAAACAACAACAACAACAAAAACAAAACAACAACAAAAACATCAACAACAAAACAACAACTACAACAACAACAGCAACAACAACAAAGCAACAACAACAAAACAACAACTACAACAACAAAAGCAACAACAACAAAAAAAATTATTTTATGGCGATAATCGCCTTCTTGTTAATCTCGACACCAAAATGTTTATTAATTTGCGTCATTATTTTACGTCTTAATTTTCAATAATTTTTATTTTATATAGCTCATATAGGGAAAAACTACATTTTGGGCCCCCGGGCCCCAGTATCTTATATGTAAGGAACGAAACCTGTTTAATAACCTTTCCGGTATAATTTTGTGTACGTGTACCAAATTTCACGTTATTTGGTTGTCTGGATCTCGAGTTATGAGGGAACAGACAGACAACCAGACAGACAACAAATGCGTCTTATATATATACTAGGAGCAAGTACCCGGCTTCTCCAGGGTTTAAAATAAGGTTTTCTGTAGAAGCGTACACAACTAACTGTTTACTTGCATGCTATAAAATGGTACATTTAGCAGTGTATGTGCTGCATGGCTTAATTTCAAGGATGTCACCATCCTCATCTTTCACAATAACAGTTTTGAGATCTTCAAATGAAATAGGTCCCCGAATATGGTGCAGCAGGAGGCGCATGTGAAATGCTTCTCTGTTGTGAGGATGCACAGTGTACACTCTTCCCAAGGCATTGTCTGTCACATATCCTGGGAAGTCTGCAAGAGGTATACCTTTTTTCGGATTTGCCAGACCTTTTGACTGGCATCCCAGCGAAAATGTCTAGGCACTTCAGAATACAGCAATGTTTTTGCAAGAGGATCTGTTTTGCAGAGATCAAAAAACGCTGTTAATGTAGTCTTTGTTGGAGTGTCTGTCAAATGTGCTGTTGGCTGTCCTGGTTTATAGTATACTCCTTGGCCTCCTTCAAGATGTACTGCCAAGTGAACAACTGTTGGATACCTTTGATGGATGGGAAAGTTAAGCAGGCGCCACACTGCCTCACTGCTACTAATGTATCGTCCTTGTTGATAATTAATTGGTAACCCCATCAAGCCTGTTCGGCATTTCATTTGCAACAGTAAACATGGCTGCATCACTTCCCTTGGTAACATAATTGCAAATCTACTTGATGCTTGTGTTTCTATGACGTACATAGGTCATTCCATCCTGTGCATATTCATGCATGTAACGGGGCCCTCCACTGAAGGATGAAGGCAGCACCACTAATTTGCCAAGATTTTCAGAAGTCACATTGTTGTCATTCCTTACTGCCTCTAATAGTACACCATAGTCCTCAGCTCTAAGTTTTGTTTGGTTGAGTCTGATGAAACGCAATCTCTCATTCTCAACCTTAGCATACATATCCACTATGTATTGCTGGAAAAGGCGCGGGCATCTGAGGAGTGTATTAAATTCGTTGACTCTTTGCATCATGCGATATGCATAGTAGTCATTGCTTGTGGCCTTGTTTACATATTTTATGTTCAAATCATAGCCATCTTCTCCTCTAACAAATAGCAGAGGATACTGAAGTGGATCATATGACCTGTGAGTGTCTTGAATCCTTTGAAGTGGCATTTGTGAGCAACTTCTTGAATGCAGCACAATGTCTCTACGATCACCTAGCTCTCCAGCAATCATGATGCCACTTCACTAACAGATGGTGCATTGAATCTGCCTTTGTGTTCCTTTAATGGTGCTTTGCCGGAAATTTTGATTTTGTAGTCCACTTGAGTGTTATCCATAATCTCAGCAGCCATTTTAAATGACCTCACATAGCTGTTATGCTGATGCAGCATTCTTTGCAGTTTGAGGACAATGTTTCTGTCAACAGGACTGTCAAGCAAATCCAGTCGTCTTTGCACTTGCTCATCTTCTCCCAAGAAGTAAATCTGGAGATATTTGCTGTCTACAGCATTGACTGGATGAAGAGGTCCAGCATGGTGGTACACTTGGCCTTGGACCTTGAATGTTGGTGTCCACCCGTTATTCACGACAACATTAGACTTGAAGGAAGTCACGGCAAACATATTATTGAATAGTCTAATAAGTTTCACAAAGTCCTTTGATTGTGCAGTTTCACCATTCAACAGAATGCACAATGGTTCTGGTGGCTTTAGAATTGGGGGAAGTTTGACTTTACCACTGGAACAGCACATGCCTGGAGTTTCTTTGCTCAGCTGTTTCAGCTGCTCTGGGAACTCTGTGGCGGACCTGATCTGCCTGGATTATATATATTTTTTTTTCGTATGTTATCATTGCGGGAGAGTACTCAACAACTTCCCAAAGTTTCATGCTCCTATTTACACGGGAAGTTGGATATTTAATGATTAGTCTGTTTTATATAGCTCATATTAGGAAAATACCTACATTTTGGCCCAAGGCCCCCTAGTGAGTAATAATTTTATATATTTTTTTCGCATGTTACCATCGCGCGAGGGTACTCAAAATCTTCCAAAAGTTTCATTCTTCTACTTACATGGTAATTTGGAGAATTATTGATGAGTCAGTTTGATATATGAAAAAAAACAACCCGTAAAAAACCAAGTTTTTGACTATAAATCCTTTATGTACGAGATGTAATTAAAAGAATGTTCATTATAATACGCAGCGCCAGACCATCCAGAAATACAAAATTGCAGTTGTGTCGTAAAACATGTTTAATATAATGCGCACCGATCAGGAATATGTTTATAAAAAGAGCTGTCAATAAAATACGCACCTTATTGCGCGACAGAAAGGTTGTTCAATATAATACGCACCGCGACGCTCTATCTCAAAAAATAGCATGATACAGAGGAATAAATAAAATAATCTAAAAAATCAATAATTTAATTACGGTACATGCGATCGATCTGAAATTTTGATACATTGTTTTTATCATCGGTACGAAACTGCCTGCAAAATTTCAGCTCGCTATCTTGCGAGCAAGTGGGTTAAAAATTGATCAAAAGTTTTGGCGACAAGCAAGCAAGGTCGGTCCGCCGCAGACACCACGAGTTAATATAAAGGATTTAAAAAAACTACATTCAGGCCTCTGACCACCCAGTGAGTGATAATTTTTATTAATGTTTCGCCAGTTACCATTTTGGGAGGGTATATAACAACTTCACAAAGTTTCATGCTTCTACCTACACAGGAAATAGGAGATTTAATGATGAGCCTGATTTATATAGCTCATTTAAGAAAAAACTACGTTTGGGCCCCCGCCCACCCCCCCTACCCAGTTAGTGATAACTTTATACTCTTTTCGACTGTTACCATTGCGGGAGGGTACTCAACGACTTTCCAAATTTTCATGCTTCTACCTACTCGGGAATATGATGAATTGGTGTTGATTCAGTTTTATATAGCCCATATAAGGAAAAACCGGTTTTGGGGCACCCGGCCACCCATGAGTGGAAATGTTTACATTATTTTTCACCAATTATCGTCATAATAGTGTATTTGGCAAGTTTCCAAAAGTTTCATGCTTCTACCCTCACGGGAGGTTGGAGAATTAGTTTTGAGTCAGTTTTAAATATACGGAAAAAAAAACATTTTGGCCCCGCCCCCAGTAAGTGATAATTTATATAATTCATTTTTCTGTTGTATGGGGTTTATTTGTTTTAAAGAAACATTTCGAAACGCAATGTTTGAGCTTAAAATGTGCCCTGCTGGTTTCGTTTAAGTTATGCAAAAAGTATAAACACAGTTGCTTAGCTACAGTGTTTATGCCACCCAGGGATGGACCATATTATTGACTCCTACCCTCGCCGATAAAAGGAAAAAGCTTGATCGGACGACTGGATAAAATACATATAGAATATACAAAAAAGAAACAGTGTAAAGTAAAAAAATATGTAATTTGCAAACAAATTTTATAAAAATATATACGTAATCTTGTTAGAGGCGCAACATTAACAGACATAAAAATAAACCATTTCATAACATTTAGTTCACAACAAAAAACACACACACTCACTGATTCACACATGTGCACACAAATACTTAAACGCATACCCACAGCGGTATATTAACAATTAAAAATATAAATTAAAATAATAACTGCTCTTTTCACTTTGTTTCCTATCTACAAATTAATATGAACTCAAACTATGACGTCACATCACATTATTTTATGGCAATAAACGCCATCTTGTTAATCTCGACACCAAAATGTTTAATATTTTACGTCTTAATTTTCAATAATTTTTATTTTATATAGCTCATATAGGGAAAAACTACATTTTGGGCCCCCAGCCCCCAGTATCTTATATATATGGAACGAAACCTGTTTAATAACCTTTCCGGTATAATTTTGTGTACGTGTACCAAATTTCACGTTATTTGGTTGTCTGGATCTTGAGTTATAAGGGAACAGACAGACGACGGACAGACAACAAATGCGTCTTATATATATAGAGATAGAGATATATATATATATATATATATATATACATATATATTAAGGAATAATATTCCCCTCTTCCTCATGGAATTCAAAACGACATACCAAAGCATTCAACATTTCCAATAATGGCAGTTGCTCCAGTTCCATCCAATTTGAGTCTGGTGACCGGCAGTTTCTCCTGCTGTGTTATGATAAAACCTTTAGGATTTCCACATTTGGTGCAAAGAGAGTGGTTGTCAATACAGATCTTCTGCACCTCTGAAAATAGAGAGAAAAAAACACGAAAAAATGAGAAAATTCCTGCCAAATTTTTTTTAGTGATAAAAAATAATAATAATATATTAAAAATGTTAATTAATAGCAAGATGCCTTTAAAGAGTGAGCCCGGTTGATTGACAATTTTACGTTAAAATGAATGAATACATTAAAACTCATTCTCCAAATAAAGTATATTTGCTCCATAGTTTTTTTTCCCTGTTTTTATTAATTGGACAAAATGATATACTGTAATTTAAGCTGTAATACGATCTTTTACAATTATTTTTCAACATTATTTATCCATCAGAGTTAAACCAGCAGTCAGCTCTATTTATATACTTTAATCTGTTTGACAGCTAAATAACACAAAATATTTTTTTGAAAATGTAACAGTTCAAGCATTTGAATGAATGCCGCTGACCTTCACTTGTGTCGGGAAGTGGCCTCCACTCATATGAGACAACTCCGCTGTAGCTGTACCAGCCATATTGACCCCCCAGTCTCAGCGTCTCGGCTGAGGCACAAAACAGAAAGATGGTCTGAGTGCAGTACTCGTTCTGCTCCATGGACTGTCTGATGAGCGTTATGTTGATGGTGATGTAGCTGATGGTGATGTTGATGGTGCTGGTGTCATTGGAGGTTATCATCGGCGTTTCAGCTTTCACAGTCTGAAACAAAAATTGAGATTGTTTGAACTTTCCTGTGATATTTTATATAAACTTCTAAGAAGTGGTCAAATCTTTTGAGTTAAGTTTCTTAACTTTTAAATTGTCACATTTAACGCACAAAGTTTTTTATTTGATAAAATAGGGTACATTTTTTTTTAAAAATCAATAAATTTATGATATGTAATTTACTAGCCTTTTTCTTTGTGTAAATGTTGGTCTTAGGCTCAACAAAATAAAACAATAAGTTTGCAAATATCCTGTGACAGAGATTACGTACCAAGATGCCAATGTTGGTCTTAGGCTCAACAAAATAAAACAATAAGTTGGCAAATATCCCGTGACAGAGATTACATGCCGAGATGCCAATGTTGGTCTTAGGCTCAACAAAATAAAACAATAAGTTGGCAAATATCCCGTGACAGAGATTACATACCAAGATGCCAATGTTGGTCTTAGGCTCAACAAAATAAAACAATAAGTTGGCAAATATCCCGTGACAGAGATTATGTACCAAGATGCCAATGTTGGTCTTAGGCTCAACAAAATAAAACAATAAGTTGGCAAATATCCCGTGACAGAGATTACATACCAAGATGCCAATGTTGGTCTTAGGCTCAACAAAATAAAACAATAAGCTGGCAAATATACAGTGACAGAGATTACATACCAAGATACCAATTGGTGGCTTGGGTAAAAATTTGCAGCCATAGGGAGAGGGTTGTTCGTCCGTTGACGCCACTGATCTCTCCAGATTACTTTTCAATATGGTGCCGTATTCTGGACGTGCATTCTGGCAAGTTCTCTTTGTACCTACAAAAAAAAATGCAAACAAATTCTTTAGTAAATCCCCTCAGAAATATTAGATATTTATATGAGATTTCATAACATGCCAGAAGTAATAAAATTAAGTGCCCACAGTTTCATCTGTTTCCTATAGAATTTAAAATTTTCTAATATCAGCAAGCAAATTTTTCTTTACTTTTTAGTGGCCTTTTCAAATGAAATAAATGATTTTATAAAGTATGTTTGTTATCAATTGCATGCCAATGGATTGAAAAAAGACTTAAAGCACAGAACCACTATGGTTTCTTCATTGGATTTTGTAAATTTGCTGGGGTTAAACTTTAACAAGTAAAATAAAAATGCAATTTAAATTCAAACACCTTGCTTGATAGCTTATTTGAGTCTTCTAGGATTGTCATTGGAATTAAGCTTGTTATTACTCTTAGCCTCAAACTTGGCAAGTAAATTAGATGTGTCTTGTGTCTTATTTGGTAATGATATATAAATTATGTAAAATAATGAGTGAATCTATTTTGATCATCAAAAAAATACATATGGTTTCAAATATATAAGTTAAATTATTTTTTTTAAGTTAATGCCAGGAAAATAAGAAC
The DNA here is from genome assembly GCA_944989445.1 of Ampullaceana balthica. Taxonomy (NCBI): domain Eukaryota; kingdom Metazoa; phylum Mollusca; class Gastropoda; family Lymnaeidae; genus Ampullaceana; species Ampullaceana balthica. The sequence goes on from CALYLW010000398.1 coordinate 273,651, forward strand.
TACACATTACCCTGTCCTCCATCACAAATAAGTTCTCCAAGTGTGTACTTGAGTAAAGAAACAGGAGGAGATGACCCATTTGCGCCAGGTTTGGGGTCAATGTGAAAGCATATCTATGGAAGATGAGGTCATCAATAAGGGTCAAACAGCTCTGGTTTTCAATGGCATTCATTTCTTTATGGAAAAGCAGCTAATTTTTACAGTTATGGCTTGATGTATGTATAGGGCCTATTTTGAAGCCTTTCATTTGGATTTCTGTTTGGTGTACTTGGTTTAAACCAGAGATCCTAAATTTATTAATCAGAGGTCTACTAGCTCAGTGTCTCTCAGACTCTATTTAGTTCTAACTATAGTTTTTTAAAAAAGGAATTGAAATATTATGTAGCTCATACAAATACACTGATTTGGCTAATATGTTGTATTTTATTCATGTTTTATTTATAGATTCGTTTAAAGTTTTCAAATAATTTGAAATATTAAAAAAATCTGCATTAGATTTTAACTTGCTCTTAATTAAACCATGTCAACATTTCAGAATAACATTTAAACTTTGATTTCTCAGTTGTTAGTATAGTGATGGCATGTAGCTCCTGACAATGCTTATCTTATAGTTAAACTTATATAATGTAGACATTCTTTATCTTAAATATTTCTTAGTATGTTGATTTTCTTTTTTGTTGCATTACGTGTACCACAATTAAAATAAAACAAAACATTTCTTTTATCTATCAATGATTTCCTATGATGCTATTCCTTATGAAATATGTAGAAAAAGAATCTTATTTTTTTCTTCCAAAGGTAATGGAAAAAAATGTTTTCTGAAATTTTGCCCCAAAAAAAGTCTAGCATTCTTTTCAAATTATATAAATAAATCAAATATATTTTAAACATACTTGACAAACAGGGAGACTGTCAGTGTTGATGATTGTTCCAGTGTCTGACCTGAGGACATTATCATTCACGTCACAGTTGCAACTTGCCAAGGGGCCACCATCACAGTTTCCATTGACGCCACAGGCGCACTTGTCAGACTTGAAGCTGCCAGCCCAACCTGGATCAATTTCAAATAATTTAATAAATATAGACAATACATTTCTTTACCAGGAAAACCCAGGGTTTAAATATTTAGCTCATCATATCTTCTCTGTTACAAATGCGGCCTTCTATACAGAAGAATATGGCTTATCCATGGTTTATGTCTAGCCTTGCACCTTTATTAGAGTTTAAATGTTGTTACAGTGTTTAAATTTAAAATAAAATAATTAAAAACTAATAATTTAATTTTACAAAGATTTTTAAGAAAACACACATTGGGTAAAAAGCCTTTGAAGAATTAGCTATAAGTTGAAGAGTGTTAAATTAAACTAAATAGTTGAAATAAGTAATCAATTTTACCTCTCTGATGGATCCCATCACATGATGTGTAATTGACATTGTTGGTAAAGGGGGCGTTTTTACAGTCAAGGCTCAGATCTTGCTTGCATTTGTTAGATTTGTTTACAAGAGCCTGAAGTAAATTTATATTATTTTAACTTGCTGAAATACAAGTTAATGTTTTAGTAATCAAAAAGCAAATTGCATAGCCTATTATAATTGACACACCAAGGGTAATCAAATGAAATAACATTAAAATGGAGTAAAGTAAGGGAAAGTGGGTTGAACAAACAATACAAAGCATGTGTAGTGTTTAGTAAAAAAAAACCCTGTCAGAGTTGAGTAGTAGGATTAATAGTGAAATCTATACTAATATTCCATGAGAAAAAAATTGAGAGCGTCTTCAAAGAGCCTTCTCCAGCAGCTATCAGAAAAAGATAGATTAAAATTTATACAGATAAAATGAGAGCACACTCTTGTTTTAGCCATACAGACGCTTCTACTATACAGAAGACCATGCCAGTCTATTGGCAAGTGACGCAGCGTTCACAGGGGACAGCTATGAGGGTTCCACGGATTACCCAGCCTCCTTTGCTTCTCTAACTGGTGTTAGGTACCCATTCGGAGCTGGGTGGACTCAGGGACACCCTTTGCCCGGGGAACAAATCCCTGCCTTCATGAGGATTCGAGCCCGAGACCATCGGTACGCCAGCCAAGCACGCATGCTACTCGACCACCGTGCCCTTAATTAGGTTGCAAAAAAAAATTTTAGTGTGTAAAATATGAACTGCAGTTTGGTTTTAATTATATTCCTTATGGAGTAAATTGAAAACTGTAAAAGCACCAGGTTGATGATGAGATCCTGTTAATTTTGTTACAACAGTGGAACACACTGTACAATATCAGTGTACACCATCTTATTGTCAGTACTTGAAGCAAAAACTAAATTTATTAGAGTTGCAAAGAGTTTGTAAATACTTCATCTGGCTAGGTGCTGGTACAAAGGGCATATTCTAAAATGGATAGTGGATCTTAATGATGATGATAGTAATCAGTTTGACTGTTTCTTAAAACACTTTTATAATGAAGAGAATTTATAAGTCTGGGTTAGGGGAATTTTTTTAAAAATCACTTTGAAACGTCAGTAATTCATGACATGCACATTGAGAGCGTAAGTAGAATATCTAAAATTTTGTGGCGACGGCCTTATATGTTAAAAAAAGGAAATATAAATATTTGGTTATTTACTGTAATCTGGGCAGCACTTATTGGATTACCCATCCCATCAGTGTAGGTGATGTCAAAACATTTGTCCACTGGTTTCAAAGGATTTTGAGGGTCTGTAGTGATACTGGAAATGGCTGTAAATATTTGATGGAGGGAAATATTTACTTAGCATAAAACAGTGAAAGGATTAAACCTGTTATTACTTAATGTACAGTAATTTAGTTTTATCCATTCAATGTTCTAGTTTGAATTAGGAATTTTGAAAAAAAACATGTCCATTACGCTCATTCCTTTAAAATTCTTTTTAAAGTAATTTAGATAACTCTGTATTGGACATACCAGGTGTTATAAAAACTTTTGTCGCTTGAAGTACACATTGAACAGTCATAGGTTCAACTCCCCCAAGGCCGTCTGGGTCAACAGTATACAATCCACTCTGCACAGACTTTGACTCTCCTATAGCTATCTTGTCGCTGTTGAGGAAAGCTTGTAGTTCCGCACATGTTGGAAAGATTTCTAAGGAGGGAAAATGTCATTTGTTTAATTATAAATTTATATGAGAAATTTTATGATCCAAGGATGACATAAATTTTCTTGTGCATGCATTTCATTTTAAATCTGAGATTTTTAAATTCATGATGTTCTTTTGTTTGCCCAATTTTTTCATCCAAATACCAGACCCTGCCAACAGCTTAAATTTGGAACTACAATCAGCCAAATATGTTTTTAAAAAATTTATATTCGTATTGAGTACAAATAAACATGAGATATTTTGTTGAATTGGCTATTTTAAGAAGAATAATTTCTTATTATTATGACTTTCTTCTTATTAACAGCCGATGTGAAGTCAAGTTCAATTTGTTTCAAGGGGCTCCAGGATAATACGTAAATCATGATTTCTACACTTTATTATACAAGGTACACAAATTAACTGTGTGAACAAAACAATAAATTATAGATTTATTAAAAGACTAATACACAATTCGACTTTTGGCTAATGCCTTTAGTACAATGACATGTTACTTACACTAAATTTATCCCATTTTTTAAAAAAATAATTATGCCCATTTTTCTTCTTTTCGTTTCTGCGTTATTTTTTGGGTTTTTTTTTAATCTTTAATGAATTATTTTTCCGTGATATGGTATGTATTTTATGATGTAAAATTTAATTTTAATACTTGTGTAAGTTATCTGTACCAATGAAGGCATTAGACAAAACGTCTACTTGTGAATATGTCTATTTATAAAGCTTTAATTTATTGTTTTAATCACACAAATGCGTTTGTGTATCTTGAATTTTATTTAAAAGCTTTTTCGCAGTCCTATTCTATAGCATATGATTCTACACTTTAGATAGTTCAGAACATTAACCTACCTTCACATACAAGGGGTCCCACTGAAACACTCAATTCCTTAGTACCATGCAGCTGTCCTATAATTTTAGAGAATACCAGACTGCTGATTGGTAGACTAGCCAACTCAGACAGGATGCCTCGGTCAGAGCTATGGGATGAAATAATTATATTGTTAAAATTTAAATAACCCAGACAAACAAAACACAAAAAAATAACAACATTCCTGTGTCTAAAATTAGAAAATACTTAATTTTAAGATGACAGTGTGGTGACTGGGATGCTAATTCTAAAAGTTACCCTTCTCCAAGTCCATCACAGTTGCATGAGGTGCCATCAGTGCCACATGTTGCCAGGAATTTGTTAAGATCTTGTATGGTGCCGTTAGGTGAAGTAAATTGGATTGTACCTATTGAGGGAGGTATTTTAAGATCATCATAGTGTCAATATATGGCAGCCATTAATAAAAGCACTGTAAGTTATTCCTTCCAGTATTTCAAAGTATGCATTATAGATAATCACAAAACATAGGAACAATGTCAGCTAATAACATGGACATAACAACTGTTGAGCACCTAGTCATGTTTCACCAGTGTCACTGTCTGATTGTGCTAATAATTTGATATTACATTACTGTTCTTACTTGAAATGGGAATTTTTCATAATTTACTGACGACTGAGTTTACTAAACATTAAAACGTTAGATACCATGAACGCCACCTTCATGATTTCTTTTAAAATGTTAATGATGGGTTATTTCGTATAAGTGACATTACAGACTTGAACAACTGAATTCAAATCATTCACCAGAGCAAGGAACAATACCTGCTGTTGGAATAATTTGTCTGAAAGTTAAAATAAAATTTTATTTTTTAAAATTGTAAAAGTGTATTATTTTTCAAGGTGTAAATTGAAAACAATTTCCATGCACCCAATGGTGATGTGTCTAATCTAACATCTTCTAGTATATACTCACCTTAATGTAACCAATCCTGACCAAGCCTTCACGCATGGTGTTAAGTGTCTAACTTAGTATAAACTCACCTTCAGAGACCTGAATGTTGACTTGTTTACAGTTAACGCTTATTTCCTGGGTACAGAGAGTCGACCTGTTCTTCAAACTTTCGATTTGAGCCCATGACGCTGAGATGTAATTAAAGTATCTCACTGGCTCTAGCGTAGTTTTCTATTATAGAAAATATGACATCAGAAAAAACTAATAGAGATATTTTTCATATTGTAAGTGTTCATGGGACTTAATAATATATTTAACTAGTCCTACTTGTTCACAATGTACATGAGAAAACTTGATTTAACACCAACAAATTTTAATATATTTAAATAATCAAACTTATTCACAATGTAAATATGGCATATTTTGTTATCATAAACGTGATTAATAATGAGAAGATTATTATTATGAAGAATTGCGTGCAAGATTTCAAAAATGTAATAAATCCAATGTTACAAAAATAAAATGTTCATTAAAATTACTCTCAACAATTAAAAAATTCATTAGTAAGATAGTTAAAGAATATCTATTTAGCTTTTTTATTAAGATTTCATTAATGCTTACATCATTACTGCTGGTATGATGAACGATAGTTATGCCTTGTGGTGGGTTGGAAACAAACTTACATTCCACAAGAAATGGGGGAAGATCATTCTCAAGCTCTGTTGAAATAGTTATTATATATATTTTTTGGTTAAAAAACTTCCTGATTTAATTAGTTATTAGCTTGGAAACATGAAACAATTCAATAACATTTAAAGATTTCAGCCTACAGAATTCAATACTTGTAATAGTTAAGTCCATGTAAAAAGGTTTGATATAAAAAAGGGGTGGTGCACATAGAACAAAGAAAAACTTCTATAATAATAGGCAAAAAAACAATCAAATAAACAAACAAACAAACAAACTCTTTGTGCAAAAAGTGTCAGTCAAATACTTTACATGGATCCATTTGCATATTTTTAATAATCATATAGTATATTATTACTGCCATTTAGTAATTAGACATAGTCATACTAATACTGAGTAAGAGTTACTTGGAGCAATGCCAACATTAACATTAAATTATTAATTATTACCTAAATTTCATAACATTCATTTAAATATCCTAATAAAGAACAAAAACTATTTCCTTTTTTTATTATCTCTAAGGATTGGATAAATAGATTATAACATAAGAAGATAATTTCATAAATATATATAGAAATATTTTAAAAAATGTTTCACTGGGATTATTTGAATTTCAATGTTGATAACTCTTTAAAAAAATGGTAATCATTGCAAAAAATGAATTTTGGGGAGGTATCCATTGTTTAAAAAAATATAAAAGAGATAAAAACACTTAAAGTGTACTTGCTTTAAATTCTTGATGACAATTCTAAAATCATATTTTTTGTTTCCCTAAGTGTGTCCCTCCACCCGCTCCAAGAGAAAAAATGAATTATAGCAAATTAGTATTAAAGGTTGATTATATTTAAACAGCATAAAAGGCCTTTGGAAAATTATTTTTATAAAATGAAAAAAAAACAACTAATGTAGGCTCTATGATTCCTGATTAATTTTGAGGACTTGACTGCAATAAAATAAAATGTTGCCCGTTAGATAAAATTTGTTGATCCTCTATTTAAAAATTATGTTTATTTTAATGTATTATATAATGTTATGACTTATTACATATGTTAATAATTGTATTAATGCTTTATAATTACCTGGACCTCCAGGATCAGCCCAGTATGTATAGTCTTCACTTTGTCCACCTTGGCGGTATTTCTCACAATTTGGTTGGATTCCTGGAAAATCATTATCAGCCATTGAAGATAAAGATGTCATTATAATTTCACTATAAATTAGTATAAACTTGTTTAAAACTAAAAGCTTGCTGTAACTGTATACAGTATACATCATAATACAGGCATTCAAGCACGTTGAAAATTGCAATGAAAAAAAAATATATATATATAGCATAGCAGCCAAAAATACCATATATGAATATATGGAGCTCACCGTTCTCTTTGCTGGTAATAAGTGGTAATTCCTTAAATCAGCGCATTTTAAATTTTTAGAACAAAATAAATAAAATAGCTTACTTTTACTAATTTAAACACCAAAATCAGAAATAAAAAATTATTTAATGCTTTAAAATTAATTTTTAGTGTGTTTTGTTGAGTTTAAAGGGGTTTTTAACTTAGAAAAAGGTATTTAAAAGCAGACTTCCAACAACAACAATGGCGCAGTTAGTCACAGAAGACAGAAGATAGTGAAATATACAAATTTTTATTTCGTACAAATAGTAAAATAGAAAGTTTATTTCAACAAAAAAATGTTTTATTTATAAAATAGATTTCATAATAATAATTAATGAAGTAAGTTAGAAAAAATGTTTTTTTGATGACACTAAATATAAAATGCGCTGAAATAAGGGATTACCCTCTTTGCTTTAACAAAATCCCCTTTTACATAAAAATTATAACCTTTCCTTTTTAACCCAGTTTAACAAAATGAATAAAACGTCTTGTACTTGTTCCAAATAAAATGTATACCATGAACTAAATCACAACATAAAAATCTACATTTCTGTAAAAGCGAAACAATATCTGAATCTTTTTTCCCCACTTAAAAACGAAACAATTTAACTTTTAAAAGTATTTTAAATGAAGAACACTGCAAATTAAAAAAAAATTCGAATGAATATTATGTAAGTAATAACTACTGTTTTTTAACTAATTAAAATTCTTCATTAATATATCTCCCACAAATATTGCATTGTGTGAGATGTTTGCGTACACGGTATAAATATTATTAAATGCAAGCGTGGTTTAGTTGATAATTGTATTGTACATCCGATACACTAACACACAAAAACTTATTTGGAAAGTGCCCTTAGGGAGGTTGATTTGGTCAGTATAGGTGACCAAAATTCAATTTTGCAGCGTATGTGCGATCCTTCATTCAGTCCCAAAAATGGGATTGGGCGGTGGAAAGATAAAGTAGTAACATGTAGCGAGGGCCGAGGTATTAAGAGATCTCGCTGCGTCACTTGCCAACAGACCGGCATGGTATGTGGACGCAATAATTTTTTTACAGAAGAGGTTCTCTAAACTTTTCTGCCGGATGGCCACATTAACTGTCACACATCAGTTTGGGGGCCGACTACACACCAGAGGTCCAAACCATTAAGAACCAAAACATAGATGTTGTTTTTAATCATATATTTAATATTATTATATTTATAATATTAATATTATTTTATATTATCATCATATATATATTTACGCTGAATTATGGCTGACGCCTAACGCTAAGGGACATCACTCTGCCTTTTTTTTAAAATTGGATAATCATTTTGGTTTCCAGATTAACATGAAACACCCTCCACACTATCTAATACACGGGTTCCCAACCCAGTGCCCGCGGGCACCATTGCGCCCGCGGAACGATTTGTAAGTGCCCGCCACTATTTGAAAGAGACAGACTTTTTTCAAGAACATTAATTAAAAATGTGAATTATTTTAATTTATTTGTTAGAGTTTTAAATTGTTTGAGTGCCTTGGTTTATTAAATATTTTCATATTTTTGCGATATTGTATGTATGAGTGGTTCTTTTGCTGTCAGTACTTATCGCAACTTATCTAGCGGCGAGCCAGACTGCACTCTTCACGCTAGCCTGGAACGGGGAGTGCTATTTGCACATCACTCCTTGTACTCGCAGAAAACAGGAAGTAAACCAACGCCACGAACTGAGCCGATGAATGCTGAAGGCACCAAAACACATGGAATATGACTCTGATTGCTTCGGCGATCATCGGCTCACTTGGAACCGCATTGCTGTCACTGTGATTGTGATTGCTGCCCCGTTGGGGTCGCGAAAGTTAGCTGGCAGACATCTTCGTCTGATGAAACACGAATTTGGAGATACAGAATATGATCTTATTCTGCATACTGAAGTACGTTGGCTCAGTAAAGGAAAGGTTCTTACAATATTTGTGAGTTTAATTGAAGAAATAAAAACATTTATAAACAATTTAAAAAAAGGAAAATTACGATGAACTAGCTGACTCTTGATTTTGGGATTTCTCACAGACGTCATGGAAAAATTGAATTCTTTAAATTTGGAGTTGTAGTGGAAAGACTAAAACATAGCTGAAATGATAAGCTCTGTAAAGTCATTTAAAGCTAAATTTGATTTTTTTATATCACATCTGCAGATCTATTCTCTCGTACATTTCCAACATATGAAGAAAATGCTAGGTAACAATGAATTAAACGGGTCATTATTTATTAAGCACCTTCAAGTGTTAATTTTAAAAAAAACGTAAAAAACCAAGTTTTTGACTATAAATCCTTTATGTACGAGACTAACTAAAAGAATGTTCATTATAATACGCAGCGCAAGACCATCCAAAAATACAAAATTGCAGTTGTGTCGTAAAACGTGTTTAATATAATGCGCACCGATCAATAATATGTTTATAAAAAGTGTTGTCAATAAAATACGCACCTTATTGCGCGACAGAAAGGTTGTTCAATATAATGCCCACCCTTACGCTCTATTTCAAAAAATAACATGATACATAGGAATAAATAAAATAATCTAAAAAATCAATAATTCAATTACCGTACATGTGATCGATCTGAAATATTGATACGTTGTTTTTATTATCGGTACGAAACTACCAGCAAAATTTCAGCTCGCTAGCTTACGAGGAAGTGGGTTAAAATTGATCCAAAGTTTTGGCGACAAGTAAGGGTGCAAGCAAGCAACCAGACACCACGAGTTAATATAAAGGATTTAAAAACAGTTTGAAGAGAGATTTTTCCAGTTTACACATATCGAGCAAATTCTTTCCTTCTTTATCAATCCTTTTACTTGCCAAATAAATGTAGTATTAATGGAAATGTCAGCACGTATTGCATATTTTGTTCAAGGTAAGACAAAAGAACTAGAGTTAGAAATTTTGGACCTTAAGAATTTTGCTAAATTTTTAATATCAGAGTACCTTTGGAATACCGTGGACAGAGAAAAGTTCACAATTTTGAAGAAAGTGGCATATAAAATTGAATCATTTTTCAGTTCGACATATTTATGCGAATCATTGTTTTCAAACATGAACTTAATAAAATCAAGATATAGATCTCGACTCACCGTCGATCATCTTTATGATTGTTTGCTAACAGGATTATTGTCATACCCTCCTAATTATGAGGCACTGGCCAATGATATGCAATGCCAAATATCGCATTGACATATTGATATTATATTATTTTAAATAAAATGTTTTATTTGTATATGTGTTTTTTTGTTTACTTTTGTTTACGTTTCGTAAATACATTTCTCTTTGTGTATGCAATTTGAATAATAATTTTATTATTTTAAAACATGTTTGTTTATTATATATTAATAAACTATGAATATAAGAAAATAAATTATGGAAAAATGAGAAGTTATGGAAGGAGTTTGTCGATTAAGAGTAGGTGGTGCCCGCCACCCTACCGATATTTTAGAATTGGCTTTTGAGTACAAAAAGGTTGGGAACCCGTGATCTAATACATAATCGCCCTTCCTATGCGTGTGTCTCCCCATCGAAAGGCGCGCAAAAAGGCGCTCGCTCGAAAGGCGCGCAAAATTATTGTAAATAAATTAAAATTTTCGCTGTAAAAAAAATATTACATGACGTCATTGTTTTAGCACAGAGCGTCAATTACCAAAACAACGCATGAACTATGCGCGTGTGTGAGCCTTAGCCTTAGAAGGCTTTTCCACTAGTTATTAATAATTGAACAATATCATGCGGAGGTTCGAAAAGACTAATTTTTTGGCGCAGTAATTTGGTGCGCTGCTTTCTAAAATTTCTCACCGTAAAAAGATATTATATGACGTCATTGATTTAGCTCATATTTTAAATTTGGAAAAGGGAACGATGTAAAAAGAGGATTTCAAGATTGTTACTATTTTTTTTACTCATGTCATTAAATTATTTTCATAATATTACTTATTTATCATACAAGGACAAGTTAGTTGGTCTTTTGAAAAAGGTGGGCGACGTAGTTGCCCTTAAAAAAAGGGGGCGCCGAAGGCGCCACGGCGCCGCAGGTCAAACTAGTATTTTAATATTACATTGATACTCTGCGCATGAACACCCGTATTAGTGGGAATGGTGAAATTGTTTCCTGGATGCCAAAATATTAGATATTTCTGGCTTTAGATTTGATGTCCCTAACATCAACAGTGACCTGAGATTATCATCAGACAAGTTAGTTCTCAAATTGCTTCTCACGTATTTCATCCTCGAAAATGTCTGTTCGCACAAGTATGTTGTTCCGAAGATTGAAAGGTACCTTGATGAAAAAGCTTTGAAATTAGGAAAGTCTTCCTTAGGCAAAAGCTGGTAAAAACTCAAAAATCCTTCTTTGAACTTGTCCCTAAGGAGGTCATTTGCTTTCAAATCAATGACCTCCAGCTGCAGTTCATCTGAGCCAGTGGTCCCCAACCTTTTTAACGCCGCGGCCCACTAAACTTTTGATAATTTTACCGCGGCCCACCAACCTGGAGAGGATATGGGGGGGTATGGGGGGTGGGGGATGTCGTGGGTGGGTTTTGCGGCTGCGTTGATTGTTTATACAGGTATTTAAGATTGTTTTGAGTTTATAGTTTTAATTTAATTGTACTTAAACATGCCTTCAAAATAAAATACAGTTACACAAAAAATCAATTAAACATTATTTAATATTTTAATTTACTAGAATGTTAAATCAATGAGAACCCCAAGCTTGTTTTTCTGCAACGAGACGGCTCCATCTGGGGGTAATGGGTGACAATGACACCCGAAGTGTGCTGCTTATGTCCATTTTGTTCCGTTGTTTTGTCTTCATTGCTGTCTCTGCAGCAAACCCCGCTTCAGTCGGAAATAGCTATTGGGATTTAATTGCTTTGGTGGCAATCTCAGGATAGTCCAGCATGACTTTAATCCAGAAGACTAAAAGAGTTGTTTTCTCGAACGTAGTTTTAAGGCCACCGTCATTTGCAATCTCGAGCAGTTAAACTTCTTCTTAATGAGTTATGCTAGATTCGCCTGGTTTGATGACAAATGGGTCACGAATCCATTCCCTACCAGTTCTTGTGTCTTTTGTGGTTGGGAAGTAACGCTCAAACTCTTTTAAAAGCAAAGACAGGTGATCGTGCACCAACTGGGACAAAGAGTGCTCAGGCTCAGTCTCGCCTAGAATCCCCGCTAATGTTTGAAACATATCCAAAATGCCTTTGTTCACTCGCCGTTTCCACAACTCCAGTTTGGCTTAAATCCAGCTTCTTTGTCAGCTAACTTGACAACAGTTGTCATTTCCCCCTGAAGAGACAGCTTTAGTTTTTGAACTGGCTGAATATGTCACACGGGTAAGCAAGTTTTGCGACCCATACCTTGTCACTGAAATGTGCTGCCAGCGGTGTCTTTTTTTCTGAGAGAAATATTTGCAATGGCTCTCGTAATTCAAATACTCTGTTTAGCGATTTTCCTCTGGACAATCATCTTATTTCTGTGTACAAAAGGAGGCATCTGTGCTCTGCGTCCATCTCCTCACAAGCTGCTCAAACAGGCGTGAGTTAAGGGCGTGTGCCTTGATGTGGTTAATAATATTAACGACATCAAACGATACACTGTTAAATTCTGCTGAAATTTTTCGTCTTGCCAACATTTCCCTGTGAATGATACAATGCGTAGATTCACTCTCAGGTGCAAGCTCCTTAATCTGAGATGTTAAACCAGACAGTCGTCCGGTCAAGGCAGCAGCTCCACCTGTGCAGATGCCGACACAAAATGACCATTTTAGGTGTCCTGACATATAGCCATCCAATGACTTGAACAGTTCAGTTAACGTGGTGTTGGTTGACAAAGATAGAGCACATAACAAATCCTCATGTACATCCTCATGATAAATATATCTCAAATAAACAAGTAATATTGCCTTGTTGTCGATGTCTGTAGATTCGTCTACCTGGAGTGAGTACCACGGTGATGAATTAATCCTCTCCAACAATTGTATCTCAATATATTCGGCTATTTCCTCAATGCGCCTAGTTACAGTGGTAGCCGACAATGGCACATGTGCTATCTTTTTAACAGCAGCTTATCCTAGCCGTTCACGGCAAATGTCTTTAGCAGAGGTCAAGATTAATTCTTCACCGATAGTGAGTGGCTTTTTAGCCTTAGCGATGCGGTTAGCCACCACATATGAAGCTCTCAGTTCGTTCTCATTTATTGATGTGATGGCCCTGAGAAATTTCTTCTGTCCTTCATGTTCAAGTTTTTTCCTTTCAAAACTCCATGGGCTTATCTTTTAATCCAGGGCGGTTGTCCGCTATGCACTATGTGTCATTGATGTTCTTTGGACGTGGTGCCACCAAAACAGGTAACAAGCTTTTCCATTGTGTGTATGGAAAGACGCACAACCCCTAGAGAAATACACCACAGTAAAAAAAAATGTAAATAAATTAATGTTCCTTTGCTCGCGGACCACCAGGCACATCGCCGCGGACCACTAGTGGTCCGCGGACCCCAGGTTGGGGACCACTGATCTGAGCAACTGGCCAAACTGGCGGTGTTTGCTTTCGCTAGTGTTATTCGCGAAGTTTTGTGGTAAACTACAATTAAAAATAGTTGGTTTTTTTTTAAGATTAAAAGGTCTCCAGTGGCCGGATGAGAGGGCCTCACGGGTCGCATCTGGCCCGCGGGCCGTAGTTTGGAGACCCCTGGTATAGAAGGAGCGTCTGTATAGATAAGACAAGACAAACACGTCAGCTCAATGAGTTCTGCATTATTGTATTAAATATTTCTGGACGCGTTTCGAATCAAGGAACGGCGAACGTAATGACTCTGCGTTTATGATGTGTTAAAGGAGATGTCAAAGTTTGACATTGAAATAATAAGGAATCCAGTATCCATTCAATCACGAGCGTTCTGGTTTTTACAATCATTAACACGTTATTCCTAAAATGTAAAAATTCTATACAATGGGAGACACTAATGATCTAACGTGTTATAGGTAGGTTATCCTTGCCATACAATCCCGATTCAAAATCGACCCTGAAAAATTGACGCAGTGGTGTAATAGAAAGTTATTGTAAAATCATGTCATATTTACCGAATTGTATCTGGCTGCATTGTAGATTTCCGATGACGTAAGTCGCACTTCGGCCTTCACCATTTTCAGCGGTGACGCTGACAACCGGAAGGTCATGCTTGTCAATGACTAGACCAAAATCCTTGCGTTCCTGGTCGTCTCCGATGTCACAGTTACATTTGACGCTTGGGTCCTGGCATGAGTTGGTGACGCCACAGCCGCACGAGTTCTGGACACCCCCAGCACCGGGGAAATAGTCGAGTTTTCTTTGGTCGCTGGTCACAGATATGAAACCGTTTCCACTAAAGAGTCTGGAATTCTAAGAATGATAAATTTGGACATAACTTACATTTTGAGTTTATTTTTACTGGAAATACATTGCAACTTGATTTTTTTTTAATTAAAAAAAATATTTTTTTTAAAAATTTTTCACTAGGAATGTTGACCATTAATAGTGGCAAAATCAAAGTTCTCTCGGGGTTGACACAAGTGACTTCCCCCAAGCCCTCACAATTATAAATTAAATACCAAAAAACCCCATAAAATTTCGTACTAAAAAAACGTGAATATATTTCTGTTAAATATAACCCATGAATTTAACTCTGTGGGTGATTTCTTATCCATGTCCCACACGAGCTGAGGATGAAGTTACATAATCATAAACGATGTCAAACAAATACTCGATGATTATCACCTTGCACTGGAATTCCACTCTTTGTGAGCAAAACACTGATCCGTTTATGAGTGCATTGATTTTGTCCAAGTCTTGGATGTAATTTACTGGAGTGCCGAGGGATGATACTGTTGTGATTTTCGTGCTTCAAAAGAATAAACACAAAATGGTTTTAATGAATGAAGTTGGTAATGTGTGTTTCAAACTCAATATCAAAATAACCTCATCTAAAATATTAGCTGTAAAAAAATGGATGAAAACTAAAACAATATTTCACTCTGAGAATTTTTTTAAACAACCCAGAATAATCTAGATAACAAGACGGTATTCATTATAGTTTTATTAAATGGTTGCGTTTTGTTGGTTTTGATAATCGATTAATTAATAATTATAAAACCTGAGAAACATCATGATCATGCGTGGTATATATTTATAGTTTTAGCAGTGTAAATAATGATTGTTTATATTTTTTCATTACGTCATTACCTGACGATAGTGTAGACCAGGGGTTCCCAACCCCGTGCCCGCGGGCACCATGGCGCCCGCGGAACGATTCGTATGTGCCCGCCACTATTCGACAGAGACATAATTTTTTCATAAACATTCCCTCGTGTAATTCCCACATATGAAGAAAATGCTAGCTAACAAGGAATTAAACGGGTCATTAAGCATCTTCAAGTGTTAAAAACAGTTTGAAGAGAGATTTTTGCAGTTTACACATATCGAGCCATTTGTTTCCTTCTGTATCAATCATTTTACTTGCCAAATAAATGTTATGGAAATGGCGGCATGTATTGGATATTTTGTTCAAGGTAAGACAGAAGAACTAGGGTTAGAAATTTTGGACCTTAAGAATTATATTTTTGCTAAAATCCTTAATATCAGATGACTTTTGGAATACAGTGGACAGATCTAAGTTCCCATTTAAAAAAAAAGTGGCATATAAAATGGAATCATTTTTCGGTTCGAGATATTTATGCAAATCATTGTTTTCAAACATGAACTTAATAAAATCAAGATATAGATCTCAACTCACCGATGAGCATCTTTATAATTGTTTGCTAACAGGATTATCGTCATACTCTCCCAATTATGATGCACTGGCCAATGATATGCAATGCCAAAGAACACATTGACATATTGATATATCTTTTTATAAAATGTTTTCTTTGTATTTATGATTTCTGTTTAATTTGTAAATACATTTCTCCGTGTGTATGCAATTGCAATTTGAATAATAATTTTGAAACAGTCTTGTTTATTATTTATTAATAAATTATTAATATAAGAAAATAAATTATGAGCAATTGAGAAGTTATGGAAGGAGTTTGTCGATTAAAAATAGGTGGTGCCCGCCAAACTACCGATATTTTAGAATGTGCTCAAGAGTACAAAACGGTTTGGAACCCCTGGTGTAGACCGAGCGTAGAGTTTGCATAGAATTTAAAAAAAATAATTTTATTATATAAGTTGATTATCACTCAATCATAAATACAGACTCTGAGATAATACCAGAATCCTTGCTCTTCATTACTCATGTACTTAGTCAACAGAAACATTCTTTTCAATTATAATAATGCACTCAGTCTACAGAGTCATACTTTTCAACTATAATCATGTACTCAGTCAACAAAAACATACTTTTCAACTATAACTAAGCACTCTGCCTAAGAAACATACTTTTCAACTGAAATGTCGGTGACACCCACGTGCGTGTAGGTCTGCATGTCACAGTAGACCAGGAATGGGGGCAAAGAGTTCATGGATGGACCATCGGGATCAATATATAACGGAGTGTTTTTTTTAATATTGTAGTTAAACTTGGCGTCGTGGCAATCCTTAGGAAAACCTGCAGAGAAAAATAATTAATTTAGTTTTTTTCATAGAACAAATATACAGCTTACGATATTTGTATGAGGTGTTTTATACACAGAAGTTATCTTTTAATTGGAATATACTATAACAAAGTTGAATTAATGTGCAGCTTATGGTATTTATAAAAGTTTTTTTTTCTTTCAAAAGTCATCAGAAGTTTTTACTAATAAATAGATAATGACATAAATGCTACTATAACTACATTTATTCTCAATATTTCAATAACACATCTAATGGAAAATAAATAAATTTGTGGTTTCACGATTTAAATTTAGGACCTCACTAAAATTAATATCGTAATAAGGTAAAAACTAATCAGTTGCATTAATTTTTGCAAAGGTTCATTAATATAGACTCATATCGGGACCCTGCTGAACAAAAGCCTATTTCAAATAACTCTACATAAGTGAGAGCATGAAGACAGTTTCACTTCACTCAGGTTTAATTGTTAAGTTACAGTATACTTATAATGCGATACATTTTACGAGTTGTAAATTGTGAGTTGTGAAGTAGAGGAGAATCGGTTTTTTAAAAAATATTCCGGATTACATGAAGAAAAAATGTTAGCTACCAATAAATCTGACAATTATTTAATTGCATTTACAGCCATATTTAGAAAAAAATTTTTACTAACGTAACTTGGAGATACTTTAATAGAAAAGACGGAGTCTGCGCTGAACAACAATCTGAATAAATCAATTTTTTTAAAATCAATTTTATTAAAATTGACAGTTATTGTAAAAGAATAGTTTTTCGAGAAGTGAACTGCCAAGTCTAAAACATTAATTTATTTCTCTCCTATTTTGTACATTGTCGAATTAGGTACGAAAAATATATTTAATGCGCTTAAGTTTCATTAAACCCAATCTTATTCTCAATCTTTAAAAAATTATAATAAAAAAAACATCTATTTATTACATTTCTACTTTCGCACACGAATTTATTTTTCTCACCGATTTTGAAATTATTAAAATATCGGGAAGATATGTTTATTTTGTTGAGGTCTATGTTTCCCCATGATGACTTCAAATTGTAAAAATATACTTTATTATTCCTTAAACCTATGTCCACAGCAGCGAATAATCCATATAAAACTCGCAGATCTATGCGGCCCCCTACTGTAAATTTACTTCATACTGTGAAGATACTCTCAACTCTCGAAGAGCTGAATGAATGTAGCTACATGATTGGTTCAAAGTAGTTCTGTAACAGTATATTACAGCGAGATCATTATTTCACGGGGTAGTGATTTGGAATATTGAGATCGGCTCTTACCAACAATGACACCTGAAACTCTCACCCACAATGACATCTGAAATTCTTACTCACAACGACATCTGAAACTCTTACCCACAATGACATCTTAAATTCTTATCCACAATGACATCTGAAATTCTTACTCACAACGACATCTGAAACTCTTACCCACAACGACATCTGAAACTCTTACCCCCAACGACATCTGAAACTCTTACCCACAACGACATCTGAAACTCTTACCCCCAACGACATCTGAAACTCTTACCCACAATGACATCGAAAAATCTTACCCACAATAACATCTGAAACTCTTACCCACAATGACATCTGAACAGATCAGAGGCTGGATATCCACACTTCCTTTGGACGCCACACCGGCGTTGAAGGCGATTGCTACAACGGGCAGGTTTCTTTTATTAAACACTCGTCCAGCGTCAATGGCCGGTTTAGTTCCGTCACAGTAGCAGCTGGCTGGACAAACCTTCAACTCTCCGCAGGCGCACTGAAAGGCAAGTGTCCAGATCAAGAATGGCTTTGAGAGTAAGATTTTGTGCAAGAGCTACAACTGGGACATTGGTTAGCGGCGGGCGATTGGGGGGGGGGCTACCAAAGATCACAACGTGTATCAATATTCTATACTAATCTATACTGTACCAGATATGTGTAGGTGTCTCATTGCGTCAATTCTTTACAAGTTATGCGACGACTGCGGTTATTTCATGCGCTAAAAACTTAAATATACTTTTTAAAATTAAACGTATATTAAAACATTTCAGGGTGGTACAATATTTTTTTAAAAATTTATTATTTTTTTTGTTGTCGGAAAAAATAATGAATGAGACATAGAACATATAGTGAATATGTGTGTGTGTGTGTGTGTGTGTGTGTGTGTGTGTGTGTGTGTGTGTGTGTGTGTGTGTGTGTGTATGGACGGGGGATAGTGAGAAAAAAAAAGGGGGGGGGAACGTTTGCATTAATCTCATACATAGTACAAAGCTCATAGCAAATAAATCTTATCTCATTACTTGTGTTTCATTTATTTAGTTTGATATTATAACCATCTGTCACATTCGTATCTACGCGTTTTATCATGAAATAAATATTTAGGCATCTCTATTTTCCTGCATGGCTGCTTTCATTGTTTACGTTCCATAATCAATGTCATTATTCTCCCCAGTAACTAGTCAACCCGTGCCAAGACACCCGATAAAAGTCTGTTTGACGGTGTTTTGTGCTCACTCACCTTATCGTCTTCCGTGCTGCCCCAGTTGCTGTGAGCGTTGTCATAGGCATCGTACCACTTGGTGCCAGGGAACAGGGCGACTGCCTCGGAACAGCGAAATCTAAAGTATAGAAATAAGTCGTGACACTGACGTGAAGGGGATAGGTCGTGATACTGAGGTGAGTGTGATGCGTCGGGATACTGAGGTGAATGGGATAAATCATGATACTGAGGTGAATGTGATACGTCAGGATACTGAGGTGATATGGCAATAAGAATTTTCATTATATTACCATTCTATACTGATTCATAATAAAATGGTAAATACCAAATCTCTGAAAATAAAGGTATGAAACAAAAAATTTAAGCATTACTAATGCAATCGTGTTAGGCGAAAGTTTTAATATACTTTCATAAAGAAGTATTTCTACAAAGCTGAATCTGAAAACTCATCATTACATCTACAACGTTCATATACATTGTCAATTAAGAAATTAAGTTTACGAAATGTCTTGGTAGCAGAATCCAGAGTTTTCCAGAAGAGGCTGGATGTCGGTTGTTGCAGGCTCATACGTAATGACGAGGGGCTCGTTTGTTTTGGGCGTTGTCATGGGAAACGGCCCGGTAGGGGGCAGCTTTGTGACAATGATGCCATTGATCTTGTCACAGATGACCTGGCAGGAGTGTACGTGGACGTCATAAATTGTTTAACAACAAATGTTATTTTGGGTGAAAACATGAGATCCATCCACAATACAAAATAGTCCGTTAATTCTAACAAAAAGGTATAATTTTACTGGACAAGAAAAAATAGTAATCTACACGGACATTGTATGTTGTCACAATACAGCACTGGGAATTTTCTATCCCTTTCCAGGTTTTAAATTGATGATACACTACTTAAACCATTGCATACATACCTTTAGATCAGGGGTGTAAAAGAGAATGATAACAAAAGTATTAGGATATTTGTTCACTTATTATATGAACCATTGCAAGAATACTCACAATGAAGGCATTAGCCTGTCCTGGGCCATCTGGATCGATCTTATACTTGTTACCATTGACGAAACCTGGGACCTCTTTACAATTTCTTGGTAAACCTATAGAAGTTAGATAAAATTATCTAAATGAAGCATTACCATAGAAATATATATCTAATAAATAAGTTTCCACAAAACATTCAGCAGATCCACCCTCCTTTTTTTCAAGGTGTAGCATAGATATGAGCTTGTCTTTAAAACCAGAGGTCTTTGTATCTGACTATTATATAACACTATCTTGATGGGAGGGGAGGTTCACACTTAAAGCCACTCCACGAAATAAGACCAAATCACACCCCAAAAAAAAATCACTCTACCAAATAGGACCGATTCACTTACTTGTACAGTCAGTGCCATCGCCCGTGAAGCCGTTCTTGCACTCGCACTTGAAACTGCCCACAGTGTTGACACAGTTGGCATTGACCATGCAGTTGTGGCCGCCACCCGGGGCACACTCATCCACGTCTTAAAAAGACAACAAAGGCATTTACCAATCATAATTATTTAAAAAAAAACAACAACAACAGAAGTACAATTCACGAATCTGATATCAATCATTCATTCGATGAATCGATCGATCCATCCATGTATCCATTCATTCATCCATCCATCCGTCCGTCCATATATGCATCCGTCCGACCTTCCATCTATCCACACATGGAAGGAGGGTGTGTTCAAAAGTGAACATCAACCAATACAGTACCTGCCTGGCACATGAAATTAACGTCCTTTGCTCAGCGATATACTTGAATGAATAAGCAAGCGACATGGAAGCTGCCCACAGCGAGGCGATGCACACCATTATGCCGTTGTATAATCAAAACGCTCATCTACGCACGTTTCTTACACGAAATCAAAGTACAAGTCGCAATCAATGAAAAGTTGCTAAATTTATTTTCAGAATCACTAACTATTCATAAGCACATAGGGGAAATTTATAATATACTATATTCAGGAAGCGTCACCTACCTGTACATTTTTTCCCGTCCCCTTTGTAGCCCTTGTTGCAAATACAGATGTTGTCGTCGTTGCAGGTCGCTATTGGAGCATCACAGTCGTTGTTGGAAGCGCACTTAACTGAAGTATTGTAACAAAAATGAGTTCACCTGTTAGTGTTTCAAAGCTAGGGCAAAATACTGCTTACATGTTGTTTATTGTTTCAAGGCTATTGCAAAAACCAACATACATGTTGTTTATTGTTTCAAGGCTATTGCAAAAACATGCTTACATGTTGGTGGAAGTTTCAAGGCTATGGCAAAAACCTGCATTCAAGCTTAAATAATAATATCTTAAGTATGAAAAACACATTTTCAATTGTCAATCCACGGAGCTAAATACTTACAGTTGCACGTGAAAGCCATCTCCGTAGTAGCCATTTGTTTGATTGCACCGGCAAGAGAACTTTCCAGGCTCGTTGACGCAGTGGGCATGTGGATCACACAGAGCCTCGTTATCACATTCATTGATGTCTGGGGATGAATACATAATCAAAGAAACTGAAACACATGGCAACGACATAGAGATCCAGTAAGTAAGATTCTGAAATTCCATTAATCCTGAAATGAGTAGCTCTTCTTTTTCTATTATCCACATAAGTTTGTTTCCATATTAATGAGACAGCAGTATGTTAGATTGGTTTGTGTGTTTATTTTAAAGAAAATCTCATTGGTTGTTTCATGAAGTAAACTTGTTACCTGCACAGGTGAAGCCGTCACCTTGAAAGCCCGCGTCACAGACGCAGCTGTGCTCGGGGCTGCAAGTGGCGTACTCTGGGCAGTCTTTACTGGTGGCACACGGCTTTACGGCTGAATTCAAAACCCAGTAAAAAATAACACTGATTATTGGGCACTTGAGACATTAAAATGTAAGACAATTTGTAATACGTGTAATATAGATATATAAATTACAAAAAAAACTATATTATATATAAAGCTATAGAGGGAAAGTACCGTACAGAATAACAATTTCTACTTTAAATTTATCCATTCATACCCAAATCGCACTTTAGGGTGTGCACTTTCTGTCTGTGACTATTGAACTTTATCAGCTTTAGCTCCTTTTAACTTTTTTTCCCCTTTCAGTATCCACATCGGGATCATTTTAAATTTAAAACACCTTAAGTTGAAGTGGATTTACGAATAAGCATAGAAATTTTCAGCATTTGAAACTCAAACAAAACAACAATTATTTTTAGAAATAGTCATTCTTCATGAACTAGATAAAAATCGAAATGAGAAAATGCTCTTAACGGAGTTTGCATCCGGTTCCTCCTAGACTTTCTTTGAACCCGTCTCCTTCCACGTCGTTCAGGCATTCACAGGTGAACATGGCGCCGTCCTGTGAGTCAACGCACCTGGCGTACTGGTCGCAGCTGAGGTAGGCGTTGAGGCTGCAGTCGCCGTCACGGTACGTAGTGAGCGACCCTGTGGTAGGACATCAACATGCAAAGTCAAGGTTTTCAGAGTACAAGTTGAGAGTCAATACGATGTCTCAAATAATTTCATCCACAACAGAGTACAGACACATGGGGGACCGTCCATAAATGACGTCACGCACCTAGGAGGGTGAGGGGGGGGAGGTCACACTTTTGCGACGATGAGTGACGAGGGGGGGGAGGAGAGTGTTTAAGAACTGTGACGTCACATCAAAACGCGAAACTTTAAATAAACGTTCCACTTTAATATTTGATTGGCTACAATTTATTTAATGACGTTTACGTGGCTTCACGGGTGTTACCATATACGAGTGCAGCCTTACACAAAATGCATACTTAAATGACAGTAAAATGATATGAAACATGCTCATTTTCAAATAAGAAATACGGTTCTATTGGGGAGGGGGCGGGCAAAGCTTTGTGACATCAGTTTTGAGGAAGGACTAAGTTTTTGTGACGAAGGAGGGGGAGGGAGGGGGGCAAAAATCGGCCAAATTCGGGTGACGTCATTTATGGACGGCTCCAATAACCTCCATTTATCTTGTATTATAAACACCTAAATTAAGTCTAATTAAGGTAAATAATTTTTAGGCTTTTTCTCATTATGGTTTTCGAAAAAGTATAAACTATTTAAAATAGAAATGTAATATGTTGTAGCGGAAGTAATTAAACAATCAATTTGTAAACTGTCGGAACAAGAGTTTAAATGCAATCTCTGAATGGATCGGATGTTAGGTA
Organism: Ampullaceana balthica; assembly: GCA_944989445.1. Classification (NCBI taxonomy): domain Eukaryota; kingdom Metazoa; phylum Mollusca; class Gastropoda; family Lymnaeidae; genus Ampullaceana; species Ampullaceana balthica. The sequence goes on from CALYLW010000398.1 coordinate 296,975, forward strand.
AAACATAGAGCTCTCTAAATAATATGTTACATAATAACTATTTAAAAATCGTGTAAAGTAAAATCCAATGCAAAATTTAGAATTTAGTGAAACTTAATATTAAGGGGAAATCAATCGTGAACTGACTAAGTAATAGTTGAAGAGATAGAAAGGCGGAGAATTGAATTCTCATCGAATCTACAATATGAATAAGTAGATGAAGCAGTTATTAACACTGGGATATTAGAAAAGTAAGGGGTCTTTGAAAATAACACAAAGTTAATCTTACGGGCTTGCATCCCCACAACTGTCGCCATGGCCAACAAGAGAGATAGCCACGTTTTTGCCATTCTTATACCACACCAGGAAAGGCAGAAGAGGGTTGCGGTATTTGTATATACCAGGTCCACCGATCTAGGTTTCTGACAAGTTGAACGGCTTCAGTTTGTATAGTGTCAGCTATGTTCTGGAGGGAAAAAATGATTTTACAATGGAAATAGGTTTACATAAAAATGGTTAAATATTACAGTGAATAGGTGAGTATTATTAATAGAAAATAATAGTAAATGAAATGTGTTTTACACAAATCAACAGAAGACAATCGGAAAGTACACACATCCTTGAAGACCCATATTACTATCCAATTTTTGTAACTGAACTGTTAAATCCACAACATTTTGGTCCCCGGTGTCACTGTTTCATTTCCCTTGTGTATGATATGCAAAAAGAAAAGAAAAACAAACAAACAAACAAAAAAACAACAACATTGGAATAGCATTTCACATAAAAGTTAAAAGTAATCGAATGCTCCGAGTTATTCTTGTATGTTCAGGCAAATTCTATAATTTATTTATTTGCCAGAAGTCCGTTATTTTTCACAGGTTTTAATGGGATAACATTTAAAAAAAATTACCTCATTATTTGACGGACAAAAAAATAAAAAATTTGTCTTATTATTTACTTTATTCGGGAACTGATACTAATTTTCTTGATCACTCCACTAGTGAGAATCTTTGTTATTTCTCAATTGATTTTAATGAGACCAGTTTTTGAAGCTATGTCTGACTTTAGATTTAATGTAAGTGTTATTATACTTTTCATTTGGGACAGCTCTAGAACATTCTATTTTTTTTTCCAACTAAACAATTAAAACAAGGAAAATATCAAATGTGTACAGAATCCAAACTATATTACAGCCGAATGCAACATGGTTGAATACCCAAGGACGTGCTATACAGCGAGATGACGACAGATAAAAGGTTCGGTTGCACGGCCACGTCTTAGGTACATGGACATATGCCTAAAAGACATGGAGGCGGCCAACATTAACATCCCAAACTGGGAGAACCAGGCAGAACCGTATGGCTGGACATCGTGAAGGAATGTGTGGGGGGGGGGATCAACACGAGCCATAGAGGACAAAAAAGAGCAGAAGGGAAGGCCAGGCAATACCCCCACCCCAGCACACGTATGTGGTACGTGTAAAAGAGACTGTCATTCCAGAAATACTCTCTCCAGCCGCACCAGGAGCTGCAAGTTAAGAATATAAATCCAATGTCTTTCGAAGGTGGAAAAATGCAATAATATATATATATATATAAAAATATGTGTGTGTGTGTGTATGTATATGTATGTATATTCAGCTATATCTTTTCGGTTGTGCTGGGGTATTTTTCTTGAAATATAAAATAAATAATTGACCTTTTCTTTTGATCTTCTCTATGTTATACCCAAATTTTCTAGAACAGAAATGGCTCCATTTCACAAAATATAAAAATAGGTCTTGGAATCATTTTTAAGTAAGACTTTAAGGATAGACTAATTTTTTTTCGAATGATTTTCATTTAACATCGATTATAACCATTGTTTATCCTCTTCATTCTCTCTTTTCTTTTACCACAAATCTGTATCATCATTTTATAAACTGTATAATTAGCTGTTTATTTAATTCTTAGGTACATGTGTTGTCTTAAGAGTGTAAAAAATACCGCTTTTCGGTATTAAAAATGTCTAGACTTATTCAAAACGTCACTTCCTTTAAAGCTCCATAAACTATATTATAAATGTAATATATTAATTTTAAAAATTATATTAAAAACTGATACTGCTTTATTTTAAATGTGCGCACGAAACTTTACGCACTGAAATCCGATGAAAAACAATGTTAGGAAGTAAATCTTATCTTATCTGTTTACAGACGCTCCTTCTATACAGAAGATTATTGCGTCCTACGCTTATCTATGGTTTGTGTTTAGTCCTGCATTTTTATTAGAGATTTAAATGTTGATAAAGTGTTGGTTTTCCTGGATTAAAGGTGTAAAGGAAGTAAAGGTGTTCAAATTAGAGGCTTAAAAGGTATTGCGCCGAAATACATTTTTTAAAATGTCCACATAGTCGTTCAATGTGAAATTAAATTTCTTTCCTTTGATAAAGAGCTTTTTTTAAAATTTTTATTTTTTTTTAGTAAAGTTTTTAAACATCGAGATGCTGGGCTAACTTGGTTATTGTGACTCGATAGAGAACGCCACATGTCTCTTTGTAGATTATTACATTTACAGCTTTCGGTTCAAAGGATAATTGAAATAAAACGCCATATAATCATGTATAGGTTAGAATGAGTGATAAAATAAAAATGTGATCGCGGCCATTAGCTTAGATTTTCTCGGGATGCTGTAGAACAAACATAAAAACATATAACAAATATACAAACAGAACAAATATACAATTATAGAACAAACATGCAAACATTGAACAACCATACACACATAGAACAAATATACAAGGAAATGCCAAACCTAAAAACATAGAACAAACATACGAGTATAGAGCAAACATGCAACCATTGAACAAACATGCAGACATTGAACAAACATGCAAAACATAGAACAAATATACAAAGAAAGGCCAAACATAAAAACATAAAAACATAGAGCAAAACATACAAGTATAGAACAAAGATGCAAACATTTAAGAAACATACAAACATAGAACAAATATACAAAGAAAGGCCTAACATAAAGACATAGAACAAACATGCAAACGTATACCAAACATACAATAACACACTTTGTTCTGTTGGTTCTATATATTAGAGAGTTTTATATTTCTGAAAATTAAAGTCTACTGCTGTAAATATTGCTGTAAAAATGTCAAGTTATTGTTTAATAAAGAGAGTTCTCTTTAAAAATACACTATTAAAAAAGCCACTTGGAAATTTATTTCCCGTTGTTTTGAACTGATGGCAATACAACTTTAGGCCCATTCTTATTATTTATCACTGACTTCATTAATAAACTCCACCTAAAATTCTAGCGAAAATGCGTGACAAAAATCCGATCCACAAAAGTTACTCAAATAGACATGCATTCAAATAACGCACCTCGTTAAAACATGTCAATATATAAATTTCCTGTGTATCCCAGCACGCATCCAAAGCGTCGTAAATTTGCTTAATTTTAGATCTTTGCAATCTCATACATGGCCGGATTTAGACTTGATGGCACCCTAAGCTATTTGAGATATGGGGGCCCTTTTGAAGACCAGATATTCTGTCTGTGCCAAAAATGAAAAAAAATTCCGGGGTGCCCTAAGAAGGTGGGGGCTCTAAGCTATAGCTTGATTAGCAAATAGGTATCTCCAGCACTTATATCATATGTCAAAGACGGTTTGTTATTCTTTTTAAAATCAACACGAAAAAAATTAACATTTTTAAAATTAAAAATAACAGTTAATTACCGCGCATGTTGTTCACGCTCTTGCAGTTTAAAAGAAAATTAATATCATTTACCGCATTTCAGGGCATTTATTTATTTTTCTTTACTCTGTAAGCACTGAGTCATAATTTATGTCATACCTATAGAATTACAGCTACTAACGTTGATAATATCTAGTGAGATTGTTGTTTAAAGGAAGAAATCAAGTCTATACAAAGTATAAATCCGTGTAACTCAACATTTTGAAGCGTATCTAAGTATCTAACCACACGAGAAGAAACTTCTAGAAAAGTCGTAGCTTGTAACTGAGATCCGGTCCAGTTATTGAACACCGAATCTTGTCATTCCAGTAAACAGTTGCAACAGCTGATACTCAATTTATATGACAAACGTATTTTAAGAAATCGATCTCCAAGATTCTCTAGATATCAAAGATAAATTTTAGCAAGGAAATCAAAGGTAAACATACCTTTTAAAAAAAGATAAAACATCGTTTTACTCTGGTCTACACGTTAATCCCGGATTATGTTCCATAAATCTTCATTAAAATAAATATTTTTATCTCAGGTAAACAATACAACTTATTTGGTAGCAATAAATCAGCTGCCTATATATATATATAATACGAGGGAAAAGTATGTAAGTAACAAATTTTTTTAAATTATTAACAAATTGAAAAAAAAATATAAATATTTTCTTAAATTTTAATCGAATTTTAATTGATCAATTAATTTTAATCGATTAAGATTTTAACCATTAATCAATTAATTAATCGTTACTTTCGGCAGCCCTAAAAATATATACATTAATATAAAATAGCTTTATACCTGTGGCGTGCTAAGATTGAAAAAGAATATAATTTAAAATCAGATATATTTGGATAACAAAACTACAGTGCTATCGGTGCAATTGGTTTCATATTAGAAACGGACATCAAAGCGCTATTACAGGTTCGGCCTTAGTTTGTTTCGTCAACAATTACATCTCGACAGACGCCAACATCTTTAAATCGTGACACTAGTTTGATGTTAACTGAAGTCAGTGGGGTATAAAACTTAATCAGTTGCTGAATTTAAAAACAAAAACATTTATCCATTATTGTCATACTGTTGTTAGATGTTGAGTCCAAGTAAACTTTTACAAAGAAAATTGGAGAACTATTTAGAAAATATGAATTTGTATTTTATTTTAATAAATAAAAAAAAACTTTAAAATCTAATTAAGACGTACTATAATATTTTGTAAGCTTCACAGCCAAGTCGGCCGTATTGTCGTGCATTTGGTCCAATTATAATATTGCAAGAGCTTTAATTAACATTACCAAAAATCGTTTCAGAAATGTCGTAGATAGTTTAATTTTTGTTTCAATGAAATCTTTGAAAGTTACTACAACTTCAACGCTCTTATTTTCCGTCTTTACATCTCGAACAACTCTTCTTTTTTTATCCTTAGGTGAGATATGTGCAGTGTTATAGAACAGTGCTTCTCAAAGTGGTGATCCGCGGACCGGTGCTGGTCTGTGGGCCATCCGCCGCCGGTCCGCAAAATTTCTAAAAAAATGTCAGTGCAGGGAAAAATAGTGCACCGGTCCCTGGTACAATGGAAAAAATTCGTGCCGGTCCGCCATATAAAAAAGTTTCAGAAGCACTGCTCTAGGAAATAGTTGAATAATATTTGTCTTTTCCACCTGACAGATGATTTTTAAAAAAAAACTTTGTCTCCTAAAAACTGCAATTTTCTCATTGCTCTTGATGTACTTTGCAAGCAGACGCTTAAGTTCCAATTATTTTTTTTCCTCTATCTTCCCTACTATTGTCATCTGTTGTCGTCGCCTAGTTGTTTTAACATGAATTTAATGAGGTCAAACATTTTAACAAGAGCATTTTACCATTTTATTTAGCCACAAAGTAACTGCTTTTCATTCTGAATTTTATATTTATTTTAAAAAGTATCTTTACTAGGTCCTTCCATTTGCAAAACGTTTAGTTGTGTTAAGAATTAGATTCATGATTGGCTTATGGTGGGTTTAAAATCCTACACTTTTGTTAAATCCATTGGATAAGCAAATTTTTTTCCCCATTCATTTTATATAAGATACAAAAGAATCTAAATTAAAAGCACAAAATTTATGCTGTCGGCGAATAAGTCATGTAAACATTTAAAAACTCTCTCCCGTTAGCCCTCCCGTCTTTCTGATTGGTGTAAGCTCCTAGTCTGATTTGGTGAAATTAATGTTCATGTATTGCGTACTTTTACAATATCGCTGCAATATTAACAATTGCAATCTATCATCTATACTTTCGGGCCATTTACTAATATCATTTAAGTCCATGCACTTTGTTGGAATTAAATTGGGTACAATAAAATTCCCTTTTATAACAGAAGTGACTGACAAGGTTGAATAATCAATACCAGTTGCCAGCAAATCTTTGTCATGTTTTAAAACAATTTACAATTTCAGCCTGCTAGTATTAGTGTCAGAAAAATGAATATCCTATAAGGAATTGAAGTTTGGTCAGTGGGAACTTTCATATATTTCAGGATGGTTACTTTCTTACTTTTATTAATTTTCTCGTTTAACGTTCTTTTATTTCGATAAAAAAGCTCCACTTTTTAAATCCCTTATATTAACTTCGCGGCCGTCTCTGTCGTCATCTCATCATCTCATGGGCAGGCGGGCGGAAAAACAAAAGTCGAAAATGACCCTTTTCCCGTGATTCGATCGAGCTGAAATTTGGCACACTGACCCATCTGACCTAACAATGCATCGTATCAAAATTTCAGATCGATCGAACGTACCGTAATTAAATTAATGCATTTTTAGTTTATCCTTATATGACGTATGTAATTCAAATTCACGGTTTGTTATGGTTTTTTCCCCACGTGAAAGTTTGAGTTGACGCATTGAGGCGACCCATCGAAGCGACGGGGTGCTTTTGTTTACATTTTACGTGTCACGCTGAGCTCGGTCAAGCGAATCGGTGACCAGACTTTTCCCCTCTCCCCCTCCCACCCAACCCTCCCCCCCTAGGGTTATGAAGCAAACTTGAGTTAAGACAGATTCAGTCTGTAAATGTTTGAAAATAATCAATACTGTTAGTTATATCTCATATATAAGGGATTTATAGTCAAAAACCTTGTTTTTACGGGTTTGTTTTATTTTAAAACCCATTTTTTAAACCAAATTTTTTAGAAGCTATTTATCCACGAGGAATGTACAGCCCCTACCAAAGACACGCCTCGGTACGCCGCTGAATTTAATCGATACCATGGCAAATTTATGAAGATTTGTGTCCTAAAAACACACAATTGCTTCAGTTTTTTTGTTTTTGTTTTTTTTGTTTTTTGTTTTGTTGTCTTTTGACATAGTCTTTTTCATGCCTTCCGTAATTTCACAATACATCAGTCATTGAAACCATGATCGGCAGCAGTATAAACTCAAAGGATTAGAAAAGAGCGACTGTTTCTGAATGAGGTCGACATATCATTGACATATTCGGAACTGCATTCCGCCAAACGCACATCTTATCTGACTGGCAGAACACAGTGTATTGGTGAATCATGCCTCTTCTCTGGACATTTCCATCATCAATGTTCCCTCTAAGGTTCGTTGGTCCGTGTGCAAAGTAAAAAAAAACAACTCGTGTGCAAAGTTGCAGAGCATATATTATTTCTTTTCGGTGAATATTTTACCAAATTTGCTGCGCGGTAATACCAAACTGCTGCGCGGCGTCGGTCAGATATCTGTGCGGCCGCGCAGCTTAAGGGGAACATTTTCCTTCACCCACGCTCAGTTTTAGGACCTGTTCTGTCCTCATAGGCATGCACTCTAACCCCTTCGGCAGTTTTATTGATAATAATGGAGTAATAACAATTAGAGATTATCATAGAACTCACATGTCAATGAAGCGATTAAAAAATCAAAAAAACCAAACAGGATCTTATGACAATTCTTAATAAAGGGAAACTTTTACAGATGTAATAAGAATATCTAGCCAAAATGCTGCCTCACTTTGGTGAGACATGTACTAGAATCAGTGGCGTCGTGATGGGGGGGCCGCCCCTGGTGACACCTCTGACTAGAATATGCATCTTCTTTATTTGACCCATAAACTGGACAAAAATTTAAAAAAGAGCTGCCAGGTTCATTACTGGGGAATATTCAAAATTGACAAGAATAATAACATTAATTAAATCAATAAACCTTGAAAGTGCATAAGGAAATTAATTCTAACTTGGAAATACAACACAAAGATTATAATCTAATACAACCCTTGAATAGACATTGTGATAGAACACTTTTCTTATTCCATATACAAGAACAAACATATACAAATTCTCGTTCTTCCAGTCTGCAATTCGGACAGGAAATGCGTTTTCTGATCAAAGCAGGAAAACCAACACTCTATTAACATTTAAAACTCTAATAAAAATGCAATATTAGACATAAACCATGGATAAGCGCCGGACGTAATAATCTTCTGTATAGAAGGAGCCTCTTTCACTGATAGGCCTAAGGTAATATAATTCTTACTTGTCCATATTTGGAAAAAAATTATTTTAAATTATTTCTTACAAGTAAATTGAATCAAAACTTTTGTTTTGTTTTGTGCAAGAACTAATTTAACATTAAATTTTTTAACGCAATTTTCCTTGGGAATTGCGTTTATGGATTCGAAATTTCTGGCCAGTCTTTTCGAGCTTTGAACAGCAACTCCTCCTGAACCATACCAGATAGAAGGTTCGGGTCTTTTGCAAATGTGTTAAGGAGGTCCTAAGGATGTACACGGGCCAAAAATAAATTAGCGAAAAGATTTACTGCATTTCTTGGACAATTAAAAAAAAATAATTTAAAAAACCCGAAAAAATATCAGTATTTTGTCAATTTCTCGCCAACAATAACATATCTGGGGTTGAAACAAACGCGGAACGATAGCTAATAATATTTAGAACAAAGTTACTGAAGTAATCAGTATGTGCAACGTATTGTTTCGACTCCCATAAGGTTTAGAAATTGTAAATAGCAATTGTTTTGTATAGTTTAAGAAGAATCGATTTGAAGTGACTCTTAATGCAATCTAGAATGACTAGGTTGCGCTGAGGCGCCGTGGCGCCTACGGCGCCCACTTTTTTCAAATGCCCAACTAACTTATCCTTGTTTGATAAATACTTGATATTGAACATACTGAAATGTACACAAAGTATTTTATAATAGGGATTTTAGGGCGCCTACGGCGCTCACTACAGCTGTGGGGCGCCTATGGCGCCTACCCTTTTTTGTCAAAAGCCCAAGTAACTTATCATTGTTTGATAAATACGAAATATTAAACTTGCTGAAATGTACACAAAGTATTTTATAATTATAAATCATCAAATTATATTTTTACATCGTTCCCTTTTCAAAAATTAAAATATAAGCTAAAACAATGACGTCATATAATATTTTTTTACAGCGCGTCTTTAATTTATAATTATTTGCACACCTTTTTGCGCGCCTTTCGATGCACGCCTTGTATTAAAATATAAGCTCAAAAATGACGTCATAGCGTTCCACATCCTTCCAGCCAGCCAGCCAGTGAGTGACTTGGACTATTATATTGTATATAGTTAATGGGGTTTTCCCGCTGTGTGAATGCTAAAGTTATATTGGTGCGCGATGCGCATTATATTAACACATTCTTGGTGAGATGTAGCGTGAGGGGATATGACGTCATATTTTGTTTTTCAGAATTACAGACTTTTAATTTAATCTTAGTTCTAGAATGGTTTCCCTTGAATAAAAAAATCGGAAATTCTTTTGTTTGAAATTGCGTTTAAATACTCCTTGGAGTTTTTATTACTTGTTTTTAAATTGTTTAATTTTATTTTTAAACATATATGTGATGTTATGTGCATAGTTCACGTTTCGTAATAAATGTGCTTGAACCTGTTTAATTTTTATAATTAATTTTTCCAGTGTATCAGGAACAAATTTTTTCTCTGCATTTGTTTGCCAGGAAACAAATCTGTTTGCTTAATAACAGAAATTCGTCCACCTGACTGTGGAAAATGTTTGAATCAATTTTTATTACCAAATTTTTTTTTCTTTTTAGACCCACTGAGTTATTATCAACCCCGTGGCATAAATTGTATATCAAGTGAGCAATAATTTTAGAAAAATTTAAAATTGTCCTATTACCACAATTAAGTTTTATAGGGACGAAAATGAGAAAATGTAATTTCCTTAATTGTGTTCGTTTTGGACAACTGCCTATAAAATTAATATATAAACAAATATTAAGTTCACGAATTTAACGAAATAATTGTTCCTAGTTTATTTATGTATTGTAATCAGAAATTGATATGAATATGTTCGACATTTCAGCTAAATTGGACAACAAGCTTTAGATATAGGTGGACGGGAGGACGGACATTACATATCACATAAAAGTAGTTTATAAGATAATGTATGCAACACTTTTCGCCTAATAAATATCTTTACAAATTACCAGTTAGATACATATATAGAGTATTTAAAAATCATAACGTACCGCGATTAAAGTCTTGGACACTCATAATTTCCTAATAACCAGGGAATTAAAATGTTCAAATTTCTAATTATAAGTGTTTTGTCTGAACATACTTTCATCACTGGAAGCAAGATTATTAAAATTAACAGAAAAAAAAGCTTTTGATTCCTTTTAATTACTATCTTCGGTTCATTTAATGTCACCGTTTAATTTTTTTAAAAAAATGAAATATTAGGTTTAAAAAATGATTTTTTTATTTGACTCCGGAGTTAATCTGGAGCATAATTAAACCCCTTTAAAGTTTACCCATAGCGGAGGTCGGTCAGAAAATAATATTTCCATACAATAGACATTGGGATAAACATACTACTTATTCCGTAGACTGTAGTAGACAGAATAAACTCACACAAATTCTCGTTATTCCCGTTTGAAATTTGGGCTTAGAATTTGTTGCCTGATAAAACCAGTAAAAGCATAACACAATCAACATTTAACACTCCAACAAAAATGCAAGTCCTGGATTGGCGTAGGCGTTCGATAGATTTTCTTTATGGAAGGACCGTCTGTAATATATATTTAAAATCGATGTCGACTTATATTGTATTAAGATTGTAATTTTCGCACCATGATAGAAAATATTTTCTCAGAAAGGGTGAGATTTAATGAAAGCGTTAAACGTTTTGAGTCAAAATTAAAGCATTTTTGAAAAATAAAATCGTTAAAATCTATTTTGATCGAGGAAATTTAAATGTGCCAAATTTTTAAAAATAAACGGAAGTTTTAGATAACCCAATCACAGGCCTTATCACTCACTAAAAGAGTTGGAAAAGTAATAAAAGTGTACATTGAAAAATATTATTTACTAGAAAAACACCCGCACTTCGTAGCGCGAGTGTGCTGACCCTTTATCCAAGTATTAGTTGCTGGTTATTAAAAAATTTTATTTTCCAAGTTAAATTTCAGATTCATCATGAGTTAAAATCTTATGAGAAACAGAGATATGGCAGTTTACCGCGTGAGTTGTTTTCACTTAATGCAGTGCCTTTTAACATAACCTTACTATTTAAAAGATATGATATATTAAATAATGATTCTTGCCGACCATAATAACTAAATTTACAATTTCATTCCCACTTGTACAAAATTAACATAACTTATAGGTTTTCCGAAAGAGCTCTACCACCCTCGTCACTCAAAAAATTTAATATATAATTACGAAACTGCATCGTATCACAATTGTAAGTTATATAATATTTGTAACCACGTCTATGAGATGAAAGAACATGTGGCACTATCCCTTTAAAAGGCAAAAGCTAAGTGACTCATAGCGCAAATAAACAAAATTATAAATGTACTTTCTAAAATACTTTTTTAAAAAAAACCGGTCGTATTAAAAGGATATTTAAAAAAATGTGCACACCATATTTAGACAATATAGAAAGCTGGCCGCATAAAATAAAGTCTTGTTTGTAAAGTAAATGTACTGAACCAAAATAACTCCTCCTTTTGACGTATTCATAATTGTTGTTAACAGGGAAATAATATTTAACATTTTTATGTCTCTATATTTTACGATTTATATTTACGGTTTATAAGCAATGTGTATAATTTCAAAAAGGAATCTTTTTTTTTGTTCCCTATTCTGATAAGGCATCATATTTTGTAAATTATATTCAATGCACAAACACACACACCATATTTTATATCTGGAAAATAAAATAAAAATGAAAAAAAAAGATTCAACCGTCTGTTAATAAGTGCATCTTAAAAATGATTAAAAGGCAATTTTAGAAATGGCCTATGCTATTCTGAATACAAAGGAATGAACATAAAAACATATTCAATTCGCAATTCATATTAATTAAGCGTTTTCAGGATCACTTCATTAAATTTAGTCAAGTTTTGTTAATACGTTCGGTAGCGAAAGTTTATAATGTATAGTGTATATAAAGCTTAAGTAAACTGTTTTAAAGTGTAAGTTTATTTGACATAGGCCATCACTTTCAACATAAAATAAACTCGCTACATCTATGGTTTTTAATTAAATGTCGAGTTATGAATTAAATTTTTAAAAAATCCCAATTTTATTCATTGCATGTAAAATATTAATACAATGCATCGTGAAAATAATTGAAATAAAATAATTTAAACGCATATGTAATATATATAAAGCTCAGTTGATATTTTTATGTTTTTTTGTTTGTATCCATTAAAAAAAGGCCACTGCTTTGTTGACATTTTTCCAAAAGATCTCTGCCACTGTCGTCACTAAAAAAGCTCTTATATATTTACGACACTGCATCGTAACACAATTGTAATTAATACAATATTTGCAACAGCGTCTATGAGATAAAGATAATAAAGATAAATAAAGAAATTAGGCTATATTCCTAATTTAAAAAAAACAAACAAAACAAATCAATTTTATGTTAAAAACGCATGTGAAACCATGACAATAATTGATTTTAAAAATGGCCTATGTTAATCCATCATCAAAGGAATGAACATAACATATTCAATTCGCAATACAAAATAATTAAGCGTTTTCAGGATCACTTTATTTAGTTTAATCTACTTATGTTAATAGGTCCAGTAGCCTAAGTTTTAAATAGTATAAGTGTATAGGTTATGTAAAAAAACAATAGCTTATGTAAAAGACAAACAAAATATAAATGTTATATTAATAGGACACAGCTAAATTTAAGATGCGTACACGAAAATGTGCGCACAGTAATAAGGCGATAAAAGATTTTAGAACGCGCACCGCTAAAAATGAAGCCTTGAAAAAAATACTGACACAATTATTACATAAATAGGTTTTTATTAAATGTCGAGTTATGGAACAGAAAATAATTAAAACAAATTCGCAATTAAATTTAAACGTGTAAACAATTAAATCTAATGCATCGTGTGGCAGTTGTAATTAAATATGTTTACGTGTCTATCTAATATATAGAAAGTAACAGTAAAGAAAATGACAATTCTTTGTACTACACAGCTCAAATTATGAAGCGTACACGAAAATGTGCGCACCGTAATTAGACATTATAATATTTTTTGAATGCGCACCGCTGAAAATAAAGTATTGGGGGAAAAAAACGTCACCAAAAGTAACTCGCTTTGAACGGCATTTGAACGTCCGCGTAAATTTGTTCAATACAGAAATGAGGTTAAATTTTGTATTCTTTGTCTCTGCATTTTCTGATTATTTAATTTACGGCATTCGGGCAAAAGGGACAATTACAAAAACTAACTTAAAACCACCTTCAGGGTAAAAGGAACCGTCCTGCCAAATTTGGTCCCCGTCCGTCATTTGGTTTTTCCGTGGCTGTCTAACAGAAAGTCGAAAAGTGAAACATACAAACATAGAAAGATACAAACACCAACTGAGCTTTATATATTAGATATCAAAAGATGGGAAGTTAAATTTTCAGAATTTTAATGATGATCAGCACAGAACAGGGTCGTGTGTGATTTCTTAGCACAGCTTCGTGTTTAAAGTGAAGCAGGCAAATCTTTTTTGGCTCACTTATCTTTGTCCATTAGTTTTGTATTTTAATGTAAGCACACAAAAAATATGACTTATAATTAAAAGAGTAAAGATAGTACATGACATAGCTAAAAAAATGTTTACTTAACAATGTAAAAGTGTATGAACTAGACTAGACCATCAAGCCTAAGAGGAATATAATTTACTAAATCATTAAAAAAATTAAATGACTAAACAATGCCTTCAAAAAAATCTAAAAATTCTTTAACATTATTTTAAATTTTTTTTTAAAATTCAGTGACTTTCTTCTACTCCAACTCACCAATAGGGAAACATTTGCCTGATTGTAGAGCCCATGTGACCATAGGGAGAAACATGCCAGGTTTTTATGTATCTCTTATCGTCGAGTAAATCAAACCGTCCAGAAATTGATTTTACGTTTGCTTTTGATGGATATTAAACGATTCCCCCCACCCCCAGCCCCCTAAAACTTTAAAAACACGGCCCTTAAATTCAGATAGTTTTGACTTGTCCAATACATTCAAACATGTGAGAGCATTACTAAACGTTTTATAACAAAGTCATTTTTTTTTGCTTATATGATCTATATAGCAATTAATTAAAACGTGTTCTCGGAAAATTAATGGATCTAGATTGAAATTGGTATATAAAAACTTGCTTGCTCGTATTAAAACACAATATAGAGTTTAACTCCTAGTGTCCATTCTTTCAAGGCCAGGAGCCCCAACGCTTTAAAAAAAAATATATTTTTATTTTTTGAACGTTGAAGATTTATTTCCCATTCGATTTTACACGATCTTGACAAAATAATATATACACCTTGATCCAGATTGAAATCCACAGGTGTTTTGAACTTTACATCTTGCACCGATCAGCTACGGGGGCTTTCAATTATGTCGTTATTTATCTTAAATAAGCTTTAAAAAAAGTATTTGATTTATCAGCTTGCCATGCAACTTTGAGAAATTGTTGAAAACTTTACCGCAAATAACCTCTCATTGGTTTCTTTGAATTTCATTTTCTTCTCATATTATTGCGAAGCGCGACGCGTCAGTTAGTTTGAAATAAAAAATAAACATGATGTAAACTAGGGATGTACCGGATTTCGGCTCCGACTCCGGTAAATCCGGAATCCGGCCATTTTTACAAATCCGGCTCCGATTTCGGCACCGGTCCAATTTTTTTCCGGATTTGGCAATAGCACAGTAGCACTTCCAGTTTAGTATTTCTCGCTGACGTAAATAAGAATTTAAAAAAACAAACCAAAAAAAAACAAAAAACACACTCATTTTGAATTTTAATGGTGCATTACTTCATGAGTTTTCGGGACTTGAATACAGTGGTACGTCGGTATGTGTCTGCTTTGGTATAAGTCCAACTCGGTATACGTCCTGTTTGGACGCGAAACATTTTGCCTGGTATACGACCTTTGTTTGGAATACAACCCGCGTGCTAGAACTTGTGTGGGGTCGTCCATAAATGACGTCACGCGATTTTTGCCGATCCCCCTCCCCCCTTTTTGTCACACGTCGTCACAAAAAGTTGCCTCCGGCTCACATATGACTCGGGACGTCATAAAGTTTTGCCCCTCCCCCACCCCCAATAAAAGCCGTATTTCTTATTTGAAAATGAGCCTTTTTCAAATCACTTTATTGTTAATTTAAGTATGTATTTAGTTAAGTGTAAGGCTGCACTCTAAAATCGTAACGCGCGAGAAGCCTTTTAAGACGTCATTAAATACATTGTTAGCAATCAAACATTTAAGTTGAACTTTTATTTAAAGTTGCGTGCTTTGATGTGACGTCACAGTTGTTGAAAACAACAACAACACACCCTTCTCCTCGTCACACATCATCACAAATGTGTGACCCTTCTCCCTCCTAGGTGCGTGACTTCATTTATGGACGGCCCGTTTGAGTCAAAATGGCACATCACGCTGCAGTTCGCGCATGCGTAGCATGTATTAATGAATGCAAACCACGCGATACTAAAGTGTGTGAGTACGGCAGTTGCTACCATTCAGCGAACAATTTGCTGCAATGACTATAAACTGTTACTGTTGTTGCGAGTTGAAACTGAGCTGCCAATTTGCCAACCGAAAACAATGTGAAAACTAAAAACTGAAAACTAAAAATTGATATTACTAAATTAACATTATGTGCTTATGTATTATGTTTCACCTTGAACTTATGGAACTTAATATTATTTTTTTATCTTTTTGGAGAGCGGAAAGATAATGTTAAATTAAATTTTAATGTAGTTAATATTGAGTGACTGGATTTTGTACAGGGCCCTTAATTTATTTGCCATTTAAAACTGCGTAAAAATGTTGTTTTTTCGAATGTCATTGCGTCTCACTGGTATTTGTTGGCATATGTCTAGAGATGTGTATAGCTGTGTTTTGTTGCCCCTACGCTTATAAATGGTTCGATCCATCTTTGCTGGCATATATCTAGAGATGTGTATAGCTGTGTTTGTTGCCCCTACGCTTATAAATGGTTTGATCCATCAAAGATGGCCTACACGTCCTTCCTGATTCAGTATCTGGTGCAGCGGGCTTGAACTTGACAAAATCTTCTTGTCGTTTTTATCTAATACTTGATACGACCCGCGGCGTAGCATACGCCGCAGACTTGCTCATAGATAGTTCAAAGAAGGAGGGGGAAGAACGTACACAAACAGCAGCACGAAGAAATGAGAACAACTCAAGTGAACGTCGAGTGGGGGGGGGGCTCCGACTCCCCTCCACGCCACCCTCGCTTGCCAACCATAAACTGTGATTGCTAGACCATGTCGATGGTCATGCTCGCGTCGTCTTGTGCTTGTCCTAATTTCTGGCGAATTATTTATAAAGATGCCCTATCTAAATGCAATTCCAAACATTAGCTGCCGCATTGAAAGATTGGTCTAGCCTACACTATATACACGAAACTTGTTAAAAGAATCAAGGGAAATAATAATACATATTATTATTCTTCCAGGGCGGGAACTCCAAATCAATGTTATGTGATAATTCTATATTTTGTTGCGCATACATTTTGACATCTGTCATGGATTTTTATGAAACTCGACGCAGTAACTCTTCTTTGTTCATTATGAACTACCTTAAAGAGAGGGAGGGTGGGGTGGAGTGTGATCAACTTTACAAATGTAATATCGTTCTTTCGTGGAAGTAATTGTAAACATAACTGCTGCATGGCCTGGTGTGTATAGACAAAGCTGTGTACGCAGACACTTGAGTTTGGTTGTTAAAATACTGAACTCACTTCCTATTTTAATCTGTTTTACTACTGATACGATTAGATTATAGAGTATTAGTATTAAAATCAAACTAAGCTTGATATTATTTTATTGAAAGGATGAAAAATTAAAATAATACCCAATCCATTTTAAGTTAGAGTCAGTGTCTAGAATTTTCTAAAAAGTTCAATTTTTAAAAAAAATATTTAAATTTAAGCCCCTATCAAAAAGTTTGCAATTAGTGTTTCTCATATACGGATGATGTTTTATTTAGTGAATAGCATATTAGCTTTATGGCCATAGCAGACGCCGTCATGGTTGACCGCTTAATTAAGTCTCCAGCCATTTGCAGTTATAGCTCTAAAACTCTGGACAGGAGCTGGCTGGACATCAACATTCAAGACTAGTTTCTAACAGCAAACGATATCCGTGAAGGTGGTGGTAAGGTCATTCTGGTTAATATGGTCATTCTGATAATTCTGGTCATTCTGGTCAATCATGTCATTCTTCTTATTCTGGTAAATCGGGTCACTCTGATCATTCTGGTCAGTCTAGTCATTCTGGTCATTTGGTCAATCTGGTCATTCTGGTTAATTTTCTCATTTTTCATCAATCTGGTCAGTCTGGTAATTCTGGTCGATATGGTCATTCTGGTTATTTTCCAATGGGTTAATTTTAACGATTAGGTAACGCACAACAGAGCGGAATCCTTTGTGTTAAAATGCAAGGCACTTGTTTGGATTAAAAACACCTTATCAAAATGCATAGCTAGTATTGAGCTTGATTAAGTAAAAATGAAAGGAGCGGTTTAATCTTACCACCACAAAAAAAAGACAAAAAAAAATAAGCATAAAACTCTCATCCGTTATATATATTCAAAAGCCATGTCGAAATAAAAAAAATTGATCACAGTTGCCTTTAGAAATATTAATGTCCCTTGTACATGCTTCATAACTAACCTTGTACATGCTTCATAACCAGCCTTGTACATGCTTCATAACTAGCCTTTACATGCTTCATAACCAGCCTTGTACATGCTTTATAACCAGCCTTGTACATGCTTTATAACCAGCCTTGTACATGCTTCATAACCAGCCTTGTACATGCTTCATAACCAGCCTTGTACATGCTTTATAACCAGCCTTGCACATGCTTCATAACCAGCCTTGCTAATGCTTCATAACCAGCCTTGCTCATGCTTCATAACCAGCCTTGCTCATGCTTCATAACCAGCCTTGTTCATGCTTCATGACTTGCTTTGTATATTATGACATCGAACAAGGGCCCACTGTGGTAGAACAACAACCTTTCCAATAATTATGAACTTTGCGATAAACTCATAATTCTCTCTGCTGATAACGACATTCTCCCCCTCCTCCCCCACCTGGTTCAATCAAGATCAATAACAACGCACACGCTTTTCATCCTCACCAATTTGCTGTATCCCTCAAAGCGGTTGTAAATAAGTTTTGAACGGGAAAGAATGATTTATTGATTTTTCGTTTTTCGCAGAAGGCACGTTTTACAATCCCGTCATCCATCATTTTGGCAGGTCAAACTCAATGCCCTGTATATACAACACTCTATGTCCACAACGCACTGTGTCTACAGAGTCCCTATGCGTACAGCACCATGTGTACAAATATAATTTATCATTTTTTTCTGTATATTAGGCACTTCTGAGATAAAACATGAAATGACAGAAAATTATTGAAAAGGGAAAACAATAAAATAGAAAACGAGAAACGATCAGCAAAAGATCTTAGTGGCTAAAAAGAGCATGACGAAACGAACAGCTTACTGGTACAAAATATTACTGCTACGAATGGTCTTTAAAAATCATTCCATATCAAAAGTCAAAAGTTGTTACTTAAGCTTTGCCAGAGCTTTTTACCATTACCAATATGTGCTTTTATTTGTTGTATTTGTAGAGAATGGCGAGGGAGAATTGGTGAATAATTTAAAACTAATTAGTGAATGTTTATTGATCTTTAATTTTTCGCGTTTTAAAATCGTTATTCACATTATTTTAATGAATTATCAACCCACGTTTAAACAAATTTCCGCTGAGTATTTTGACTTAAAATTACAATTTTTTTCCAAATCATATTTTAGATCTCTACGCCTCACTGCGCATCTTTTTAAATCCTTTATATTGACTCGTGGTGTCTGCTTGATTGCTTGCTTGCCGAAAACTTTGGATCAATTTTTAACCCACTTCCTAGTATGCTAGCGAGCTGACATTTTGCAGGCAGACTCGTGGCGATGATCAAAATGATCTTTCAAATTTTCAGATCGATCGAATGTACTGTAAATAAATTAATGAAGTTTTAGATTATCTTTATTTATCTCTATGTAGCATGTTAATTTTTGTGCTAGAGTGTCGCGGTTCGTATTATATTTAACAAGCTTTTTAATATTTTCCTGTCGCGCGGTGTGGTGTGTATTATATTGACAATACTTTTTTTAATGTATTCCCGCTCTGTAAATGTTTATGCATAACAAACATTTTGGATTTTTGGATTGTCGTGCGTTGCGCATTATAATGAACATTCTTTTAGTTATGTCTCGAAAATAAAGGATTTATAGTAAAAAAAACTTTTTTTAAATTTTTTTTTAAATTTCAGTTTAGGTCACGTGTTCCACGCTTTATTTTACGCCGTGTTAATGCGTCATTAGAAAATAAAAGGATGCCGAATAATATTTCCGTATGTGTACCTCTGTTCCTATTGTTGACTACACAGGTGCAGGAAAGTGCGAGAAATATAATTAACAACGTTTGAAGCCCCTTCTCCCCTTTTGTATCTCGACAGGGTGAAATGTTCATATATTGATTATATGTTGAGAGCTTTGATGGTGTCTCTCTCATATCGAAATGATTTCTCAACTGTACTGCCCGCTGCTCAGAGATGATATCAGGAATACGTGGCTGAAAGGGAGAAAGCATTTCACGCGACCCTGTCCAATGTTGTAGATTTGTTCCTCCATTGCACCGCTGCACAGAGGATATCAGGAATACGTGGTTGAAAGGGAGAAAGCATTTCACGCGACCCTGTCCAATGTTGTAGATTTGTTCCTTCACTGCACCGCTGTTCAGAGATGATATCAGGAATACGTGGCTGAAAAAGAGAAAGTATTTCACGCGACCCTGTCCAATGTTGTATATTTGTTCCTCCATTGCACCGCTGCACAGAGGATATCAGGAATACGTGGTTGAAAGGGAGAAAGCATTTCACGCGACCCTGTCCAATGTTGTAGATTTGTTCCTCCATTGCACCGCTGCTCGGAGAGGATATCAGGAATACGTGGCTGAAAGGGAGAAAGCATTTCACGCGACCCTGTCCAATGTTGTAGATTTGTTCCTTTTGGAGACTTTTTTGAAATATTCAGATTTTTTTTTGCAACATAACCACTGCTGAGATTTTCTGGAAATAGTTTGCCGATCTCTGATGTGGTAGACTATTTTATATGACAACGGTGTCCAAACGGTGGCTCGCTAGCCGCATGCGGATCTTCGGGGCTTAAATTGCAGATCGCGTACAATTTATGAAATAAAAATTGTTGGTTCGAAATTTATAATATCAAAAAGAAATGAACGTTTAAAAAAAAACTTGACCGAAAAAGGCTTAAAAATAATTTAGGCTTGATTTAACGTTTTAAAGTTGAATGGAGCGATTGATTTCCGATTGGTTGGTGATGCAAACTTTTAAATTTATTGTTCCAGTTCTGGTAAAAATTCGAAGTATTTACCATTACTGTTAGTACTACTAAGTTGGTAACGTATTATCTAAAATTTTATATCAAATGTGCCAACAAGTGGTAGGAAACAAAAAATATAGAGAAGAAAATAAAAGTGTTCTACCAGATTTGAAAGAGTACTTTGCATTTATTGATAAGGACATTACGACATTTCTTCTATCCTGTCAAACACCGCTAGCAAATTACAATTTTATCAATTTGAATCGACACTTTGAAAAAGTTCAAGAACAGTTTGCATCGCGGTATCCACTGCAGTTTTTATTTTAATAAAGCAAGCTTGATAAATAAAAGTCTGTAGTATATCAGCAATAGATTCTACTTCTGCTTTCAGCGGAGAAGGTGTCACTTCAAATGACCCAAGCTATGGAATCGTTTCGAATATTGTTCATGCTAAAAGACTTTATTCTTTCGGGGGCTTTATTTAGAAGAATATCTAGAAAGTATTTCAATAGTAGATCCAAATAGTGTCACAAAAAAGGCCAAATGAATATGTGTACTTCATAATGACAATTCATAAAATCAAAGCATCAGGCAGTAACAAGTAGCCGGCATCTGACAGAACTTCGGACAAAAACTACTAGCTACCTACCAGATTTTAATTTAAAATAACTTGCTGGTTCAGAGGCTTATAGTAGAATCATAACAATTAAGTTCAACATAATTATGAGCCCAAATGCAGTGTGTTTCCTGTTCATAAATATTACATATTTAAAATTTTGGTTACTTTTGTAGCTGTATCGCATTTATTTC
Source organism: Ampullaceana balthica (assembly GCA_944989445.1). Classification (NCBI taxonomy): domain Eukaryota; kingdom Metazoa; phylum Mollusca; class Gastropoda; family Lymnaeidae; genus Ampullaceana; species Ampullaceana balthica. The sequence continues at coordinate 318,436 of CALYLW010000398.1, forward strand.
TTCATCATACGGCTATTGTTGAGAGGTTTAAATCATTAAATTTGAATAGAATAAATGTTTAAAATTAATCACATAAGGAATAGTTCAGTGCAAGTTGGGCCGTGTCCTTTAGTACTTAAATGCGGCTCCCATCATTTTTTAAAAAAAATGTAGCTCTCATTAACTACCGTATATACTCGTTCTATTGCCCGTTCGTTCATAAGACGACCCCCCTCTTTTTGGAATAAAATAGTATAGAAAGTGTGTAACCAGCTCGTAAGCCGACCCCAAGAGAAGAGGCGTAACTGGGTTTTCCGCGCCCTTAGCTAATTCATTTTTGGCGCCCTTGAAAAATATGGAAAATACTAATTTATAAAGAATAAATTGGTTATTAAGGGATTAGTCCTCGGCGCCCTTGGCAACTGCCCCAATGCCAGGACGTTGTTACGCCTCTGCCCAAGAGTTACGGGTATTTTTCTGTTTCTTTTGTAAACAGTGGCGAAAGCGCGTACATTAAAATGCGTTGTTTAAAACAAAATTTATAAAACAATGTATTAAAAAATATTTACACAAATAAATAAAATGAATAAATAAGGTAAGTGCAGATCAGTGGCGTCACTAGAGGGGTGCGGGGGGGGGGCGGGCCGCCCCGGGTGACACCCATCAGGGGGTGACACCCAAGCCTAAAATTTACTGTGTACGATTTTGTCAGAAAAAAAGAAGTCAAATTTTTTCATCTAGAAAGAAATTAAGAAATACAATGAAACACATTGAACACGAAAACTTTTATTTAAAAAATATCAGTTAACTTGCAATAATAAAACAGTCCCAACACACAAACAACACTAAAACAAATTAGGAAAATAAAGAAAAGAAACAGTCGCAGCAGAGAGATCTTTAAAAAAAAGGCTGGACATGAAAGGGGCAGTGTCTTATGTTTTAAAAGATATAAAGCCATTTGGGCTTGGACACACCGACAGCATGGACGAATCCCACCTCACGACTCCCTCCACAACAGTGGGGTGGGGGGATACGATTTTTATTCCCCCCAAAATTCAAAAGATGGCTTTTCTTTGTTGATGTTTTCTAGAGGAAAATTATGAATTCAATATCTTTGAGTTAATATTTCGTTTTATATATATTTATTAAAGGCCTGAAAGCATAGACATGTTTATTTACAGGTAGTCATCCGGTTACGATGCTCTCATCCCGACTTACGCTGTTTCGTGGTTACGAACGAGCCTCCGTTATTCCGTATTTTTAAATGTATATTTTTAAAAACTTTTTTTTCAAGGGTTAACGAATTGTTTTCTCTATTTGTAATCAAAAATTTATTGAAAAATATGTATTATTATTATTTCAACCTACAACTTTCATTTGCGAATTTTTCTCATGACGAAGTTTTCAAACAAGTCAGTAAAGCTAAGTAAGCTTAGATGTTCCTTTTCAATGCTCATTATAGAGAGCATAATCAGTCTTTGTTGTCCCATACAAATTTTTACTCATTTTATATTCTTTTCAACTTTGAAAAGGATCACTCTCAGCTGCAGTTTGATATCATCATTGAAAGATAGATGCGAAGTGCGATGTGTACATTTGTAAAGGCCCGTGTGAAATTTAGCTCATTCAAAATCAGCAAAATTATGCACTTGTTTTGAGTTTCGCATTGGGCTACTTCCTTTTCCTTACGGGTCTAGAGAGTCTAGACAATAACTTTTTAAAGAGTTCTGAAAATTGGAATAATTCTGAAGGTAACCAGTCTTCGATATCGCTTGAATATTCTTCCGTTAACTTGGCAGCTGCCCATCGGATGGCGACATTGCTGAACAATTTTTTTTTGTCCCATAACCTCGTGGTCGTAGGGGGTTCTAATGTTTCCATTAGAACTTTCTTGGGGCTTGGTAGACCTTGGCGGCGCCAATCTTCTCTCCAGGTCAGCGGAGGACTTTTTAGCGATAGTCATTCATCAACATTTTTATTGTGGCTTTAATGTGGGCTCGATCCCACGCCCCTCAACTTGTGAGGCGAGCGCACTATTGACTTCGCTATCCAGCCGCCAACTCATTTAGGTTTTCTAAGTAAGGCAAATTTCTCATGGATGTCTTTATAAGCGACTAACCGATGTTGTAGATTGTAGGGCTTAAGAAAGTTTGTCAATGATTACCAGAAATACCTCAACCTTGAATTTTTCTCTGACGCTTTCTTTAAAAAAAATTTTTTTTTATAGCATTGAAGATTGTTTATACTCTTTTTTTACCATGGACTTGTCATTTTCTTTGTATTCATAGTAATTTAAGAATGCTTTCTTTGAACAAACTCAAATTTCAAGTAAAATAGCGACTTCCAGTTGTTCAAGTTCCTTTAGAAATCCTTCTGCTTCAAGTCGACGGTCACGTGGCTGATTTTCTTTTGTTGTTAATTCTTCCAGTGCTGCGATATTCTCATGGTATGAGTTATTAACAGACCTTACAGCATCACGACAGGCTAACCATCTTGTGTCAGACAAGGCTTTGTTAGCATGTATCAATTTCATGTGTTTTTGAAGTACCTGTCAACGATGAGTAGATGCAACAAGCCGGGTATAAAGATTTTGCAAAAGACACAAAAAAAATCTGACTGCAGCAGGACAACCTGCTGCAGTTTTCCCAACCAAATTAATAGAATGAGTTGTGCACGGCACAAAATGAGCAACACTGCACTTCTCACGAACATTTACCTGGTTTCCGTTATAATCCCTACTCATATTTGCAGCATTGTCGTATGACTGTCCAAGGCATTTTCAGGGATTCATACAAACATTTACCTGCATCTTTATTATACACTATAATTTATAATAAGTTTGGGGAAGGGGGCTTAAACTAATGGGGGCCCCTAGCTATAGCCCGTTCAACCCCCCCTTTTTTTTAAAATCCACCATAGGAAGATGGGGTCTCTCGTCTGTGACGATGTTTGACGAGGGGGAGAGGTGTGTTTTAAAAAATGTGACGTCACATAAAAAACGCGCAACTTTAAATAAAAGTTCCACTTAAATATTTGATAGTTTACCATTTATTTAAATGCGTTTTCAATGGCTTCACGCGTGTTACGATATTAGAGTGCAGACTTACACTAAATACATATTAAAATGACAAAAATAATTTGCAACATGCTAATTTTTATTCAGAAAATACGGTTTGGAGGAGGGGGGGGGGTTGTCAAGGCTTTGTGACGTCATATCGTAAAAGAATGGGCGGGGGTCTAAGTTTTTGTGAAAAAGTATGACGCTGGGGAGGGTGGGTTAAAAATCGGCAACCCCACGTGACGTCATTTATGGACGGCCCCTTCAGTCGTGAAGGGGTGACACCATGAGCTACCGCCCCGGGTGACACCAACCCTAGTGACGCCTCTGGTGCAGATGTTTAATAATATTTTATATTTTTGTTTGTAATATTTTATAGCTTCTGGTAGAGCAGTCAAATCTTGTAGAATGTAGACAAAAAACTTGACGATCTACAATAAAAACACCGATATTAAATGTGCATGCAGAAATCACCTATGACTCGCTAGTAAGCCGACCTCCCATTTCCCCTAGATTTTGTCCACAAAAAAAAATCGGCGTGAGGACGAGTATATACAGTACATGTCTTTTTGTCTTGCCACTACTGATATATATAAAAAAATCATATAAAGGGAAATAAACGGTTGATTTTATTAATTTCTATTTTCGATTTATTGAGTTATTTCTCTTTGAATACAAAATTTTATTTAAAATCCCTGACGTTACGACTAATTTAGGACTGAACAATTGTCAAACATTTTTAAGAAACAGAACACATTAAATATTTTGTTTGCAAATCAACGTAGAGAAATTCACGATCTTAAATCAAATACAACCCTCAAAATCCAACTTTCATCTAAGACCCTTCCCAACGTTCAACGAGGGTTACGTCTATGGTATACATTATACACCCATCACGATATCCAAATGGTAGTCATTGTGTGCAGTGCTGGATCTTACCTATATGCTAAACAAGCTATAGCTTAGGCCCCCCCCCGCCTTTTTGGGGACCCCGCGGATTATTTTTTATATTTGGCACAGACATAGACTATCTGGACTTTAAAAGGGCCCCCATATCTCAAATAGCTTAGGGCCCCATCCAGTCTAAATCCGGCCATGATTGTGTGAGCCTAATCGTTCAATGTGTGTGATTGGTTTTTTTATTTTTATTTTTTAAGTGGCCGTGTGTGTTTTGTGGTGAGTGTGAGTGTGTTTATTAGTGTGTGTTGGTGCGTTGATGTGTGTTAGAATCAGTGTGCTAGCTTGTGTAAGTGAGTGTGTGTAAATTAAGTGTGTGTTCTTCTTATCTTATCTATACAGACGCTCCTTCTATGCAAAAGATAGTTGTGTCCACAGACCATGACAGATGATCTGTTGGCAAGTGATGCAGCGTTCACAGTCCACGGCTTTGTGGGTCCCACGCATTACCCAGCTGGTACCCATTCGGAGCGGGGTGACTCAGGGACGCCCTAGGCCCCGGGAACAAACCCTTGCCTTCACACGGATTCGAACCCGTGACCATCGGTACGACAGTCCAGTGCGCTGCCACTCGACCACCGCGTTTGTGTGTATGCATGTATGTGTATTAGTGTTGTGTGTGCTAGTGCATGTCTGTGTAAATGTGTGTGTGCGTGCGTGTCTATACGTGTGTACAGTTTTCATTTAATGTATTTTATTGTTCTTGACGATTTTATTTAGTTAAAAAGGGAGTAATTAGTTTGCAGTTGACTTTTATACTTCTTAATTGTTTAGCTACAAATATATCAATATAGACACAACTTTACTAACAGTTACAAACTTTTAAGTACATTTACATATCAAATTGAAAAGTCCTGTTTCTTCAAGCAGCTTACACTGTAAATTTTCTTTGCTGTAAATAGAGAGCGTGAAAAATTGTCAGCAAACGTTTAACTATGAAGAATATTTACCGAGCTAGACAATGGATAATGTTAAATCACTGAGTAAAATAATCTAAAATCTTAAATCACCTAACTTAACAATAAGCAATGTTAAATGACCGGGCTAAACACTGATCACGGTTAAATTACTCAAACACCGATTTTTTTTTAGTGTTTCTTTTAAAATTTATTTTTATTTTACCAAAGCCATATGTTGTTTTTGGAGTCTAAAAAATCGATGCGCGAGATGAGATTGGATTCAAACTTAACACAAACACTCAGACCTATAGAAACATATCTTGGATTGAAGTGAAATTCTTCCGCAGAACCTTATCTCAGACCTTGAGAGCGAAACACTGCGCACAATCGCGAGTGCCATAATTTCAACTTGGTGGGTCCGGGGTTAAATTGAACCCCCAAAAAGCTGAGAGTCTGGTAAAGTTGTTCTGGGGGTTAACCCAAGAATTTCACCGGGGCTTGTCATGAGGAAACCACGTTCAGACTTTTTTTTCCCCATACTTTTTTCCCACCGCGCATTTCAGGCGCTCGGTAGTGTTGAGCGTTCACTCGTTTTTTTATTTTCTTTTAGGATGACCTATATATGTTTTTTTAATGCTCATTGTAAAAATGCCATCGAGCCTTTAATGTGGTTGAAAATAGAGAGAATGGACTGATAAAAAATAGAGAGGGAATGAACTAATAAAAAAAATAGAGGGAATAGACAATAAAAAAAATAGAGGGAATAAACTAAAGAAAACCAACACTTTATCAACATTTAAATCTCTAATAAAAATGCAGGACTAAACACAAACCATAGATAAGCGTAGGACGCAATAATCTTCTGTATAGAAGGAGCGTCTGTAAACAGATAAGATAAGATAAATAGAGAGAAAAATAAACTAATAAAAATAGAGGGAATGAACTAAAAAAAAATACAGGGAATTAAAAAAATAACAAAAGAGAGTAAATGAAATATTTTTTAAAAAATGAGAGAAAGAACCAATAAAAAAGAGAAAAGGAAATGTTAAAAAAAAAGAGAATGAACTAATAAAACAAAGAATGGACTCATAAAAAATAGAGGGAATTGACTGAAAATGATAGAGGAGTGGACTGATAAATATCGAGCGAATGGGCTATAAAACCAGGGATTGGACCATAATAGAGGGATTGGACTATAAATAGAGGGATTTGACTATAAATAGAGTGATTGGACTATAAATAGAGGGATTGGACTAATAAATAGAGGGATTGGACTATAATAGAGGGATTGGACTATAAATAGAGGCATTTGACTATAAATAGAGGCATTGGACTATAAATAGAGGGATTGGACTAATAAATAGAGGGATTGGACTATAATAGAGGGATTGGACTATAAATAGAGGCATTGGACTATAAATAGAGGCATTGGACTATAATAGAGGGATTGGACTATAATAGAGGGATTGGACGTATAAATAGAGGGATTGGACTATAATAGAGGGATTGGACTAATAAATAGAGGGATTGGACTAATAAATAGAGGGATTGGACTATAAATAGAGGGATTGGACTATAAATAGAGGGATTGGACTATAATAGAGGGATTGGACTAATAAATAGAGGGATGGGACTAATAAAAACTAGAGAGATAACAAATAAAAACAAATTTTAAAAAATAAACATAGAGAGTGTGCATTAATTACAAATAAACAGAAATAATCAATAAAAATGCGGAAAAACTAAATAATAATAAGAAAAACCCGTAAAAAACCAAGTTTTTGACTATAAATCCTTTATGTACGAGAAGAATTTAAAAGAATGTTCATTATAATACGCAGCGCCAGACCATCCAGAAATACAAAATTTCAGTTGTGTCGTAAAACATGTTTAATATAATGCGCACCGATCAGGAATATGTTTATAAAAAGAGCTGTCAATAAAATACGCACCTTATTGCGCGACAGAAAGGTTGTTCAATATAATACGCACCGCGACGCTCTATCTCAAAAAATAGCATGATACATAGGAATAAATAAAATAATCTAAAAAATCAATAATTTAATTACGGTACATGCGATCGTTCTGAAATTTTCATACATTGTTTTTATCATCGGTACGAAACTGCCTGCAAAATTTCAGCTCGCTATCTTGCGAGCAAGTGGGTTAAAAATCGATCAAAAGTTTTGGCGACAAGCAAGCAATCAAGCAAGGTCGGTCGGTCGGTCGGCCGCAGACACCACGAGTTAATATAAAGGATTTAAAAATAGAGAATGAATTAATAAAAAATAGAGAGAATGAAATTTAAAAATAATGGAGAATATACCGGTACTAATGAAAAAAAAAGAAGCAAAAGAATTTTTAAAAAAGATAAAAATTAATTCATAAGTAAAGAAAATTAGCAGCTAAAACACTCATTTACTATTAAATATACATCTAAGGTCTACACCTGTATGCGCAGGTTCTTATGCCGCAGTTGCCACCCTCACAGCTGGGAGTGAAGATAGACGAGCTGGGGAAAGCGGAGGAGCGGAGGGGGGGGGAAGAGGAGAAGGAGACAACGTCACCGTCGCTTGAGGACGGACGGATCCCATGTAGATATATATATATATATAATATATACTGTATATATATATATATATATATATATATATATATATATATATATATATATATATATTAGGGCTGGTGCTGATTAACAAAATTGTGTTCGATTAATCGGTAAATAAATTAATCGATTAATAGATTGTAAGAAGCAAAATATATAAATTATTAATACATTGGAGAAAAAAAATATTAGAAATATGTTCTTAAATTTTTATCGAATTTTGATCGATCAAATTAATTTTTATCGATTAAATTTTTAAACGATTTATCGTTTAATTAATCGTTAATTTCCGCAGCCCTAATATATATATATATATAATATATAATATATATATATATATATATATATATATATATTATATATATATATAATATATATATTGAGTTCAAAATATATTTATTTATATACATATTTACACAATGAACTAAAAGTACATAGAGCGAATAAATAAAAACAGAAAGAATTAAAGAAATCAAATTACAATTATGAAAGTATAATATTTTTTATTTTCTTACATTTCATATTTATTTTTGTATTCATATGGGAGACTGTTTTTTTGGGTGGGTGATGTGGGGAAGGGGGGTGGGGGTAGATTGGTAAGTTATCCGAAAGTTGTCGGCTGTTGACACAATAATCTTCTGTATAAAAGGAGCGTCTGTAACAGATAAGATAGATAAGATAAGATAAGATAGGATAGGATGAGATAAGATAAGACAGCGGGTACTCGCGTATTCAAATTTTGAACTCAACAGGACCTCAGGAATCGCCGCCCACGGTGGGCCGCGTTTGTCCAGCCTCTAATTATGCTCATCTCGGAGGCGTATCAAAATATAATTGACGACGAACGCGTCTTCTAACGCATAGCGTCACGTTCAGACTCGAACGTTTCTATACACGTCTTCGGTGCAGGAATCTAAGTCCGGCAACTCCGGCATTCTCATCATCATTACCGGTAACTGGATACGGGTAATGGCTCGATTTCAAAAGATTTCTCCTTCCTGTTCGCATGTGCGCTTTCGCTTTTAACCCTTCCCTTTGATGAGGCGCCTGATGGCGTGAGAGGAAGGGGTTTTGGCTCATGGCTCTCTCTGACTCTCGGATCTCCTCTGCCCGTCCTGATAGTGGCTCTGTCCTGGTGCTGTGTTTACAACGGTTGTGTTAACAAAGGTATAAAATTTAACTGGCGCTAAATGTCAACCGGTCAGGTGGTATTTGGAGATGAGAAAATTTGTTGCGTTCGTCCGATGTCTTGACTTGTGCGGGGGGGGGGTGGGCTCTGAGGCGACGACGGGGTTGTTTGTTGCATGACTGGGAAAAGAAAAGGGGATTGCGTTGTTTTGAATGAAAACTGAGTGGGAGGAGGTGGTTAGTGTAAGATTTTACTTTATATTTGGTTGGTTAGTGATTGATTTAACGATACATTTAGGGAATACTGTCCCTTAACTTAGGTGAAGATACTTCAAGGGCTCACCCCAAGGGTCATCTTTCTGTGTCCACGCGGGGAAGTTTTAGAAGTGGCTGTGTAGAGAAAAAAAATTGGGAAAATGTTAAGTATTATGTGATGCGTAATTCTGCTAAAGTATAAATGGCATTATCAAAGCTTGGCTTTGCACGGAATCCAAGACAGCGTAAGCAGCTACTCAACGTAACTCGGCTACGCATTCCTAAATACATTTAAGTAGACTGATGCCACATTTATTCCATTTCCGAGTTGTCAAAATAAAATAATAAAAAAGTTACGTCATTGATTTTCGCTATCAGACGTCATTAAAATGCTTATTTAGAGCAGCGCATAACTTCAGCGGCTGTTTGTAATCAGTATTAAAGCCGGTTAGCAATAAAAGAACATGGGATTTTTGCTATAATTTGACGTCATCGTATTTAGAACTTAAAACTGCAGACTATTTCGTAATTTCTTATAAATATAATGTCATCGTTGCTAAAAAAAATATTCCATGCGACAATTAACTATTTTTAAAAAGAGGTCGCAGCCTATTTAAAAGTCAAACGCGTCCGCATTTGACCCGCGGGCCGGACATTCGACACCCCTGACCTAGACAAACATTATGCTCTGTGTCCACAACACGCGGCTTTAGGAAAAACATAGCATGTGAAACACGATTAGTCTAATAGGTAATTTTTTCAAATTGTCTCTATAATCAATATTATTAGAATTGTCAAGATCATTTGTATGATTTGAAAAAGTTCAGCATTCTAGTTTTTACTCTGGACCTATGCATCATTGAATAAAAGATTTCCTTTTAGGGCGATGGCAAACTGTATTAATTAATGGATCTAAATCAGCAATTACTAGGGTTAACTCAAGGGCTCCACAAGGAACTGTCCTTGGCCCCATACTATGTTAAATTTAGTTAAATGATTTACCCAACAGCATCTCAACAGGAGCAATAGTTATGTTATTTGCTGATTAATGTATAATATGTGAAACAATTAAATCAGAACCAGATAGCGAAATCTTACAAAAGACCTAGATGAATTAATAACATGGGAAACCAATTAGAGTATGTCCTATGTATTGCCATCAAGAATAGAGTCAAAGAAAAAGAAACAAATTAAATGCAAACTAATTCTTTCGCGAAAAAAAAATACAACTGATCCAAACTTAAGTTGCAGAATACCCAGGAAAGATAAGAAATGAGATATTATCATAGAATCTCCCATGTCAAAGAAATCATTACAAAATCCAACAAAAGCTTGGGTTTTATAAAGTGAAACTTTTAAAAAGCTAATACATATTTTGGGGAACAGGCGATTTTGAAAAAAAAATACGCCAAGACTTAGTTTAAAAAATCCAAGTGCGCATGTGGCGGGATTAGCAACACGTTGGGCCCACGTGACTCTGGTGCGAACATCTTGCAGCGTAAGATCAGAAAAAAGTCCGCATCTATTTTGACTATTATTTGCCAATTCTCGTCTCGACTTGCCACTCTCCACGTCTCGGGGCCGTTCCCATTCACACGGCCAGAGTTTATTTGTATATTTGACAGCGGCCAGGCCTGTTTATTATATGGCTATGTGGCAGAGGGGAGGGGGAAAAGGTTGCGCGCTGCCTCTCTCAAGGTTTTATATATTTTTCTTTCTGATTCCGCCGATCGCCTTTCCGTGTAATGCCGAGGATCGCAGCCACTTCATTAATGGCTGGCGGTGTGGGAAATAACAGTGTTTATAGGTGTGGATAGGATAGTGACGGCTGCACGGTACATTGGGGTGGGGGGGGTAAAGGTGGGGATAGGATAGTGACGGCTGCACGGTACATTGGGGGTGGGGGGGTACAGGTGGGGATAGGATAGTGACGGCTGCACGGTACATTGGGGGGGGGGTACAGGTGGGGATAGGATAGTGACGGCTGCACGGTACATTGGGGTGGGGGGGGTACAGGTGGGGATAGGATAGTGACGGCTGCACGGTACATTGGGGTGGGGGGGTACAGGTGGGGATAGGATAGTGACGGCTGCACGGTACATTGGGGGGGGGGTACAGGTGGGGATAGGATAGTGACGGCTGCACGGTACATTGGGGTGGGGGGGGTACAGGTGGGGATAGGATAGTGACGGCTGCACGGTACATTGGGGTGGGGGGGGTACAGGTGGGGATAGGATAGTGACGGCTGCACGGTACATTGGGGGGGGGGTAAAGGTGGGGATAGGATAGTGACGGCTGCACGGTACATTGGGGTGGGGGGGTAAAGGTGGGGATAGGATAGTGACGGCTGCACGGTACATTGGGGGGGGGGTAAAGGTGGGGATAGGATAGTGACGGCTGCACGGTACATTAGGGGGTGGGGGGGAGTAAAGGTGGGGATAGGATAGTGACGGCTGCACGGTACATTAGTAAAGGTGGGGATAGGATAGTGACGGCTGCACGGTACATTGGGGTGGGGGGGTAAAGGTGGGGATAGGATAGTGACGACTGCACGGTACATTAGGGGGGGGGGAGTAAAGGTGGGGATAGGATAGTGACGGCTGCACGGTACATTAGGGGGGGTAGAAGGTGGGGATAGGATAGTGACGACTGCACGGTACATTAGTAGAGGTGGGGATAGGATAGTGACGACTGCACGGGACATTAGGGGGGGGAGAGAAGGTGGGGATAGGATAGTGACGGCTGCACGGGTACATTAGGGGGGGGCAGAGAGAAGGTGGGGATAGGATAGTGACGACTGCACGGTACATTAGGGGGGGGGCAGAGAGAGGTGGGGATAGGATAGTGACGACTGCACGGGTACATTGGGGGGGGCAGAGGAAGGTGGGGATAGGATAGTGACGACTGCACGGTACATTAGGGGGGGGCAGGAGAAGGTGGGGATAGGATAGTGACGACTGCACGGTACATTAGGGGGGGGAGAGAAGGTGGGGATAGGATAGTGACGACTGCACGGGTACATTAGGGGTGGGGGCAGAGAGAAGGTGGGGATAGGATAGTGACGACTGCACGGTACATTAGGGGGGGGGAGAGAAGGTGGGGATAGGATAGTGACGACTGCACGGGTACATTAGGGGGGGCAGAGAGAAGGTGGGGATAGGATAGTGACGACTGCACGGTACATTAGGGGGGGGGCAGAGAGAGGTGGGGATAGGATAGTGACGACTGCACGGTACATTAGGGGGGGGGAGAGAAGGTGGGGATAGGATAGTGACGACTGCACGGGTACATTAGGGGGGGCAGGGAGAAGGTGGGGATAGGATAGTGACGACTGCACGGTACATTAGGGGGGGGGAGAGAAGGTGGGGATAGGATAGTGACGACTGCACGGGTACATTAGGGGGGGAGAGAGAAGGTGGGGATAGGATAGTGACGACTGCACGGTACATTAGGGGGGGGAGAGAAGGTGGGGATAGGATAGTGACGGCTGCACGGGTACATTAGGGGGGGGGGAGAAGGTGGGGATAGGATAGTGACGACTGCACGGTACATTAGGGGGGGGCAGGAGAAGGTGGGGATAGGATAGTGACGACAGCACGGGACATTAGGGGGAGAGAGAACGAGAGAAGGTAATGATGGCATACTGAGTTTAAAATAATGTGTGTATAATTTAGGAGAGAGAAACGAGAGAAGGGTTAATTGCAAAAAGTAAAGCAATGAGCTGTGGACATACAACAAAAAGTAATGCAATAAGCTGTGGACATACAACAAAAAGTAATGCAATATGCTGTGGACATACAACAAAAAGTAAAGCAATAAGCTGTGGACATACAACAAAAAGTAATGCAATAAGCTGTGGACATACAACAAAAAGTAATGCAATAAGCTGTGGACATACAACAAAAAGTAATGCAATAAGCTGTGGACATACAACAAAAAGTAAAGCAATGAGCTGTGGACATACAACAAAATGTAATGCAATAAGCTGTGGACATACAACAAAAAGTAAAGCAATGAGCTGTGGACATACAACAAAAAGTAATGCAATAAGCTGTGGACATACAACAAAAAGTAATGCAATATGCTGTGGACATACAACAAAAAGTAAAGCAATAAGCTGTGGACATACAACAAAAAGTAAAGCACTAAGCTGTGGACATACAACTAAAAGTAAAGCGATCATATATAACATAAGCTTCATCTGTGCAGTAGATTATTGCGTCCTACTATAATATTATAATAAACGAGCAACAAAGCCCGTCCAAGGACTTTCCGCCACCGTTCGATGGCATGTTGTAACTCCCCTCCAACAGCCGTCTCGACCGGCATACATGTGCATCGCGTCAAAAATACTATTCATTATTAAACAATATAATTTGCAATTGTCACGCAAGTAGTGTCTGTCAGTCATGACGCTACTAATTTTAGAAAGCAAGGAAAACCAAATTACTGCACCAATGCATCAAAAGGTGTGCAAATTAAATATGCGCTGTAAAAAATATTATATGACGTCATTGTTTTCGCTCATATTTTAATTTTGGAAAAGGGGTCAATGTAATAAAAATAACCCGTAAAAAACAAGTTTTTCACTATAAATCCTTTATGTATGAGACGTAACTAAAAGAATGTTCATTATAATACGCAGCGCAAGACCATCCAAAAATACAAATTTGTAGTTTTGTCGTAAAACATGTTTAATATAATGCGCACTGATCAGGAATATGTTTATAAAAAGTGTTGTCAATAAAATACGCACCTAATTGCGCGACAGAAAGGTTTTTCAATATAATGCGCACCGCGACACTCTATCTAAAAAAATAACATGATACATAGGAATAAATAAAATAATCTAAAAAATCTAAAATTCAATTACGTTGTCATGTGATCGATCTGAAATTTTGATACATAGTTTTTATCATCGCTACCAAACTGCCTGCTAAATTTCAGCTCGCTAGCTTACGAGGAAGTGGGTTAAAAATCGATCCAAAGTTTTGGCGACAAGCAATCAAGCAAGCAACCAGACACCACGAGTTAATATAAAGGATTTAAATAGAGGATTTGATGATGGTTAATTATAAAATAAAAAAAACAAAGGGGGCGCCGTAGGCGCCCTGCAACCCCTATTATAAAATACTTTGTGTACATTTCAGAAAGTTTAATATGTCGTATTTATCAAACAAGGACAAGTTAGTTGGGCTTTTGAAAAAGGTCGGTGCCGTAGGCGCCCTAAAAAAGTGAATTTTTTATAAAATAAATAGATTTCAGCTGAAAACTTCCGTCATTTTTGACGGGTGTACGCTAGTAGTTAAAATAAATAACTCGTAAAAACATAGCTTTTTGCTATAAATCCCAATGCGCATAACTCAAAATTAAGTCTTGGAAGAAATACTGCACCAAAAATAACTCGTTTTGAACGTCTGCTTAAATGGCGTAAACGTGTTCAATATGATTGGCTGTAGGAGTCGTATGTGTTTGAGGGACCAATCGCTATAGATGACGGGACAGAAAGGACAGAAACTTACCTTTTATTATATAGGAATATGTGCATACAAAACAGAATCTAATTACGGTGTAAAGTGAAAGTCTAATTCAATGGGAATCCTGTTTATTTATAATAGTAGATACCTTAAAATATTATTGTCTTACATCGTTTTTAGTTCTTTTTTTAAAATAATATTATCGAACACATATTTAAATTTTTTTCTTTGGCCCGATATAAGATATCATGTTGATTGTTTGAGTTTAGAACACAGCAGCAGAGTTTTATAATTATTATGCATAAAACACAAACATTTGCCGCTTGGTATAAATCCAGCAACTAGCATTCAATACTGCACTGAAAACAGAACTCTTCAATCTTTATTTTCAAAATAAATTTTATGCATCAAATATTTCTTTAAATGATAAACGTAGCTTATGTGGCGCTACAATATCAGCACGTGTTGTAGTTAAGGTATTAACTAGCGTATCACCCGTCAAAAAATGACGGAAGTTTTCAAAATAAATACACCTCAGATTTAAAAAATAACGTAATACAGAACTTTCATTTATTTTATTTATTTTTATTTCATTCATTTATTATCATATTGAACAATTTTATGCGAACGTTCGAAAAGAGTTATATTTGGTGCAGTGATTTTTGGTGCGCACTATTGTATAAAATCAGCATTGCATCCAAGAAGCATTACATCCATTACGGGAATTATGTATGTTGATGTTTTTACGTTGAATGCATTTATAATCGTATGAATGTTACTATTTTTATGAAAAGCGCTGCGAGCCCAGCTGCTTGCCGGTGTACTGCGCTATATAAATCATCAAATTATTATTGAAATTATTGCTATTATATCTCACAAGGGGAAGGGAATACATTTCTTTTCGAAGCAAGGCTGTAAATTTCATCTGGTGGCTATCAGGTCTTTGCCTATTAATTAAATAAAACTTTATCGGCTAATGTATCTATAACTTGCACATTTCACTCGACATTCCGAAGAAATTCTTTGACGGACCTCGCTATCCCTCCACGGGCTACGCTCCCGCACAAAACAAATGAAGAGAAACTCGAGAGCTAAGAAGCACCTTTTGTCTCGGGTGGCAGTTACCGCCCCTGAGCTGATCCAGCAGCGGCACCAGGGCCGCGCCGCGGTGACTCTTATTTGTTTTTGAGTGTCACGGGGGACATAACCCCACCAATAACAAGGAAATGCCAGGAGAATCGATGGCGCTTTCGCCGGTCATCAAAGAGTTATCCGCGGAGCTAACCACGAGTTATCTGTCCGTGCGAGGGATTGACGCGATGCGAGAACAATGGCGAGTCGGGTGCTCGGGTCTGGGCGAAGATGGTCGTTAAGGGAGGGTGAGTTATAAGGTCGGTGTGTGAAGGACAAGCCAAGAGATCGGGAGACATCAGGTCTGGTCTAAATGGCCGATAGAAAGTTTTATACTTAGAAAGGTTTATACTTACTGTGTATTTTTTTAAACAAACTCTCTGCTTGTTGTCATTGGGTAGGTCAGATGAGAGTCGGATAAAATTCTCTCAGACTTGTGGCGCTTTGGGGTGCCCCCCCCCTTCCTTGACGAAGGATATTCAATTATCAACACTATTTATAGCAAAAATAAACTTACGGGGTTTCATGAGGATTAAAGGAAGATAAGTCTTTTCTTTTTTTTTAAACAATCCAAAGAAATTTTGTGTGAATTCGTTTTTTATTTTTTTTTAAAATTTTGTTGTTATGAAACAAAATAATCATTGAACTATTACTTTTCGATTTTATGACCACCTTAGTTGGCATTGGGCGTGGAACGGATTGCCTGAACAAAAGAGGAAAACCAACACACTATCAACATTCAAAACTCTAAAACTATTTTTTTTAAAATATATTAAAAAAAAATAGTAAGTTCAAGACCAGACATAAATCATGGACGCAATCAACTTGTGCATAGAAGGTTCGACTGTAATATTAAACATATATACAATTTTCAGAAGAACAAGCAGTGCTGGATTGAGCTATTTGCTAAACAAACTTTAGCTTAGGGCCCGCACCTTCTTCCCCCCCTCCCTCGGATTTTTTTTCCCTTAATATTTGGCACTTACATAGAATATCTTGACTTCAAAAGAGTCCCCATATCCCAAATAGCTTACGGCCCCATCAAGACCAAATCCGGCCCTGAGAACAAGAATTTAAAGAAATACAACTTAAGGTGAACTATTTTAATGATGGTAGTCCCGTTTTTTTTAATCACCGATGGTCAAAATTTCTTTGTTGAAAAATTCCAGTTCGTTAACTTGAGGGTCAAGGTCGTTGTAATTGCTTGGTTTCAATCTAAACCACGGCTGGCGTAGACTTTAACGACACGTTAACGTTTTTAATAGGTCTGCGGGGGGCTGTCAGTCTGTGGGAAGGTGGGTGTGTGGGAATGTGGATCGGTGGGACTGTTGGATGTGGGATTGTGGGTCTGTGGGACTGTGGTACCGTTGAATGTGGGTCTGTGGGGCTGTAAGTCTTTGGGAATGTGGGTTTGTGGGACTATAGGTCGTGGACAGTGGGGCTGTGGGTTTGCGGGACTATAGGTCGGTGGGACAGTGGGACTCTGGGACTGTGGGTTTGTGGGACTATAGTCGGTAGACAGTGGGACTCTGGGACTGTGGGTTTGTGGGAGTATAAGTCGGTAGGACAGTGGGACTCTGGGACTGTGGGTTTGTTGAGTTGTTGAACTATGGGTCTATGGATTGTGGATCTGTGGAATTGTGGGTCTTTAGGTCTTTGGAAACGTGGGTCTTTGGAACTATGGGAGTGTATGTCTATGGCATTGTGGGTTTGTGGAACTATGGATGTATGTAATTGTGGGCTCTGTGGGTCTGTTGGTCTGTGGGATTATGGGTCAGTGTGACTGTGGTACTCTGGGTCTATGGGATTGTGGGTCGGTGGGACTGTGGGACTCTGGGCCAGTGGGATTATTGATCTGTGGGATTGCTGATGATTATGTTCATTTAATCGAATGTAAAATGCTGATTTTTCAAAACAACAGAAAAATGTTTGCTTTATTTCTTCACTCAGAGTGCATGCAGCATCGTAATTGTACACCTTTAGATACACGGCACAGGGAATCCAGGAGCCCCCAGTGGTGGATACACGAGACATCAGCCATTCTTTCCGTGAACATTGACATTATCAAAGTCACATCTTTGAATGGATTCCGTTTAGTCTCAGACACAATAAGATCCATTGTTTCTTATGTTGAGTTTTTTTTTAAAATCTCTACACGCCCCCCTACTCTCCAAACCCCAAATTTTTTCCCCATACTCACTTGACAGACAGCCAAACAGGATATGAGAGCGATGAACGGAAGTCGTTAGTACCGTCCCCTGACCTTTGCGCATGTCCGGAAGCCAGTGATTCCCGCCTTGGGAGCCGGCACAGACGGCATCGAGGTAAACTTCAAAGAAACTTTTTTACCTTCCCCCCCAAGATCAGAAGCCGAGGGATAAATAAATTCGGCCAGGATTTCCTATTTATTGACTTATTCAGGCGTGTTTCAACTCTCTATTTACTTAAACACACCACATAATACCCACTTTTCTACAGTTGACACGCCAGCGGCTTCAAAATGCTGTATTACTTGAATGTATCAGTGTTGCAAATTTTACATGAATCCAAAGGTTTTAGCACAACTGTTACGTTTTCAGTTGGTTTGCATTTTATAACATTAAATTTTCGATCCCTACAATAGAGTTTATCTGAACAAGAAATCACGCTCTGTGTGAACATTTGAATTGTCCCACTTCCCTATATAATCATCATCATATATATATTTACCCTCAATTATGTATGACTGTGGCCTAACGCTAAGGGACATCACTCTGTTTTTTTAAATAAATTGAAAATAAAGACTTACAAATCATAATCATTTTGGTTTCCAGATTAACATTAACCAAACAACGCACGAACCTTTGACGTCAGCATTTGTGTTGTAAACAGTGCTGACTGACTCAAAGATTTATTTTTTGGTGCAGTAATTTGGTGCGCTCCTTTCTAAAATTAGTAGCGTCACGGACAGGACAGACAGTATATAAACACTTTGTGTACCTTTCAGGAATATTTCGTATTTATCATCCAAGGATAAGTTACTTGGGCATTGGACAAAAAAAGTGGGTGCCGTAGGCGCCCTACAACCCCTATTATAAAATACTTTGTGTACATTTCAGGAAGTTTAATATTGTGTATTTATCATACAAGGACAGGTTAGTTGGGCTTTTGAAAAAGGTGGGCAATGTAGGTGCCCTAAAAAAGTGGGGCGCCGTGGCCCCAGCACAACCTAGTAATATATATAAACAGTTATTTTTGTTTAATGAATTTTATGGATAGAAAATTAACAGTTTTTTATGATTATGGTAAGCCTGGATAGCGAAGTCACTAGTGCGCTAGACTCAAGCTGTGGTGCGTGGGATTTAGCCCACGTTAAGCCACAATAAAAATGTTGATGAATTACTTTTGCTAATAAAGTCTAATGCTGACTTGGAGAGGAGATGGGGGCCGCGAAGCCTACCAAGCCCCAGAAAGTTTTAATGGAAACATTAGAACCCGTTACGACCACAAGTCACAAGGTCATTTGACTAAATTAAAAAAGATTTAAAAAGCTTTGCAAGTATGATGAAATAACCAGTGCTTTCTAATGTATTTACTCCTGGCCTTAAATTTGGTAGCAAAGGGTATATTTTCTAGCGTCAACATTTATAATTTGTGGTGACAACGAGTATATTTTGTGGTACCAGATTGTGTATTTTGTGGTTGCAGCAGGTATATAGTGTGGCAGCCAACGGTATTTTTTGTGGTAGGTCGAATATGCATATAGGACGTTTTGATTACAAGGACGAGTTATTTGAATTAATTTCTCAATGTTTCAATTATCATGAAACCTCCAAATGTCCATGGCATTTGCTGCCATGATATTATTTACCAAATAAGTGAGCTTTAAGATAAGTGATAAACATACAATATGATGATTTTAAAAAAAATAGTTTTAATAGCTTATTTACTTATTTTTAACGATTTCCATCACTTGGTGCTTAAGCTAATGCCAAAACCAACACAATCTACAATCGAACCAACTCAATCTACATCAAACCAACTCAATCTACAATCAAACAAACTCAATCTACTATCAAACCAACAGAATCCTCTATCAAACCAACACCATCTTCTATAAAACCAACAAAATCTACGATCGAACCAACAGAATTTTCTATAAAACCAACACAATCTACAATAATATTATACTTAAATTGTTTCTTTATGTTTAAAAGTAATTTTCATCATTTTTAAAAAAATAATAATAAAACATCGTGGTATGCGTAACCGCAATTGTTGCAGTTACATGGCATCGTCTCATATGCCTTATCCTTGACTTTTTTTTAAAAAGTATGTCAATGTTTTTAACAGTTGCTCTGCAAAAATAAATGTGTGTGCCTGGGTGAAATACGCATAGTTATAAACAAGCGTATGTACTACCTTTTCGCCCCCTCCCCCCAACTGCACACGGATCATCTATGCCCATTTCTACCCTTTCCTCCTCTCAATGACAAAGTAATTGGTCGTTAAAAAACCCGTTTGCCTCAACGACGATTTGAATTAGTTCTATCTTCCTTGTATCTTCTTCAGAATCAATTGTCCCATAAAACTTTTTTTTTAAAAAGTAAATGAAATGCAGTGGTATTGTCGTGAGGGAATTGGCCCCCACAGTGATTAACTTAAAATGATGAACTATTTTATTTCTGGTTAGACCTACAGCCTTTTAAAAATACAGCCTCATAAAAAATCCAGACTTATAAAAATCCAGACTTATAAAAATAAAGCCTTGTAAAAATACAGCCTTATAAAAATCCAGACTTAATATAAAAATACAGCCTTATAAAAATATATATTCATAATTTGATTAGATTTGTTCTTGAAATTTCAAAGAGTTAAGCATGGAGAGTTTAAAGTACTTAAAGTTTGCTGGCCTTTACGAAATCTTACCCATTCCCAGTGTTCTTATTTGGCCCACATTTTGAAAACATACTCTCTACCCTCCAAGCCTCATCCGGGACAATGTCATGACTCTTCTTTGACCTTTCCTCAATGGAATCTGAAATGTACAATATCTAAAGCGAGCATTTTGTTCATGTGAATTTTAATAGCATAATCTAATTAACCGCTTACCTGGTTATTAGCGCCAATGAAGACACATTTGTGTGCGGGGCGGGGGGGGGGCGTATTTTGGTCCGTCGCATAACGATACGAGGACCAGGTGTCTCAAAATGCTTGACCCATATCTAAAAAAAGCGAGGGCGGTAGAATGCAGCTTTGGTCTATCTGTAAGAACAAGTATAGTTTTTTTTTATAAAATCAAACGATTTGGGAGAAAATGTGTGGAATGTTTAAAATAGACTTGTGCGCTCCAAATGAAACACGAATAAACTGCACTGGGGAAATGAAGCTTTCATTCGCCTCCAAATTGTAGACTGGATGTAACCGTGAACTCATTGTTTTTTTTCACCCTGTAGGGTTTAATTCCCTGATTGTGTAATCCGAAATGCAAACAATTTTAACTAGGGGGGTACCGGATTTAGGCCCCGGCTCTGCAAATCCGGAATCCAGCCATTTCTACAAATCTGGCCCCTGCCCTGGCCGCATTTCACTTTATAAATCCAGTCACAAATTTGAATCCGGTATAGCACTAATTTTAACCAACAAGATGCCGTACACTCACCGCACAACCGAGTCACGTGACATGACGTCAGCTTTCATGTACCGCACATACTCACAGAAACGCCCAATTCAAAACACCAAAAAAAAATCAAATAAAAAATTGGTGTTTTTGTGGGGTTGGGGGGGGGGCTTGGTTCACATCCACATACCGATCTGGAAAAGCAATGTCCATCGCCAGCATCCCTACCAATAGTGGACACCCAGTGAACACACATTGGGTAAAAAATAGCATTACATTTAAAAAATAAATTCAATCTACTCAAATGACTACTGATAGTTAATGAATAATTTTTTTTCTTTTGTGCCAGGGATATTTTTTCAATCTCCACAAAACATAACTGATATTTTATGATTTTTTAAAATTCTGTCGGGGACATAGTGCAAAAAAAATAATCAGAAGTTTAAACATGTGCTCTTCAGTTCAACACATATAGATGTGTGTTTAAAAATAACAAATTGCGTGTTTGCATTTACACTGACTTAACGTGTGCATACAAACAAGACTTTTTTTTCACGTTGAAAATTTAATAAATTAATATACACCTTACAGCCCACAGGTCACTTTCATCGACATGTAAATGTTGGACGCATGAAAGAAGAGCCAAGTGAGCACGTTGATACTGCATGTCATGAACGTACACAGTGCTACTTGATGCACACTTCCTTGCACGGTGCAAACATGTTATTATATCGTGTGCAAAATATACAAGTTTAACAAACATTGTACATAGCTTACAGGGTGTGCTGTGGTATAATATCTCTACTGGACAGATTGGATTGCACCGCAGCTAAGTTTGTTTTTTATTCTTTCGTTATATTTGTTTTATTTGTGTACTATTTGTTCGTTGAGGAAGGCTCTTTGCCGAAACGTTCGCCGTTGTGTTACGTCCTGCCAGGCTAACTAATACCCTGTTCATATGTTATACATGTACTATGTTGTAAAAGTAGTGCACAGTGGGCTGGTAAGAAATCAATGCAACGGGCCTCTCCCACCCCACCCTCCCACCCCCACAACGTCCCCTCGTTCTAACCTATTTATGCGCCCGTGTCTTCTTAGAACATATGGCGGAGTCGTAAGCGGCCCCGGCCGTCGTTGACGAAGATGAGTTTTTCAGATGCTAAAGTCAAGCTTGCATGTACTGGGGGCCCGTCTCTCGGAGATAGTCGGCGGTCTGCAAAACGCATTGGCGTTTCTTTCTGTGCTTTACGAGGAGCGATGTGGCCCATGTTTATGAAATTCTGATTTAAAATGTATTTCAATATCTAAAAAAAATTTCACCTTGTGCTTTATATTCACAACCCGCTGCATGGATTAATCAATGTGAAATATATTATACAGTCACTATATAAGTAGAAGTACTATTCTGTCATATTTAACATGAAAACGTGTCGAATGGTTCCTTCTGTCTTAATATGTACATACATATATATTCACACATAGACCACCAACAAAATTAACAGAAAACTATTTTGTCTCCAAGAATGTGGATCTGAATTTTAACATAAACATATGAAGATGTCATGGGCTAGAAAGCTTTAATTTTAAATTTGATATTTTCTGGTCGTGCCGAAATCTCCCGCCTCAGAAATAATCACTCCTTTGTTTTATGTCAATAATAATTACTCCTTTCTATTGTGTCAATTATAATCCCTCTTGTGTCAATAATAAACACTCCCTTCTCTTGTGACAATAATAAACACTCCCTTCTATTGTGTCAAAAATAATAACTCCCTTCTCTTGTGTCAATAATAATCACTCCCTTCTCTTGTGTCGATAATAAACACTCCATTCTATTGTTTCAATAATAATAACTCCCTTCCTTTGTATCATTCGAGTTAACTAAATGTGTATAATTGAACGTAGTGAGATACATAATATATAAACAGGGTATTAGTTTGAGATACATAATACAATTAGTGTCAACTCTGCTAGATATTAAAGAAATCGGATATTCCACATTTTATGTTAATTAATCGATGATGTAATTGACCTTAGGCAAAAGTCTTGTGATAAAATTTAGAAAAAACCCCACATTTTCCCACAACACCATCAGAAGACTGATACTATTAAAAATTATAATAATAACAATAATAGTAATAATAATAATAATAATAATTTAATAATTTATATAGCGCTTTACCCCAGCAAGTAACTGGGCTCACAGGGCTTCACATAAAAAAGTTATACACATATAATAAATGTAAAACATACATATAATAATCAATGTAAAACATATATCATAACTACAACATATAACCACATACAGTGTACATAAGCTACATGATGTGACGTTGTCAGGGGTTTTATTGGAGAAGAAAATGGTCTAATATAGTGAGAGGTGTAAGGCGTCATAGTCGATATAACTTAAAACAATAATGTAGAATGTAGACTATATATTTACTATAGCTTTAGAGAAAACCATCATTGTTAAAATAGGTAAGAAACACGGCATAAATGTAAAAGATGTTCACCCGTGTCACCATACTTTTTATGAGGTGAAGAAGTTGTTAGGAAATAAATCAAACAGTCTGAATCCGTCTTCACTGAAGCTTCATGAAAATAAAGAAATAAAATAAAAAATAAAAAAAATAAAAATCTCGACTTTTCAGTTATATTCTTAAAAATTATTATTTTTTCCTTCTTTTCTTATAGCAGTCAGGTCCGGACCAGAAGATTAAAAAAAAGTAACTGACATCTTGAAAAAAAAATTTCGTCTTAAATTAAATTACAGAAATTGAAACATGCCAGCAATAGATGGCGTAGGTATGTTAGTCTCAATCTCACGCAAACCAAGAAATGCTTAGTAATCTAGATAGAACTCTTTACTGCAGTCATCTAGTACTATTCAGTAACCTAGACATCACTATTTACTGCAGTCTCCTAGTACTATTCAGTTACATAGATAGTACTTGTTCCTGAAATTGCCTAATACTATTCAGAAATCTAGATTTTACACTTTCCCACAATATAATGATAATTTGATAATGTATACAGCGCTGTTCCTGTCGAGTACCAAATCATATGTTTGAGAATCGTTTTATTTTAGAACCGTTGGGGGACAATTTCAGAGGTAATGTGAGTAGTGTGAGACACTATCTTTGGAGGGACAAAGATTTGGAAACGCTGGTGATAGGTCAGCGAAAGTTTAGCAGGACGAAATAGGATACTTAGGCTAGACCAATTTTGGAGGGATGCTATACATTTTACTTGGGTTAGACAAAGTCTGAGAATCGGATGTTGCAGGGGTCACCCAAAAGTTATTGGAACGTAGGGCTTAACCAATAAGAATTAAGTTTGTCACATGTACCATCCATGGGACGAAAGGTTCAACCAATGGGAATTTAGGGCAGGCGTGGGTGAGCGGTCCTTATATACTGGGACATAAGACACATTCGTCCTCTGCATTTCCAAACCCTTGTAGGACGGGTCTTGTGAAGGGAGCCTTGCTGGTGTGCAGGTTGGACTTAGATTATACTTAGGATATAGTCAAATGTATAATTGTTATGTTGAAGTAGATGTAGTATTCTTTTATATACTATATATTCATTAATTGGTTATTTAGTTTTATGTGTATGTTATTTCAGCAAGTAAGTGTAGGGTAGTGTACCTACATTGGAGCAAGTAAATGTAGGGTAGTGTTACCTACAGTGGAGCAAGTAAGTGTAGGGTAGTGTTACCTACAGTGGAGCAAGTAAATGTAGGGTAGTGTTACCTACAGTGGAGCAAGTAAGCGTAGGGGCTAGCATAGCCAAGCTTACTTAGTATTGAAGTTGAGCACCAGAGGTGCCACTGGCAAAAGTGGGCAAGACAACCCTGAGCCGGACAGAAGACTATACTGTTAGTAAACAGTGCAGCCAGCTGTGACGCGGTCAGTCACAGGAGTCGTAGAGGGACGTGGTGTTACCGGCCTCCAAGACGATGAATGGGTTAATAGCATCGCTGACCACTGAGGCGGAACATGGACTGACCCCGTGACCTGAGACCGTGTGTGATGTGAGATCGGCAGACATACAACAGGAGCTGGCCGATTAAGAAGTCATAGAATGTATTTGTGAAGTTAAGTTGTAATCTGATTGTACTTACTATTTGAGTTATTGAGCTATCATATTGTGTAATCTATTCCAATGTGTATTTATATGATTTACTTAATGTAATTAAATATTCTCTCTGTTGTGTACAGAGGTGTTTTGTGCTTATTTATATGTATTAGGTATTGTAGCGTAGTTCTATACTAATACTTAATACTGGGGGCTAGAGCCGATTAGAGGTAGATAACATTTTGTAAGTAGTCTGGGAGCTCAATTAGCATCCCGTAATCTGTAACCCTAGACAACAAGAGTCATATACAAGTATTGATGTCTATAGAATATAGTCCACAATATTTAACAGTGGTATATAGACATCTGTTGTATCCATCGGTGTTATGTTTCCATATACAGTAAATACAGTTTCTTAACATTGGGAGCTCGTCCCTCAGTTCTTAACAGTTCCCAACAACCAGCTGGGCTCATGCACGTCGATTTACATAAAAATAGTAACAAACATACAATTATCAAAGCATCCAATGTGAAACAATTCATATTCTAACTACAATATTAGTAATACAGAGTAACCGAGATAGCAAGCACCCTTTACTGCAATCACTGATATATTCAGTGACCTAGATGTAATAGTGCTCGTGACTGCGATCACCTAGACCAGCGGTTCCCAGCCTGTGGGTCGCTACCCCTTATTATTGAAAATGTCTTATTCAAATTTCATGGGGGTCGCGGGTCAAATGGCTTTTATAAAATGCGGTTGCCACCCAAAAATGGTTGGGAACCACTGACCTAAACCTATCACTCAGTAACCTGGAAATTAACACAATTTCAGTCACTGTTGAGGTACCAATCCTTGAAGCGTTGTTAATGGGATCATATCCCAGCTGGGATACTCTCCATCCTGCTATCCCGTTTGTGTTAGTAAGAACTTGGTCCAGGCCAGAGTTTGAAGTAATGTACTACATTTGGCACGTGAAGTAGCATTTAATGTTTTTCAAGTATATATATTATATATATATATATATATATATATATATATATATATATATATATATATATATATATATATATATATATATATATATATAAAATATATAAACTCACTCTAACCTGAACAACTAACATAAAAAGCTTTAAATAAATCCTACCAAGTTAATAACTAACTTCAAAACGTATCAGAAAGCTAGATACATTACTTAACCCTAGCCTGAAAACTAACTAAAAAAGTTTAACCAATAGCAGTAGAAATAACCTGATAACGAATTAACCTATTATACACTTATCTGATAAAGAATCAACCCGTACAATAACCTGATGAAGAATCAACCCATAAAATAATCTGATAACGAATAACCCATACTATAACCTGATAACAAGTCAACCAGCACACTAACCTGAGTTACAGAAGTTGTGACATGAGACGGCAGATGAAAGAGATTCCTAGTTCATACAATCAATTTTAGGAACTCATAATTCATAACTAAAAAATCGCGTTTCTAGTCCCTTTCTTCTACATATATAAATAATACATCTGCATATATTTGTTTCGATTAAAATATATTGTGCAATAAAACACAGTTAAAGGTGACGTATTTTTCAAAAAAAAAGTTTTAAAAAATCAAGTTGATCATTTACGAATTCCACATTAATCTAAAAAAATAAACATTTTTTATGTGTAGCATTATACAGCGGCGTAGCGTGGGTATGTGCCGCCCGGGGCAGAAACCATCTTTGCCGCCCCTCCCCACTTTCCGGAACAAAATAAGTTGATGCTATAAATTATAAAAATTTCTTCATAAGATTGCTACATATTCGCTTTGGTTGACATAATTTGCTCTCTCGTTCTTTGAATGAAAAGTTTGATCAAAATTAAATGGTATCCTCAACAAATTTTAGAAAAAGGCAAAGCATACTTTAAGTATTCCATTAGATTCTCTGTAAGAAGCTTCTGCAAAGCATTTTAGCAATATAATTTTGGGCCACTTTGTCTTCATAAGTACGTGTCCAGAAAGTGCATAATGAAAGAAGTAAAAAAAAATAATTGAATAGCATAATATGTCAACGTGACAAGGAAGTTCCTGTGTCTATCCGTATATTTAGCCCTTCGTCTGCCTTTGTCAGTTTTTTTAAATATAGATTTCAAAGTTACCTCAAAATGGCTCCATGTTATATTCACTGTTTTGTATCCTGAAGTCGGTTTAATGCCTTGACTATAGCAGCAATTAGATTTTTCTAATTGTGTGTGGACATGGAAAAGAATGCGTAACACCATTTGGAAAGTTTGTTTCAGTTGGAGCAACACGTAAATAAATCAGATTTAAGAAACTGTTTGAGCAAGATTTGACATTGAGATGTATGTCATTTATGCTCTCTTGAACTCTTGTATATTTATATACATTAAGTCTAAGTATGTTGATAAATTTATTTAGGTTGTTGGAATTTAACGGGAACAGCCATTTTCGCTTCTACAAGATGAGTGACAGACAAATTTGAATCAAGTACAGGTACCTGCAATATAGCGTCATGTTTTATACTATTTCAGCCCTTAGTTGTTTTTTTTCAGATCAGTACCATTAGTATCATGAGAATTTAGATTCGTTATGGGGTTTAAAGTTTTGTCTTTAGAAACGTTCGCGTATTTTAATATGGGTCCATATTTATTTTTTAACCGTTTCCTTGATTTTATTTTATTTTATTCAAATTTATTTTAACTATTTTCAATTTACAAGCTAATTAACAGTTAGGAATTTGCCACCTCTCAAAAAAGTGCCGCCCAGAGCATTTTGCATGGCTCGTGTTTAAACTTGATAGGGTACATCAATTTACATTTCTACAACGTCTGTCAAATTTGAAGAATAAAATAAGTAACCAGAAGCTCAGTATCATGTTCTCATACTACTTAAGCCTTTTGGTTATTCAGTACAGTAGCATAAGTATCAGAATAATGTATATCCAATATTGATTTTGAATTTTCGGAAGTGGAAAAGTTTACATGTTTTAACTTAGTTCCTTTATTAATTTTCTCAATTTCTTATTTTGTTATTATTTTATTTTGATAAAAATTTGCACTGTATTTAAATGTTCATTCTTAGAAGCTAATTAACAACGAGGAAAATGCCGCCCCTCAAAAAGTGCCACCGTGGGAAATTTGCCCCCTTGCCCCCTCTCGCTACGCCACTGACATTATATGTAAAGATAGAAAGGGAACCATTATTTTATTTTTTAAAACACGTTGTTTTGTTGGGGGAGCGTTAAGTTTTAAAATGTTGATTTATCTTTTTTTTTAAAGTTCGATTTCATTTTGATAAAATTATCTAAATTCGTTGTCATGATTTTAGCTTGAGACTCCCCGCAATGTCGCCAGCTATTATTGAACAGATTTACCAAATCATATGCTGATGTAGAAATAATGTCCGAGCTGTGTGCGCAAACATAAATAACTAAGTAACGGGTTAATGGGATTCAATATAAGCATTAGCTTACGCCCGATGATGTTTGGTGCACTTGGTGCGTTCATTAACCTCACGCAGGGAACGCCCCATTCACTCGTGCCGGCAGTGCAAAACGATATTTTTTAAAAAAATATTTTATAATAAATATTTTAAAAACTATAAAAAGTTATTAAAGTACAAACTTCAATTTCTGCATGTTAAAAATGTATGTCTGCAATATTCTACAATGCTTTTTAGTGAATATAATGTGTTCATTGATAACAACTAGAATACTGTTAGAAGCAAGGCTGACGACCTTAGGCAGCTACGAGCTACAACCAATGTCTCCTTGGACAGCTTTCACCAATGTCTCGTCCCTGGACAGCTACCATCAATGTCTCGCCATAGACAGCTACCATCAATGTCTCGCCATAGACAGCTACCATCAATGTCTCATCATAGACAGCTATCATCAATGTCTTATCATAGACAGCTACCATCAATGTCTCGTCCTTGGACAGATACCATCAATGTCTCGCCATAGACAGCTACCATCAATGTCTCATCATAGACAGCTACCATCAATGTCTCATCATAGACAGCTACCATCAATGTCTCATCATAGACAGCTATCATCAATGTCTTATCATAGACAGCTACCATCAATGTCTCGTCCTTGGACAGATACCATCAATGTCTCGCCATAGACAGCTACCATCAATGTCTCATCATAGACAGCTACCATCAATGTCTCATCATAGACAGCTACCATCAATGTCTCATCATAGACAGCTATCATCAATGTCTTATCATAGACAGCTACCATCAATGCCTCATCATAGACAGCTACCATCAATGTCTCGTCCTTGGACAGATACCATCAATGCCTCGTCATAGACAGCTACCATCAATGTCTCATCATAGACAGCTATCATCAATGTCTCATCATAGACACCTACCATCAATGTCTCGTCCTTGGACAGATACCATCAATGCCTCGTCATAGACAGCTACCATCAATGTCTCATCATAGACAGCTATCATCAATGCCTCATCATAGACAGCTACCATCAATGTCTCGTCCTTGGACAGATACCATCAATGCCTCGTCATAGACAGCTACCATCAATGTCTCATCATAGACACCTACCATCAATGTCTCGTCTAACTTTTAAAGTTTTTTTTTAAATTCCCTCCACATTTAGAAAGTAAAGTCATCTTTAAATTGTCGAAGAGTACTTTCAAAGTCATCCAATGGTTCGAGTCGTTACCATAATACTAGACTACCTTTGACAAGAACTTTTAAAGTCATCCAATGTTTCAAGCACTTACCTGGGTACCAAATTATCTTTGACAAGTACTCTCAAAATCATCCGAAATGTCATGTACTTACAATTGTACTAGTCTATCTTTTACAATTACTCTTAATGTCACCGACCCTTGACAAGTACAGCCAATTTAACCCAGATCTCTGTGATGGAAAAAAATATCATCATCAATACCAGCTACGTAATGCCCCATTCCATCTGTTCAGTCACCTGTCTTTTTTTTTGCCGCGTTCAATCAAGAGCTTCAGATCTCAAGTGTTATTTTTTTAAAATGACACGCCTGGTTGATTTCTATGGCATTTGTTATCGGGACACCTTGAATGCCATGGCATGTCCTGTAAAGAGGTACAGAACAATGAAAGCTGACGTCACGTACGTACGCAGAGAATTGATTTATGGCGATATGTAACTTAATCGATGGTTGATTATAAAGCATGTTTCAACTTACATAAAAATCGATCACTGTGTGTTTCATGGTGCGATCAGCACCTGATGTACATTTTTATGTCTGACTAGAGAACATGTTTGTTCTATTTTTATTTCTAAAAATCTCTGTTAAAAAAATGTGTTGAAGATAATGTCTTCAGCTATTCTGACACAGTAACGAAACAATTACGTTTTTGATTTTTAAAAAAAAACCATTAAATAAAAAAATAAAAAAATATTAAAAAATTTTTTTTTAAATAAATAAAACGCCGAAAATATAATATTCCTTTTAACGGCTGGATTGTAAAAACGATTTTTATGAAGTTTCAGATATTTCCGATTATTCATTTCATAATAGAACACTTAAGGTTGAAAAAAAACGCTAGCGCGTTTAACTATTAGATTTAGATGACCCTAAACGTGCATTCAACTTTTAAACAAAGATGACACTAGATCCCATGTAACTATGGATGCGGTGGTCGAGTGGCAGCGCGCTCGACTGGCGTACCGATGGTCACGGGTTCGAATCCATGTGAAGGCAAGGATTTGTTCCCGGAGCGTAGGGCGTCCCTGAGTCACCCAGCTTCGAATGGCCACCTAACACTAGTTAGGCGGCTGGGTAATGCGTGGAACCCACAAAGCCGTGGCCTGTGAACGCTGCATCACTTGCCAACAGCTCATCTGTCATGGTCTTTGTATATATTATAAATAAATACAAAAGTTAAGTTAAATCTATTGGTATGAAATGTTGAGATATCAGTTTGAAATAATTGTCCGAAATTGTAAATAGAAACACATGATATTTCACGGACGCTCTCCGACTCAAGCAAGGTATTAGATATTAAGATGCAAAATATAAAATAAAGAAACACAAAAACACCCCAAAAAAAAACAAAAAAATTTGAAGAATAATATCTAGTACTATGTTGTAAAAAAAAAGACTTAGGGGCTGTCCATAAAGTACGTCATGCTATTTTTGACCATTTTTATTCACCCATCCCTCCTGTCACAAACTGTCACAAATCTCGGACCCCACCCCCCCCAAATTACGTCACACTTTGGAACAAAATGTTGTTTTTTAATTAACAAAATAATTAAAATTTGATATAAAACACCATGACGTAACACATGGCTGGACCCCCCTACCTCCTGTCACAAACTGTCACACTTTCTTACATCCCCTCCCCCCCGGAGCGTGTCGTACTTTATGGACGGCCCTTTAAGTACAGAGCAGAAAGAATGGGTATTCGTTAAGCCTAAGAGATAATATTCCAGTGACATACAAGCCAACTGTGGCGCAATCAAGGGCTAGCATCGAGGGGTGCACAACCAAAGAAAGATTATGTGTGCTTATATGTATGTTTTTATGTGCGAATACGTTTATATATGTAATTGTGCATACACCTATGTTTCTAAGTGTGCATTTATGTATGTGTGCATGTAGGTTTGTATGTTTGCTGGCATGTATGTCTGTTTGCATGAAAACTGGCTGACAAGCAGACAGACACATACGCGTGTACGTATACAGAACACATTCCAGTATTTACTCTATTTTTACCCACACCGACAAACACACAGGCACACAAAGACATATCCCACCCCGAGTCACATACACAAAACATATAGCCCATCCCCAGTCACATACACAAAACACATATCCCACCCCCAGTAACATACACACAAACGTGTTTATCTAATAACCTGTTTTAATATGACCTGGTTTTGTCAATATTTTACTAGTGTTGGACATCCAAGATCAACATTTGTCTTGCATTGTGCAGGGGACTATCAATATCTGAAAGTCTGAAGCACGCTTATGAATTTTTTTTTAAAGAAAAGGTTTTCCTTCAAAATTTTTAACCCAGCCTCAGCTGATGAAAATTTCTATACATTAATTTTTTATCAAGAAAATACATGTTCTCAAAATTCGACCCACTTTGTGTTGTTGAGCCTTCTCGTCCATGAGGGGCATCCACCGATCATCGTCGGCGTCTGAGATTCCTCCAAGGGCATAGGCCACCTCCAGGCATCTCTATCCTAGGCCAGCTTCTCCAGAATCTTCCATTCACGGCCAATTCTCTTGGTGTCTGCCTCCAACTCTAGGCGCCAAGTGTTTCTTCACCTGGGTTGCCAAAAATAGCGTTTGGCCACCCCTGAGCCACCAACGAAGCTGACAAGAGCTCCCATGGCTGCGTTTCGCTGGCCCTTGTCTTAAATAAATAACCTTATAAATATTTATGTTTGTTGATATTTTTAATTTACATCTTTAAATGATGTGAAGCCATTGTATTTAATACATCAAATAATTGACATACATTAATGTATTTTATTTACAAGTAGAAGTTAAAGAAGTGCATATCTTTGGAATAGTTTAAACATTTGTTGTTTAAAAAAATAATATTTTGGAGCGTTCATGTGACCCAGATTACACTTTGGTTGGTGCCTTCAATGTTTTTCTTAGGGTAAAACTACTGGCTGAGATGTTTTTTATTTTAAATTGTGAGAAATAGAGATTGATACATGCATCGGTGAGAGATCAAATAGCAAACAGACCATGAGAGAGAGGGAGAGAGAGAGAGTGGGGAGAGAGAGGTGAAAGAGTGAGGGAAAGAGAGGTAGAGAGAAAAGGGGGAAAGAGAGAGGGGATAGTGAGAGAGGGGAAGAGAGAGGAGGAGGAGAGAGAAATTGGGGATAGAGGGCGAGAGAGAGAGAGAAGGGAGAGAGAGGGGGAAATAGACAAAAAGAGAGAGAAATAAACAACATGTGTTGGAGGGAGGTGGGTAAAAAATTCATAAAAACGAATTAGTAAAGATATATAACATTAATTTTTTTGTTAGTGTTAACTTTGTTTGAGCTAATCCCAGAAGGCAGACTAAGTTACAAATCTGTTCTTTCCCCTCCCCCCCCCCTTAAACCACGACCTTAAAGTAAAGTGCATAGCAGTTATTGATGTGAAACGCCACTTAAAACTGTCAACATTCACAGGGTAATGGCGGCACTTCCGTATTTTGACGTCAGCAGACCGCGTCTAGAAGTTCCGTCATTAACATTTGAATTATGGGTAGCGTTTAGTGGCCACGTCATGCTGTCATCAATTGAGCGGGTAACTGAGCCAACGGACTCCTGCTGTCAGAAATACTTTTTTAAGTTGGATCAAAGGAAAAGTTTGAAAAAAATCAAAAATCAATTTTGTTATATTTTAACTCAATAGACCTTGTCATAATATGGCGGAAATCTATTAATAGAAATATTGGGTTTTTTTTTGGGGGGGGGGACAAGTTTCATAAAAAATTAAATAAAAGAAGAGTCAATATGTAAATGTAGGTATATTGAGAAGGAAGCTATCTGTTAATTTTTTTCGTTAATTTAAGACAGCTTATTGGCATTGAACAAGAAAAAAAGCAATTTCGTAATTTTAGCTAACAATTTTGAGAACTTATTGATTCGACTGTATTTAGGCTTCAAAACATTGTTCCACTAAAATGTAATCTAAAAATATAACATTTCTCAATGAGTTATGACGTTTTCCGGTTTTAGAAATGACAAGCCCTATATATTCCTATGGCAACTAGCATAGTTCATTAAGATACAATGTAATCCTATATAATAAAAGGCAAATTTCTGTCCGTTCTGTCCCTTCATCTATAGCGATTGGTCCCTCAAACACATATGACTGCTACAGCCAATCACTAGCGGAGAAAAATTTACATATTACGCGGCGGTTCAAAACGAGTTATTTTTGGTGCAGTTTTTTTGTCATAATTCAGTATGTTGTTGCCATCTTGAAGTGATGCCTGCCGCTTATTCCTACGACAATTCTATTAAATGCTTTTTCCTTGATGGTCCTGGGGGTAGTGTCAAGCGTTTTAAGTGTTGTTTGTTTTTTGTTGCTGTTGTTGTTGTAGTTGTTGTTTTGTTGTTGTTGTTTTGTTGTTGTTGTTTTGTTGTTTTTGTTTTGTTTTTGTTGCTGTTGTTGTTTTGTTGTTGCTTTGTTGTTTTTGTTTTGCTGTTGTTGTTGTTTCTGTTTTGTTGTTGTTGTTTTTGTTTTTGTTGCTGTTGTTTTTTGTTGTTGTTTTTGCTGTTGTTGTTGCTGTTGTTGCTGTTGTTGTTTTTGTTGTTTTTGTTGTTGTTGTTGTCCATATCACTTGCCCTGCGACGACAATGTCATGCAAACGCTTCAGCATAACAACTACCAAAACATAGCGTCCATGAACTTCACAGGTCACCCTACACTTATTCCCGTCCTTGGGCGGGCTTTATTACTAGTAATATATGTTTCTAAGGGATGATGTCTCAATGGTTCATTGAAAACCAAATGCCTTTGTATGTGCGTTTATGTGTATGGTTTGAGGGGTTTCCTTTTCGTTTGGGGTTAATTTAAATCACAAAGAGTTTTACTTCATACATAAAACAAAATGCAGTATAAACTCGTTCTATAGCCCGTTCGTTCATAAGTCGACCCCTCAACTTTTGGACTTTTGGGAACGCGGCGGTCGAGTGGCAGCGCACTGGACTGTCGTACCGATGGTCACGGGTTCGAATCCGTGTGAAGGCAAGGGTCCCTGAGTCACCCCGCTCCGAATGGGTACCTAACACTACATGTAGTTAGGCGGCTGGGTAATGCGTGGAACCCACAAAGGCCTGGCCTGTGAATGCTTCATCACTTGCCAACAGATCATCTGTCATGGTCTGTGGACGCAACTATCTTCTGCACAGAAGGAGCGTCTGTATAGATAAGATAAGAGAAAAGTATTAAGAGTGTATAACCCACTCGCAAGCCGACCCCCCCCCCAAAAAAAAATAATAGGACAGCTTAAACAATATGGTACTCATTTTTTAAAAACTACAAGCTAAATCAGTCACTATGATTGTTTATTTTGTACAGCCTATCTTTGTCTTTGTGCGGTCTGTTAGACAAGAGTTACTTTTTTTTAAATTTCTTTGGTAAACAGTGACAAAAGCGCATACATTGAAATTCGTTGTTGAAAATAAAATTTGTAAAAAAAATTATTAAAACATTCACAAAAATAAATAAAGTGATTAAATAAGGTAAGTGCATATGTTTAATAATATATTATCGTTTGTGGTGGAGCAGTCGAATCTTGTAGAATGTAGAAAAGGACCTTCATGATCTACAATAGCAACACCGATATTTAATATCCATGCAGAAATTACCTATGACCCTCTCTTAATCTCTTAAGCCGATCCCCCAACTTTTTCCCCTGGATTTTGTCCAAAAAATGTCGGTTTCAGAACGAGTATACACGGTATTTAAAAAATACGTACAACACCGCATTAATTAAAAAAGAAAAATGAACAACCCATCGTAAAATCACGGATAAACCTAAA
Source organism: Ampullaceana balthica (assembly GCA_944989445.1). NCBI lineage: Eukaryota > Metazoa > Mollusca > Gastropoda > Lymnaeidae > Ampullaceana > Ampullaceana balthica. The sequence goes on from CALYLW010000398.1 coordinate 354,143, forward strand.
TTTAGCTTTTTTTCTATCAAATATGATCCGTCCATAGGTCAGTAACTTTGGGCAAAGTAGCCATCACTTTAACTGGGCATCACAAACAAAACCAACTATGCAACAACTTTTCCAAAAAGATTCGAAACAGCTTACACTCGTGCCAAGCATTCTAACTGAAACCGTTCACACTCTAGTTAAACATTCTATTTTAAAAAGGTTACACTCTAGTCAAACATTCTATTTGAAACACCTCACAGTCTAGTCAAACATTCTAACTCAATCAGCTTGAAATCTAGTCTATTATTCTAACTAGAGTCAGACTATTTCATTGAAACATTCTATTTGAAACACCTCACAGTCTAGTCAAACATTCTAACTCAATCAGCTTGAAATCTAGTCTATTATTCTAACTAGAGTCAGACTATTTCATTGAAACATTCTATTTGAAACACCTCACAGTCTAGTCAAACATTCTAACTCAATCAGCTTGAAATCCAGTCTATTATTCTAACTAGAGTCAGACTATTTCATTGAAACAGTTTTTTTAATAACTAAATTATTATTGTGTGTACTTGTGTTTAGGAGAAGTTGAGAAGTTCCAAAACTATCAATGAATAACGAACGCTACATAGAATGTGAACAAACTATAGAACTACATACCCCGAATTTGTTAAAATCTGTTTACAAAATCAAACGTAAAAACCTGAAATTTTTCATCGACCTCAACTTAGACCATTGTCGTAAAATGCCACTGCCATTAACGTCCATTGGAAACAAAGCCCAATTGAAGAAAAAAAACGCAACTTGACCATTACTTGAACGCGGGAGACATCCTAAGCGCATGTCTTTCCTTTTGATTATAAAATTTGCAGAGTAAAAAAATAAATAATTTTCTATAGTTAAAAGCTTAGAAGTTCTGGCACATTAAACAATAAAAATTCTTTTATAACTTTGTGAAAGGTGTTACATTAACCCTATTTTCGGATTTTTTGTTTTATACCAACCAAGATCAATTATTTTCAAAACTCAATTCTCGAGCCCTGGGTTTGAGTACGGTATGTCCGTAGTTAAAAGCCTCTTGTATTGTTTATACCAGCTTGTAAAAACTGGATTTTTTTTTGTTACCCTCAGCCCTACGGACAAAGATTGTTCATTGAGGCGAGATTTCGATTATGAGTATGAGAGATCGAGTAACGAGGTTGCATGAATTGAGCGAATCGATTCTGTAATCGAGCATGGATACATCAGTTCGATACCACGTCACTTTCCGCTAACGAGCGAGAGGTCAATATTGAGATAAATTATTTAGATCGCAATATCGACTAGTCCGCTCCGGACTTGGCTTTTTGGGATTGCATAACAACAGCGTTTTCAAAAGTGCAAGTTTTATCAACTTGATTGAAAGTGAAAATGAAATAATGATTTCATTGCGCCATTAACAATTGGATCGTTTAGGAATACAACATTTTTTATTATACTGCATTGCATATTTACATCGGCATATGAAATCAGGCTGCAGATTTATTTTTAAAAAAAGTAAATTTTAATCATCGTAGAGTTTAGGTCAACTTCAGATTCATCTGTTAGTGTGATAACTGCGAATTAATCTGAGCTGCAACACTTCATACAACTGAAGAACTCAAGGGAAGAAACGGCTATGTGACATTTTTGTAGTTTTGAGATATTCAAGTTTTAAAGATAAAAAAAAATTATTATCATTTATTAACTAAATACATTTGGATTTTCCATAGGGTAAGGGACTTTCTAATTTCATAATCCTCTTTAAGAACATTCTATTTTGACCCCTTATCAGATAATAGGGGATAACTAAACAAAATTCGAAACCGTCACAAAGTCGGGTTTTTTTTTCTTCCTTGAGGTCGTCAAATGCACCAAGAGATTAAATGTCGCTTTTCTGTAAAAGTTATACAACTTTAACAATTTATTTACGTTTCATTTCATCTTCAGCGAGGCTGTGATGAGGAAAAAGTATGAAAATAAATAGACAATCTCACGACGGTATCAATCGGAAATCGATCGTTCTGTTGAGTGACGTCACTGGTTAGGCTGGCGTAAAACGACGGAAGGACTCCCTGCTGACTGGCGATATAAAGGCGGGAAATCTGTGGCAATCTTGGGACAGTTCATCTCTGGTTTATGGTCTTGGGGCCGCTTAACTCCCGGGCCTTAGAGATTTAGAAATTCAATTATTCATTGATTAGGGAAGATTTACGCTAGAATTTGAAAACGAATTTAGTTGCTGCAAGGACAGACTCTTCTGACACATGTTAAAGTCTGTTATTTTCTCGGATATATTCAATTTGAGATCATTTTAATTCATTAAAATGTTTTTAACTGCGGTGTTATTATATGAAGTCATTCGCATAGTGTTAATCATATTTCAAACATGATTTAACAAAGAATCGAATATAAAAACTAAAGAAATCATTAGTCAATCTCTACTGTGACTTTCATAAGTGTTCCGTGTTTTTAAAATAATTGATTTCAAATAGTTTTTAGTCGATTTTAAAACTCATTTGATTAACACAAGTGGATAGAAAATTATAAAAGTGTGAATTTAATAAATCTAATAATATAAAAGTTCAAATTATTTAAAATTGAATCAAAGTCTTCATAAATTGTTTCTCTTTAAAAAAGTAAAGTTACTTAAATGATTTAAACTATTGCGTCCTTAACACGCAATTTATTCACATTGATGCAACACATTATTGCTTTTATTTAGAGCGGTCTTGAATCAATCTTTCTTGCTCCGTGGTTAATCGTTACATTAAGAATGGTATAACACCTGGGAGGTGTGTGCTCAATAAACTACTCCTTTGTTAAACATAATGTCACAGAATTAATAGAAGCGATGAAGACAATCTGTCAACGACTGTTGTATCTATGGATTATTATTTTACTAATTTCAATTCAGCGTAAGTGTTTAATAAATTTATGGTCATAGTTTCATTAAAAAAAATGTTTTATACTTAATGCACTTTCACATAAAAATATTGGGCTAGGCTCTTCAATAAATATTTAAAATAAATCATTGGCTCAGCTCTCTAGCTTCCAGTTTTACGTAATAAATTGGCTCAACTGTCTGATTTCATATTTGATATAAATCAATTGGCTCAGCTCTCTAGTTTCCAGCTTTACATAATAGATTGGCTCAGCTGTCTCACTTGCTCTTTCGACCCATTTGAACTAAAAAAAAATCAATGGCTGCGCTGTCTCGCCAGAAACTTAACAAGAGATCAATTGAGATATGATGTCACTCTTGATCTTTTACATGAACTCATAATAATATGCTTTAATCATTTTATTATTTTTAAAAAAATCTGATTGACACTAACAATTGAAAATATTCTTTTTTTAAATAGACGTGAAGAAATTGAGATATGTGCCAAATATAAGTTTAGAATTTGATATTAACTAAAGGGAAAATTATTTATTTTATATTTTATGAATTTTTGAAAAACAACAAAACTCATTGAACAGTCTTTCTTTGAGTAATGTATTTAAAGAAATTTTTAAGTAAATATATATAATTTCTTACTACATATGTACTTAAAATGTGTATTTTATGATCTTTAGTTTAAAACTTGTATAAGTTATGTTCTTATTTGATAGATGATAACGGCAAAGGCTTCTTTTCTAAGTAAATAGCTATACATATAAAAGTGTGACTTTAAAAATTCAATGACATTTTTGTTCATTATTCTCTAATTAGTGACTGACGGCTGCATGCGAATAGAGGACAATTATGTGTACTGTGTACCTAGCGTGAACAGAACCACTGCAGCCTTGACCTGTGACCTGATGGGTTACAGGTTACTCCAGCCAAGGTCAAAGAGCGATTTTGACAAGTGGGCAAGTTACCTGTCGTCAATCCAAGTAGCTGGAGTATGGGTTGGAGCACAATACAACAGAACTTACGATGGTCAGTTTAATACAACAAAACTTACAATGGTCAGTTTAATACAACAAAATTTACAATGGTCAGTTTAATGCAACAAAACTTAAATTAGTCAGTTTAAATCAACAAAAGCCACAAAGTTCAGTTTAATACAACAAAACTTATAATAGTCAGTTTATTAAAAAAAAACTTACAATGGACAATTGAACACAATACCTTCAATGGCCACTTAAAACACTAATGTCCTAAACACGGCCACACGTATGCCCTCCACGCGGTGCACCGATCTGTAACACCAGATGGCGAGATATGATGGTGAACTCCGAATGAGTAGCATCTTAATGTCTTTGTGGCCACGTCGAACTTTAAACCGTTGCGGTAATGGCGAGTCTCTGCTTTGTCTAGTAATAATCAAGTTACTTAATATTTCCTCATTGTTTAGATTAGATCCTTTATTAATATTAAAAATGCAAAACACAAAAGCCAATTGTGTAATCAAAATAATAAATGAAAACTTTATTAATTAACTAACACAAAAATATACGCATCGGCTGTTACGTATTTAACGACGTTATGTGTTCAAGTTATGAAGTTCATGAAGTCACGTGATTTTTAACACATTTGTTTTTCTAATTGAAGATTTCGTCTGGGATGGGACGAATTCCCCTGTTACATCATCCTACTTTAGAAGTACCTCAACGACGAAAACTTGCATTAGCTACGAAGAAGGAACGTTGCTACTCTTGTTATCTTTGAGTTTCATGTTTGAGTCACGTGATTGTAAGGAGATGAAAGGTGAGTGTGACCTTAATTTGTGGTCAAGTAATGGTTAGTGGGACATTAATTGGTGGTCAAGTAATGGTCGATGGGACCTTAATTGGTGGTCAAGTAATGGTCGATGGGACCTTAATTGGTGGTCAAGTAATGGTCGATGGGACCTTAATTGGTGGTCAAGCAATGCTTAATGCTGTCTTCATTTGTGGTCAAGTAATGGTTAGTGGGACATTAATTGGTGGTCAAGTAATGGTCGATGGGACCTTAATTGGTGGTCAAGTAATGGTCGATGGGACCTTAATTGGTGGTCAAGTAATGGTCGATGGGACCTTAATTGGTGGTCAAGCAATGGTTAGTGGAACCTTAATTGGTGGTCAAGTAATGGTTAGTGGGACCTTAATTGGTGGTCAAGTAATGGTCGATGGGACCTTAATTGGTGGTCAGGTAATGTTCGATTGGACCTTAATTGGTGGTCTACTTATGTTTAGAGGGACCTTAATTTTTGAGTAGTTATTGATTTTGGGACCTTAATTTGTGGTCAAGTAATGGTTGGTGGGAACTTAAAAACAAAAACCAACACGAATAAGTTTAGATGTTAACTGAAAATGAGTTTGGACTAAACGAATGTAGATTTAAATGTAAAGTGTTCATTGAATGATGGTGAGCAGGCGTAATTTGAAGGAAGATGAAATGTTAATATATAATAGGATTATAAACATATTGGAGGCGTATTTTGCATCAAATGACATTGTATTATATTTTTATACGTAAAACTACAATATAAAATCAAAACAATAAATCCAAAATTAAATTCGGAGAGCTTACACTGTATTCAGGCGGTTCATACTAAATGAAGTTACTGCATACTAAACCCAGGTACTTCATACTAAATTCATGTAGTTTATAGTAAATATAGTTAATTTATACTAATTTTTTATTATTACACGCTTTTATTTAAGTCACAATGTTTGTATGTTGTATCCATCCACCCTTCCTTCCATCCTTCCTTCAAAACTTGAAACGTAAAATTATACCACTTCTGATGGTCCTAGAGATCTAAAAATTTTACCACAGATAGATCTTGGATGACAATGCATTGTATCAAAATTTCAGATCGATCGAATGTACCGTATTGAAATTATTGCACTTTTAGTTTTTAGTTTTTGTCTATATAAAATATTATCACTTGCGTCAATGAACCATGCCTCCATTCGCCCTAGAGGGATACAATTATATTATTATAACTTTAAAAAGTACTATCACCATCAAGTCTTGCTGGCCGAAATATAAGCGTGATCGATTGCCGACATGGGGGTACGAGGTTCAATTTTCAGTTATGGGAAAATGTGTTTTTTTTGGTATTATACATATTTAGTGCAATTTCTATATGTAAATAAAAGCGTGTCCTTTTTAAAAAAAGATTTTGTATACATTTAACTTATTGTTATTATTATTACACGCCTTTATTACACGCTTTTATTTAAGTCACACTGTTTGTATGTTGTATTTTCCATCCCTCCGTCAAATCTTGTAACGTAAAATTAAACCACTTTTGATGATCCTAGAGATCTCAAAATTTTACAACAGATAATCCTTGGATGACAATGCATTGTAGCAAAATTTCAGATCGATCAAATTTACCGTAATTAAATTAATGCAATTTTAGTTTATCTCAATATAAGCATCTGTATCCGTCTACTATTGTTGACTGTCACGTGCGTTCCTCTGAGTTCAACCTGTGACCTCATCCCCGTGGTATTAAAACGTTGGGCGGGGGCTTATGGGGTGTTTGGTAAAATAAAGAGAGGTAAAGAAGATTTTTAAAAAACACGTTTTTATAAGTGGACTAAAAGGTAGAAAATAAATTAAAGCTTATAAGCTCCAGTACTTTGATTTAATATGACTAAAAACGTGGGGCGGGCGCTTATGAGGTTTAACATATGCAGTTCACTCATTCTCTCACTGATAGATCTCTCTTTTGCCTTCTAAATTATAAATCTTTAATTTTTATACCAAACACCTATCTTTGTGTTGTATTTCTAAATTCGAATGGGATTTTGAAGCACCCGCTCCACGTTTTTAGTCATATTAATTTTAAACGTTTTGAGAGTAAAAAGTAAAAAATAAAATGCTTTAAAAAATCTTTTTAAAAAAAAGGAAACGCTTTTTATTGACGTATAGAAAATGCACTAAAAAGAAGAAAATACAAATTTTCAATGATTACAGGTGAAATCCGTGAACCTATCAACTACACATAAAAGTGTGGGGCGCTCATCACAACTCTCTATCATGTACAGGGCTGTGAAACATAAATACAAATTTGTATGAATATTAATAAACATGAAAAGTTTCCCAACTTGGATCATATAATGATACTATCATATTAATTAGAAGCGCCCCACGCTTTTATGTGCAGTGGATAGGTTCACGGATTTCACCTGTAATCATAGAAAATTTTTATTTTCTTCTTTTTATTGCACTTTCTATATGTAATTAAAAGCGTTTCCTTTTTAAAAAAAGATTTAAAAAAAAAGATTTTATTGTTAATTAATTTACACAATTGTGTATTCATTCGTACAAGTTAACTTAACAAACCAAACGAACTTCAAAAAGATCCTTTCATATTAGGTTGTAGTTTTTTAAAAAGTAATGGAATCCTGACCTTTCTATTGCAAAAAATCGATTGCGTGTTTCCTGATACTCGAGTACGTGCTCCCTGATACTCGATACGTGTTTCCTGATACCAGTGACCGAAAAGTACATCCTCGTCACAAAAGAAAGTCTCTATAATAATTTTTTTTCTCCTCCTCACGCTCCACGGATCATCGTTTAATAATAGCAACATTGTACCGCGCACTCTGTTCTCCTGCATCGATGAAAGCTTTGACTGGGTCAGGGAAATAGTGTAGAGCAAAGAGTCTCAAACCGAAACCGCAAAGGGGTTGAAAATACTAGAAGCTCGTTATGTCGTGAATATGATCCCGATGAAGTGTAAACAAAACAGTCACTTGTTCAAAGTAAGCTAGATACAAATTTCAGAAATATTTTTTCCTTTTGAAATTTTATTTAGTGGAGAAAATTTAGTACATTATACGAATAGTTTCAGAACCATTCATCTAATTATGAGCCTTTAGTTAACTATTGACGCTTGCAATGTTACAATCAACGTACATAATTTGCAATGTATGTCGCGTCCCGTCTGTCCTGTCCGTGACGCTACTAATTTTAGAAAGCAGCGCTCCAAATTACTGCACCAAAAAAATAATTCTTTTCGAACGTCCGCATAAAATTATTCAATAGGGAAATAAATGAATAAAATTTAAAAAATAAAAATAAATGAAAGTTCTGTATTAGTATTACGTTTTTTAAAAAATCTGATGTGTATTTATTTTAAAAACTTCCGTCATTTTTGATGGGGGATACACTAGTACTCATATAAATATGATTCTTAAACTCTAGCTGCCAGGGGCTAACGTGAAGAGACGTTCACGAAAGTGAACATTTACTGAAGTGACCCTTGAATGGTTGTGTTTTGGCCATTCATACATATTCCGAGATGGAAAATATTAACCATATACTTCCTTTAATATAAGAGCCTGGTTCCTTATTTTTATGGCATTGAAGTTAAAGGTTTTATATTTTTGTTTCGTAACACTTAGTGTGTAAATATTTTTTTAAAGAATTATTTGAGATCAAAACTGTATTGTACGTATTGACAAAGTATCCACTAAGGAGCCGTCCATAAATGACGTCACGCTATTTTGGTCGATTTTTTACCCCCTCCCCCCCTCGTCACGCGTCGTCACAAAAAGTTAGACCCCCCCATCTAAAAATACGTCACAAGGCTTTGACTCCAAAAAAGACAATCTTATTTTCTATTTGAAAATAAGTATGTTTCAAATCACTTTTATTGTCATTTAAGTATTTATTATTTATTTAGTGAAGATCTACATTGTAATATCGTAATAACACTCGTGAAGCATATTTTAAAAAACGTTTAACCGGCCTTCAGAAAACGAACTGTGTTAACATCCTTAGATTATATTTTAATTTAATGAATAAAAATTAAACATTGACTATTAATCATCACGGTAAACGTCTTTGTTTAGAAAAAAATATTCAAAAATTTTAAAAATGTATTTTTTAAAAATCCCGTAAGAAAGAGTTCGGCGAAGACGGGTAAATAACCTCATCTGGGAGTCAAAAGGGAATTCTGGGGGGTACTGCAGACTCATTTGGGACATATAACATCCACTACAATCCACTATAATATTAAAATACGTCATTTGTACGTGAAAGCTTGGAACATAGCCATTATTGAACTGGTTCCTTCCAGAAAAGGCATTTTTAAAATTTGACAACTATGTAGATTTCTTAGCTACGTACTATAGGAAGACACCTAAATCCACCCTACTTTCATTTTTATTGACACGAGTGACAATAATCTTAATCCACACGACTTGTCTGTATCACGTGTCCTTTCTGTGATATTTAAAATAAATGCCTTAAAAACTGAGCTAAGAAGAAAAGTTGTTTTGTGCTCCTCTCGAAATGCGATGTCAAGAATTTGATGCATTAAATAAAGATAATGAATACTTGGCAACTCTTAAATGGGCTCAATTATCATTATATCTAGAATGGCCAGGGGCGTTTGACGAAAAACCAACCGAACAAATCATATCAAACTTAAAATGTTTATAATTCTATCAAATAGATTCCACCCACACCCTTTTTTTAAAAAAAAGAAAACGGATATTCCGTGTCGTTTTGACTTAAAATATCTACACATAATCCTATTCATATCATTTTTTGACACTTGTCATGCTTGTAAAACTCAACATTAGCATTTTTGTTTGGGGGGGGGGCTGACAACGATCCCCCAAATCCCCGAGTCATGTGAGCAGTACTTAGAGTCTGGGGGTTGGGGGGGGGCATAACGCACACATAAACTTGTATATTTTGGGGTTAACGGGCAAAAAAGTTCGCCCACGGAGCTGCGGTTACATCACAAATGCTTTGATGTCAACATCAAACGACGCAGTGTAAAAATTTCATACGTTATCTTGTGAGTTCTCAAACTTAAGGATTATAATTAGATTTAATTTTCGTCTCTTGATAGCTTACGCCAACCAGCGTCTGATGGCCTACCGACCGGCACATTGAGAAGCCCTGATTTATAATAATTTTTTTAAAAAATTATAAAAAAGTCATTAAATAAATTGTAAGCCACCAAATATTTCAGTGGAAGTTTTATTTAAAGTTACCCTTTTGATGTGACGTCACATTTCTTTAACCCCCCTCCCTCCCCTTCGTCACGCATCGTCACAAAAGTGTGACCCCCCTCCCCCCCCTAGGAGTGTGACGTCATTTATGGACGGTCCCTAAAATCAAATTAGAAATGTAAAAACTGTAAACCAAAAAAAAATTATTTCACTTTTTTATTTATTATTCAGCTTGCTTCAGTTAGGCCAAGATTTAAGTCATGTTAATGCAGTTTCCATTTTTATACATTATTACTGTCGTCGAAATTATATATATATATATATATATATATATATATATATATATATATATATATTTATATATATATATATATAGAGAGAGAGAGAGAGAGAGAGAGAGGGGGGGAGAGATAAAGAGAGAGAGAGATAGATACAGATAGAGAGAGAGAGAGAGTAAAGAGAGAGATAGAGAGATAAAGAGAGAGAGAGATAGAAACAGAGAGAGAGAGAGAGAGAGAGATAGAGAGAACGTTTCAGTCTAATCAAATTTTATCAATTGATTTTTTATTTAATTATCGCAGTTATAATTTAAAATGCATAATTTATGACGATTATATTATTTTTCTTTTCAGATTTTATTTGTGAATATATACCAGGTAAGTACATGTCATGTTAATATCGTTTATTTGTTTCAATGTTATGCTCTGTTTGTCAGCCAATGAGAATGAGTTCCACAAGGAACTGTGCTAGGTCCCTTATTCTTTTTAATCTATATAAATGATTTACCCAACAACATCTCAACAGGTACAAAAGTTAGGTTATTTGCTGATGATTGTAAAATCTATAGAACAATTAAATCAGAGCAAGAGAGCAAAATTTTACAAAAAGACTTAGATGAATTGATAAAATGGGAAACTAACTGGAGTATGTCTTTCCACCCAGAAAAGTGTCAACTGTTAAGAGTAACAAAGAAAAAGAAACAAATAAATTCAAAATATTACATTCATGGAAAAGAACTGACCCTTACTAAAGATGCAAAATACTTAGGAGTCTTAATAAATGAGAAACTATCATGGAATCCCCATGTCAATGAAGTTATTAAAAAATCAAACAAAACCTTAGGCTTTATAAAAAGAAACTTTAACAAATGTAATAGAGATATAAAACTAAAATGCTACCTCACTTTGGTGAGACCTGTACTAGAATATGCATCTTCTGTATGGGACCCATCCACCAAAGAAAACATTGATAAACTATAACAAATTCAAAAAAGAGCTGCCAGATTCATTACTGGAGAATATTCAATACTGACAAGAATAACACCATTAGTTAAATCATTAAACCTTGAAACACTAGAGGATAGAAGAACAAAGAGCAAAGTAGTAATCATACATAAAGCAATTAATTCTAATTTAGAAATACAACACAAAGATAACTTAATACAACCCTCAGATAGACATAAGGATAAAAACACCTTTCTTATTCCGTATGCAAGAACAAACATATACAAATTTTCATTCTTCCCGTCCGGAATTCGGGCGTGGAATGGGTTGCCTGAAGAATCCAGGAAAACCAACACTTTATCAACGTTTAAATCTCTAATAAAAATGCAGGACTAGACACAAACCATATATAAGCGTAGGACGCAATAATCTTCTGTATAGAAGGAGCGTCTGTAAACAGATAAGATAAGATAAGATAAGATAAGAGCTGGCCTCACAGTCATAAGGGAGACTGGTAGACAATGTTTAGCCCAAGTTGCCTCACTGTCAAAAAGAAAATATTTAGCCTTAGGTTAACGTTTTAGATTGCTGCCGTATATTTTTTTGTTGTTGTGTGTATCATCAATTTTATTTCAATTCATCCACAACTTTTGTTGTCTTTCTGCTCGTTTTTCCGTTTGAAGATTCGTCCGATTGAAATCTTGTAACTGAATTTTATTTAAATTGGCTTGAAACTTTCCGCAAGTTCATATCTTAGGTCGAGGCGGATGTAAAGGAAAAACCATGTAACAATTTCTTTGAGATCACAGTAGAAGTTCACTCTGTCTGGCGAGACACAGTTTAAATGAAGCTAATAGAAATAGTTGCTTTTTAATATTTTAGTTCCAAACAATTTTTGTGAGATATTTAAGAAATTATGTGAGCTATCCAGAATGATTTTTAAAAAATAAACAAATCTTCGACATGCAGGCCTATACTTTGTATGTTTTGAGTGTGGGCGCTTGATTTGTCTTTTAATTGTTTTGTTTGAGAAGTCAACAATGTAGATCTGCATTTTTTAGATAACTTATGACATTCTGTTGGATAGGTCAAATATGCAGTTATTTTTTTTAATTACAGATCTAACAACAATCGAACCATCAACAGCTCCAGGTACAACCGAGGCACCAACAACTCAAACATTAACAACTCTACCGACCACAGCTCCAGCTACAACAGCTGCACAAACAACTATACCGACCACAGCTCCAGCTACAACAGCTGCACAAACAACTCTGCCTACCACAGCTCCGGCTACAACAGCTGCACCAACAACTCTACCGACCACAGCTCCGGCTACAACAGCTGCACCAACAACTCTACCGACCACAGCTCCAGCTACATCAGCTGCACCAACAACTCAACCATTAACATCTCTACCGACCATCGCTCAAACTGTAACCGTGCCAACACCTTCAGCTCCCGCGCAAACAACATATCCCTTTACTTCAAACATGACCACCGCAGCAACTCTCTACACCTTATTGTCCACTACCGTCCCCCCAAGCACCAGAACAACAACCAAGTTGACGACAGTGCTATCAAACAACAGCAGCAACTACATCAACACGTCGTCGTCGCTGACCACAATGCTGACCAGCACTTCTTCCCTCGTCACGGTTGTCGACACCTGGGAGGTCTGTTCGTGTGGCTGTCCCCTGAATATCCCCACAGACGTGGTACTGAGGAAAAATTTCGTGGACGAGATTGTCAAAGATATACAAGTTAAACTCTACGTGGATATCGAGGTTAGTACAGTTGTGTATTTCAGTGAATACCCCTCTTCTCTCGCTCTCTCTCTCTCTCTTTTTTTTTCAGGGACGTCTTAGCCTAAGAATTCATTGATTTGAATAGCTGAAAGAAGGAGGGATGTATCAATGTTTTAGTGAAAAAAGTTCAAATTTTTTTTTAAAAATAAATAAATCATTGTCACTTTTATTTGGTTTCCTCATTCATGTTAGCTTATTTATATTATTAGATTTTCATCTAAGTAGTGTTGTTAACACTATCAGACGTTCAACTATTTATGGTTGTTAACAAAATGAGACGTTTATCTATGTGTGTGTGTGTGTGTGGGGGGGGTAACGATATGAAGTAGAGAGGAAAAAAAAACAAAGAAAGGACAGGAAGAAAGATTAACACAATTACTGAACAAAAACACTTTTGTTTTTTTTTGTTGTTGTTGTTGTTGTTTGTTGTTCTTCTTCTTCTTGTTAAGTACTTGAGCACATCTCTCTTCATTTCGTTTCTCTAGATTTTCTCCGTACTACTTAGTTTTCCACAGCGTAGTAAGTGTGATGTAAATATTCAAATTTTATGTCAAGTACAGTTATAGCGCAATTCAGATTTCAAGTCTAATCCTCCTTCTTCCACAACATTGTGAATTGAACAATTCAACTTTCAGACACTTTGAAAGATTATAAATTTAGTCAGCGCTAGTCCTCTTATAATTGTTTTCAGTCTTTGTATAGAGACGTAATAAATGTAAGGACAAAATATGGATGAGACCAGAATCCGGCTCTTAAACGTTCGTTGAGGAAGGCCTTATGCCTGAACGTTCGCTGTTTTGTGACGTCCTGTCAGGCCTTTACGGACCGTTTAAATTATATATAATTTTTGTTCACTTATTTATTTTCTGTAATAAAATTAATAAAGAAATGACTTGAGTACATAAAGATCATAGAAATGATGTACAAAATATTGTAAAATAAAACAGAGGTTAATCACGTTTTCTTTGTTGTGCCTCGTCATTTCCCTAGACCCTGTCGGCCACCGTCAGAAAGAAGACCAGCGCAGACGACACAAAGACCGACAGCACAGACAGTCGGCTGTGTCGGTGTCCTGGTCCTGGCGCTGGTGTTCGGGAGCATCGTCGCCATAGATCTGACCTCCTTCTGCGCCCCTCCGCCCCAAATCAAAGAAAGAAAAATCCACGGACAATCCAGATGTGGGGAAAGATAAAATCTCGTAGCGTCGATCAAAGACTTTCGTCGACGGTGGTCGAGTATTTCAGTTGTCATTGGATGTCAAGACTCTTATGTTATGTTTCAGACGCTCGTTCTATACAGAAGACTATTGCGTCCTACGCCTACCCTCTTCTGTTTCAGAGTACCGCGATGTTTAGTGGAGTCACTGACAGCTCAAGCTGACTGATGTGTTAAGTTATCTTGTAACAAATGTGACTTCTAGTCCTTCCAAAAAAAGTTTATCATTGAGCATCTAGAAGTCATGTGCAATGTTCCGTTTAAGCAGCGCGGCTACGCGGCCGCGCAGATATCTGACAGACAACTCGCAGTAGTTTAGAATTACCCCGCAGCAAATTCGGTAAAATATTGCCCCAAAAATTGATGCTGTACAACTTTGCACTCTAGTTGTTGTTTTTTTTAAAAACTTTGCGCGCGAACCAACGAAACTTAGAGCGAACATTGGTCACGTGTCTTTCAGTCATACGTTAAATACTTTTGAGCACAGGGCCGACCTAAGGCCACTGCAACCTATGCGGTCGCAGTGGGCCCCGCACTTTCATAGGCCCCGCATATCTTAATATTCACTTATTATCCTTATCCCTAACCAGATCAGCCCCGCACAATCCGTTTCGCATACTAAGCCGCACGGGGCCCCGCGATTGTTAAGGCCGGCCCTTTTTGGGCACATTGATTTTTTTTCGACATTTCTACTTTATACGGGCCTCACCCTATAATGTCTCTGAGAGATGTAAGATTACATGAGAAGCCACTTCTTTTGTAGAGGTCTTATTACTCTTTTAAATGGTATGTGCCTACCATGACTGCTTTCAACATTCTGGCTTATGTGTTCGGTTTTTTTTTGGGGGGGGGGTCACCAATGTTTCCTGGGGGGTTCGCCAATGTTTGACTGGGGGGGGGCGTCGCCAATATTCGCTTGGGGGGGGTCGCCATTGTTTGCTGGGGGGTTCGCCAATGTTTGCTGGGGTGATGATTGTTTGTAGGCTGCTCAACGAAGGCCTCGTAGACTGGAGGTTGGAGGGCAATTTGTACAGTTAAAGATTGTCCTGGTCCTCTTGAAAATTTGTTTGGTTCACTGACTGTCCTGGTCCTTTTGAAAACTTATTCCAGTCAGTGATTGTCCTGGTCCTTTTGAAAACTTTTCCCAGTCACTGATTGCTCATGGTGATCATGGAAATTTGTTCCAGTCACCGCCTGTCCTAAACAGGGTCTTTAACTCATCAGCATGTATTTTTACTTTTTAAAAAAATATCTATATATCTTCGTACGTAATATTGAAAAATTGAATATCACTTCCTCTGTCGAATCTCAACGTATTCAACAAGCAGGCCTGAATTAACCTATAGGCAAACAAGGCACGTGCCTTGGGCACCAAGCGTTTGGGGGGCACCACAAGTCCTCAAGAAAAATGTGTGCATTGTCCATAATCGACTAGACGTTAGCAAATCGTAAAATGTAATATTAAATCGTACAGGGGCGGATTAAATGGAAGGCTGATTGGACTAAAGCCAAGGGCCCCCAATGATTTAAGACTAAATTAAGGGACCCCAAACTTATTAAATTGTATAATAAAGTGTCTGGACAGGGCCCCAGCTGGAATTGCAGCCAGGGGCCCCGTGCAATCTTAATCCACCCCTGAAATCGTTTTTAAAGGGACACATTAAAAATGTGGATCTTTACAAAATTGAATTTTCTAGGGTTGCTAGAGTTGTTCAGTCAGTTTGATCCATTTTTAGCATCACACATTGCGAAATAAGGAAATTCTGGGAAAGGAAATCTTTCTTATGTATCCAAAACTATATGTGAAGAACTGATTAAAACTATGTCCCCAAAAGTCCATCAAGTAATTATAGATGAAATAAAGGCTTCCGGTTATATCAGCTTGTTAATACTCGATATTTCACCTATAAATAAGTTAAGCGTTGTTCTTCGATATGTGGTAGATGGAGAGCCCATTGAGCGACTTTCTTGGAGCTGCAAAGTCACACCGGTGAAGGTATGGCTAAGCAAGAGTTGCAGTACTTACGTGAAGTTTGCAATTTTGATTTTGCGTAATGCGTGAAACGCAGCTGTCTTGGTATTACAAGAGCATGCAGAACAAAATTCTAGAGGAAAATTAGTTTTCTATCTACATACCCTGTGCTACCCATTCACTAAATCTGGTAGGCAGAAGTGCCGTTGACTCTTGTTTAGAGGCAGTAAACTTCTTCCATACAGTGCAACTGATCGATACTTTTGTCTCAGCTTCAACCAACAGATGGAAGATTCTGAAAGGATGTTTTGTGGATTGACGCTGGTAAACTCTCTTTCCGATACCAGAAGCACATTCTGTTGGAACTAAAGCTATTCTAAAGTATCATCCTCGGATTATAGAAGTGTTAGTGTTTACAACAAGAACTACAAAAGTTACACTCATATATTCGCCACAAGTTTCGTGCATCCAAATCTGAAAACAACACGTTGAGTCATGCAGAATTATGCAAAGTAATAGAGACAAAATCCATTTTGCTTTTCCAATGTAGAAATGGACTTTCTGATATTTTTAATATTAATGTTTACGAACGTTTTAACTGAGCACTCTTTTTTTCTCAGTTAAAACGTACAAAAAATCCAAGTAGATCGATAATGAAATAAGAGAGGCTTGATTCCTTATCTTTGCTGATGATTGAGACAGACATTTTGCACAAAATTAACTTTGATGATGTACTTTGACAGATGTAAATCTAGAATAAAGAACTTTAAAATGTAAAGGTTTGCTTTCTCTGATTTTCTCATTTATTAAAAAAGTTACAATATGTTTGTCTATTATTATTACAAAATTAATTAAATATGAATTTTAATACAGAAATAACTTATCGTAGGTTTTATTTGAGTGATACTAGTACAAACATATGTGTTAACAGCGGCGTCACTAGTGTGGGTGTCATCCAGTTCCGTAGGTCATGGTGTCACCCCCTCACAACTTACACCATAGACCTCCTCCGAGTATGCCAATGCCAAATAACGAGGCATACAGAATTTTAACCTTTGGTGTCACCCGGTGCGGTCCGTACCTCCCGCAATCCCTTGTGACGCCCCTGGGTGTCAACAACTGTTTTGTTTGTTAGTTGGTTTGCTTGATATTGAACATACCAGCGGTCAGTGGGGGATCGGGGCAGAAGGGGGCACCCATG
Organism: Ampullaceana balthica; assembly: GCA_944989445.1. NCBI lineage: Eukaryota > Metazoa > Mollusca > Gastropoda > Lymnaeidae > Ampullaceana > Ampullaceana balthica. The sequence continues at coordinate 371,459 of CALYLW010000398.1, forward strand.
TGGGTTTGTGCCTCGGGCACCAAGATGGCTTAATCCGGCCCTGTCAACAAGTGAGACTCATAGCAACTCATCGAAATATCAACCTGTACACTCCATGCTAATTTAAGATATTGTTTTACCATAACGTTTTTTTTTGTTGATATCTTACACGTGAGACCGAAATGATGACAACGTCAGGTTCAAAAAATAAATTTTGAATGTGATTAAAATCTGACAATTTCTGTTACTTTTTATTTAATTCTTGAATCTGATTATTTTTAATTCGCTAAATTGGTAATTGTCGTGTTTAAAAAAAAATATGTGTGTGTTTGTACCGACAATATTAGCTATAACTTAACCTTTTTAAAAGCTCCATATAATTTTATCACTGAAAGAGACATGACTCACATAACACAACCAATTGCCTAACTGAACAACACACACCGTTTCAAACACGATAAAGACACAGTCTTTAAGTGACCTCATTACATATCATTTTTTATAGAGAGAGAAATTGAAATATTTAACTTCATTAGAGGGTGTCTTCTCTTCTTCGATGCTGCAGTCTCTTTGTGTTAATGGCAAGCAACAGGCTCCGTGTTTAACAACAATTATCATTCTTTTAAAAAAGTTTCCATACAAGGTTACCAAGTCTACTCGCACATGGTAAACGGTCCCATCCACGGGAGTTAACGGTCTCTTCCTACCGAATCAACGGTCTCATCCACCTCAAGCCAAGGGTCCCCATCCTTCGGAGTCAATGGTCCCATCTACTCGAGTCAATGGTCCCATCCACGTAAGTTAACGGTCTCATCCACCGTGAGTCAACGGTCTCATCCACCGTGAGTCAACGGTCTCATCCTTCGGAGTCAACGGTCTCTTGCTTCCGAGTCAACGATCTCATCCACCGTGAGTCAAAGGTCTCATCCTTCGGAGTCAACGGTGTCTTGCTTTCGAGTCAACGGTCTCATCCACCTCAAGCCAACGGTCCCATCCTTCGGAGTCAATGGTCCCATCAGTTGAATTGTTAAATTGTTGAATAATGAAAGATTTGAATGGTAAAATAGTTGAACAGTAAAACAGTTGCAAAATGAAACCGTTTAATTTTGAAATAGTTGAATTGTGAAGCAGTTCTCAGAATATTGATATTGAAGTTTCTAAAGCAGGTGCGTCCAAACCTTTGGCAAAGTGAACCATATTCCAATAAGTGAAAGTATGCACGGGCATTAAGATAATAAATAAACCTACATTCATTGAGACTGAGTACAGGCTTTTTAATCATTTGTTTGTTTTCTGTTTGTAATTTTTAAGAGGTATACTTTTTGGCAGGGCCGGCCTTACGGCAAGGCGAACGAGGCAACCGCCTTGGGCCCCGCGCTTTTCAGGGCCCCGCACATGACTTAACATTTTACTACGTTTTTACAATGTAACTGCTATTATGTAATATTTGTGTGTGTTTTTTTTATAACAACAGTATAAAGAAAACTTTTTAAAAGGATAAAATATTTAAAAAATACCGTACTAATATTATGGTACATGTACTATAAGCATCCTAAATCCGAATTAAAAAAGTATTTTTCCTAGAGCACTTCAGTAAACATTTATTGATTCAGAAGAATATTTGAAATAAGAAAACGCAATTTTTAGGCTTTAACTTCCTATGGTTAGTGAAAAAATGCCAGTGTGAGACTGTCTGATTATGAGAAATCAAATGGACAATATGACATCTACTATGGAATGGTTTGAGCTGGAAAACACGCTAATAAAACATTGCACAATTGAGAAGCCAAGCCAAAAGATAATCAACAGTGAAAAGTCTCGTTGGCATAGTATATTTCAACTTCTCTAGCCATTGTTCAATTTCTCGCTGAGCAATTTCGTAGTTCAAGTCAATCAGGCACACAATGGAAACTTTTTGGGTCTCGTTGAATTGCTGGCGTTTTTTTATATGGTTTTGCAGGAAAATGCATGAAGAAATAAAACTGATGAAATTCATGATCACTACATTGGGAAAGATAACACTATGTAACAAATTTTCACTTTTTTTGTTCCTGGTTTGAAAGTGTGTTTTACTAACCCGTTAGATCTAGAAAAGAAATGAAATCGCTGTTATTCCAGAAAAAAGTTTCCTTCTGTGACCGGGACATTGAAATTTGGAAAATCGCGTGTTTTCGAGAAAATTATCGATTTGCTTTCAAATGCCGAGCTTTTCTCCCATGAACTGCTAGATTTGTCCAGATGTTTCTACAATTCTCCCGAACACTCTAGAACGTTCAAGAAACTTCCAGAACTTTCGAAAAACTCTCAGAACTGTCTAGAACGTTCCTGAACGTTCCAACGTATGCTGTACAAGTATAAAAGCACAGGTGTCTCGAACCAAGATTCCAAGTCGTTTTATTGCAGACTGAAAGCATAACGATTCGTAGTTGAAGAGACGTTATTTATTTGATATGGCATCAAGAGGTTGTTTGCATCCAGCCGATTCAGTCTGCTACATGTGCTGACAATTCATAAAGACAAGAGCGAAAAAGTATTCCGTGGAAGCAAGTCGTATAATGCGCGAGGCCTACAAGGCATACTTCGGCGTGCCGGACGGGGACCAAGACAAATCTTGGGCACCGAATTTCACATGCGAATATTGCAAGAAAACACTTGAAGGTAAACTGAACAGTTGCTTCTCGCTTAGATGTGTTTTAATTTATTTTTTATAAAATTTCAATGCTTTAGATCTAGTTCATTTCAAAGAGTTGTAATTTACAAAGTTTTGTCCTAAGTCGTGTACTGTAGGCAAATACGTTCCATCTTGAAATCGTTCCATATTTTGAAATTTCCTGCCCTCAAATTATTATAATTCTTATGTATTATTATGTTCTATGTTACAGGTTGGTACAGAGGAGAGAAGCTAGCCATGAAGTTTGCTATCCATCGAATTTGGCGAGAGCCGACGGACCACTCAAGCAACTGCTACTTCTGCATTGTAAACCCAAAAAATCGTCGCACCGTCAAAAATGTCCCTCAGATCATTTATCCGGACGTACCTTCTTCCATCGCCCCAGTACCACACAGCCCCGATCTGCCATTTCCGACTCCTCCTAGGCGGCATCGGCCATCTTCAGGAGACAGCGCAAGTCAGATAGCGAGGCAGATACTGGAGATATGGAATACGATTCCGCAGATGAAATTTGGGATAGAAAGCCGTACTTCCCTAACCAGAAAGACGTGAATGATTTAATTAGGGACCTTGGGCTTACGAAATCGAATGCTGAGCTTCTGATATCCAGGCTCAAACAGTGGAACTTGGTTGATGATAGCGTACAAGCCAGGGATCAGTGGAAACGGCATCAAAGATTCTCCAACTTGACACTAATGCGTATTATCGCACAAAGGACTGGCCACAACGGACTGAGTTTTTTGTTGGGAAGGGCAGTGTGAAGTGGGAGCCACTGATAAAACCTCATAAAGTGCTTATGCCACCGCTGCACATCAAGTTAGCCCTCATTAAGCAATCAGTCACTGCTCTTGACAAAGAGTCAGCAGCATTTCAATACCTCCAAGATCTTTTTCCAAAGCTGTCCGAGGCTAAGGTCAGGGCTGGTATATTCGTCGGACCACAGATCAAGAAGATCATAGAATATAAGGATTTTGCAAAGCTGTTGAACAGGACGGAGAGAGTGGCTTGGAGCAGTTTCGTTGCAGTTGTTCCTAGGTAATAACAAAGCTGAAAACTATGTGGAGTTGGTGCAGACTCTCATAAAGAACTACGACAAAATGGAATGCAGAATGTCTCTGAAAGTCCATATCCTTGATTCACATCTCGACAAATTCAAGGAGAACATGGGCGCTTACTCCGAGGAGCAAGGCGAGCGCTTTCATCAAGATATATTGGACTTTGAACATCGTTACCAATGACAGTATAACGAAAATATGATGGGGGGGGGGCTACATTTTGGGGCTACTTCGAGAAAGTGATTCACAGTACAATCGTAAATCTAGAAAATCTACAAATTTCTGAACCTTGTTGAGTGGTTTACGGCTGTGTTTGTCTATTCCTTGTGAAATTTTTGTTTTTACCTGATCATAATGACGAAAAAAAAGTGTTCTATTTTCACACCAAAAAAACGAGTTTTCTTCGTGCTGTTGTCGTGAAAGCAAAGTTTGTGCTCAATGAAATCATTTTTTCACATACTTTAGACATAAGCAATTGAAATATAACACTTAGAAGCCAGGAACAAAAATTGTGTTACATGGTGTATAATCCAAAACGAACTCATTTCGGAGATGGAAAAATAAGGAACGGAAAATTATTGTAGGAAGAGTAAAATCATAAGCTTTATACTTTTCAGTAACATTTGATTACACATCTGACAAAAGTCACCAAAGAACAGCTGTCACTGATAATCCGCTATGTAAGTCCAGGAGGTGGATATTCTGAAGTGACTCTTACGGTTTCTAGAAGTAAAAAAAAATACTTTCCTCATCTTTCTTTGTAGGTAGAAACATAAACTTTGGAAAGTGGTTGAGAACCCTCCCGCGATGGTAGAAGTCGAAAAAAAAATATCGCTAACTGGGGGGCGGGGCCCAAATGTTATGCATATAAGACGCATTTGTTGTCGGTCTGTCTGTTCCCCAATAACTCAAGATCCAGACAACCAAATAACGTGAAATTTGGCACACATACACAAAATTACATGGGAAAAGTTGTTAAACAGGTTTCGTTCCATATATATATATAAGATACTGGGGGCCGGGGGCCGAAAATGTAGCTTTTTCCTTATAGGAGCTTCATAAAATTTTTTTTATAAATTGTCCTATTTCCTGTGTAGGTAGAAGCATGAAACTTTCGGTGTTTGTTAAGTTAAGTATCTTTTGGCGATGGTAACAGGTAAAATGAATTTCATCGATTAAAATTCGATTAATATTTATAAAAATATTTGTTATTAGTTTTCTTCCAATTTATTACCGATTTATATTTTTTGTTACTTACATACTTTTCCCTCGTATTATTATCATTTATTTAGACGTGCATACGTAAGCAACAAAGTTTTTTCTTCCTTGTTTCTTGCATAGCAGAACGAATTTGCTGTGATCCGTCACAAAATTTGGGAGCCATGGAACTACAGTGACTTAACCGATTTCGTGAAACAATGCTCATCTGCTGCCTTAGGCCTGGGGCCCCGCATATCGGATGCTGCCTTGGGCCCCGCACACTCTAGGGCCGGCCCTGCTTTTTGGGGTAGGAAATGGGACATTACAATTTTGATTTTCGTCACACACTTAATAAATGTGCTATTACATTATTTGAAATACTAAAAATTTGATAAATAATGGCCAGGTTATGGAATAATGAATTTTATTTTATACTATTTACTACCTACCTCAAGTAATTAAAATGTTTCGAAAAATAAATAACGCCGAAAATTTTTAAGTTAAAAAAAATGAGATGGAAAAAAAATAATGTTTTTAAATTTTAATTGCACAACGCCACATTCATTTCCTTTTTAAAAGTTAACGAAAATAAACAATATTATGAATCAATTTTTCGCCATCGAACGTCATCGAAGTTCGTAATCTAAATTCATATAAATTCAACCTCTTTTACACGCTTTTATTTAAGTCACAATGTTTGTATGTTGTATCCATCCATCCATCCATCCTTCCAATTATCCATCCTTCCTTCAAAACTTGAAACGTAAAATTATACCATTTCTGTTGGTCCTAGAGATCTAAACATTTTACCACAGATAGATCTTGGATGACAATGCATTGTATCAAAATTTCAGATCGATCGAATGTACGGTATTGAAATTATTGCATTTTTAGTTTATCTATAGTCTATATATAAGCATCGGTACCCGTCTGCTTTGTTGACATCCATGAGTTCACCACCTGAACACAAAACAGTGATATAAAACGTTGGGCGGGCGCTTATGAGGTGTTTGATATAAAAATAAAATAGTGGTAAAAAAGATGTGTGGTCTTCAGACGTGAATTTTAAAGAGTTTTTATTATAAGTTTTAAAAAAATAGCTGTAAAAACAAAGTTTTTGACTATAAATCCCTTATATATGAGACATTATAACTAAAAGTAATGATTATGTTAAAAGCGCGCCCTTTTTAAAAAAAAAGATTTTTTAAATATTTTAATAATAAATACACATGATGGTAAACAATACGTCATAGAATCTTTTGCAGCAAGTTTCAGATTGAAGGACATCCAACTTGGATCTCATTTTGTGCCTTACAAGAATTTCAACACTGCCCATTATTTTGTTAACCATGGCATGACCAGGAGTATGCGAAGTGACGAGAAAGTAACACAAACAACCTGTTTTGTTGTCGTGATGTCCATAAAATAACTTTAAATACCTGGATCTAACAAATCAAAGGACATGGAAAGAAGACAGACATCTTCATTGATTTATTTAAAAGAAAAAAAAATGTACAGATGTGTTCATGATCGATAATATATATCGATCCATATGACAGGTATTGAAATAGGAAAAATAAGTGAAGATATCAGGTGCTGATTTGATTAGATTTCAGGCCATACAAAGTATATTCACCGATATTAATCGAAACACTCGTATATTATCATCGCTGTTTAACTAACGTAAACTGACTTATTACAGGAGATCAACAAGGTTGTCAGCGGTGATGTTAAATAATGCTGTATGGAAACTAACTACACACAGCCTGGGTTATCGATTTAACTTTAAATGTCAATCTTTAACGTTAATGATAACTGCCACGTTGACTTTTCGCTGTCACGTTATATGCCAAACTCAAGTTAACTAAGTAACTGCCTCGTTGACGTTTGGTTGTCAAGTTATGTGTCAAACTCAAGTTAACTAACTGCCACATTGAATTTTTGTTGTCATGTTATATGTCAAACTCAAGTTTAACTAAATAACTGCCACGTTGACGTTTTGTTGTCAGCTGGACAAATGTTTTCACGACAAATCCGATGAACATAAAATCAACAAGACGCAGTTATTACTGATGCAGTTGTTTCTAAGAACAACACAACACAAACTTTAAAAAAAAACGCATAATTATTTTGTTTTCAAATTCAGTTGTTAAAAAAAATTTCAGCTGCATTTAGTGAAAAGAAAATCTAGTTCTTTATCAAAGCTGATTGAAATTCATGGAAAGACGATGCCATGCTTTCACTCGAAGGACACCAAAGCGGATACAGAGTATCGTGGGACGTGTGTGCGGGTGGAACTAATATAACCGGTAAAAACATACAATTACACTGGGTGATGGCAGAGATAATTAACGTGAAGTTGACATATAACTTGACAGAGAAAAGTACCACCACAGGGTGTAAAATATAACATTACAACTGGTAAAACAATGTAACATCACATTGGGTAAAAATATACCATCACGCTGGGTTAAAAAATACCTTCGCATCGAAAACAAATTTACCACTAGAGCCAGTAGAAATATACAATCACAGAAAGGCAAAGTATACCATCGCAGCTGGTTTAAATATCACATAAAAGCTAGTAAAATATACCATAACAGTTGTTACACTAAATTGTAACACTTAGTAAAATATACCATCATCAAACATTAACATATCACAGCTGATGAGAGAGAAATACTGTGGGCAACTAAGTCAAACATTAACATATCACAGCTGATGAGAGAGAAATACTGTGGGCAACTAAGTCAAACATTAACATATCACAGCTGATGAGAGAGAAATACTGTGGGCAACTAAGTCAAACATTAACATATCACAGCTGATGAGAGAGAAATACTGTGGGCAACTAAGTCAAACATTAACATATCACAGCTGATGAGAGATAAATACTGTGGGCAACTAAGTCAAACATTAACATATCACAGCTGATGAGAGAGAAATACTGTGGGCAACTAAGTCAAACATTAACATATCACAGCTGATGAGAGATAAATACTGTGGGCAACTAAGTCAAACATTAACATATCACAGCTGATGAGAGAGAAATACTGTGGGCAACTAAGTCAAACATTAACATATCACAGCTGATGAGAGATAAATACTGTGGGCAACTAAGTCAAACATTAACATATCACAGCTGATGAGAGATAAATACTGTGGGCAACTAAGTCAAACATTAACATATCTCAGCTGATGAGAGATAAATACTGTGGGCAACTAAGTCAAACATTAACATATCACAGCTGATGAGAGAGAAATACTGTGGGCCAACTAGGACAGAATTAACATATCTCCAGCTGATGATAGAGAAATACTGTGGCTAACTGTCTTAACGTTTATTCTATTACCTTCGGGCCGTCAGAATGATTGGCACAACGTTGGCGAGCGGGGTGAGGCGTGGTCATCGTCTTGAGGGCTGCTCTCCCTTTTATTGGATGACGTCGGACAACGGATCCTGATGTCAACAATCCAGGTAGTCGGTGCGAGACTCACGATGGACAGGACGGGGAAGCTACTCTACTGCTTTATGGTGGCGAGCTTGAATTGTTTCAAGGAAAGTAGGTATTTAAAATTAAAATGTACACTAATTATATTTCTTAAAAGTAGAACGGTGATTAAAATTTAAAAAAAAACGGAATTGCATGAACAAGAATTTTAGAATCTTGGAAATAGAATATTCGCTTTTGTGAGGTTTGGTTTATTTTTTATATTAACGCGTGTTGACTCATAAAAGTTGTTTTTTAAATAATAATAATATAAATCGGGGAACTGAGACTTCAGCGAGGGGGTGGGCAACTGTCATCAAATGATGTGAAGGTAGTGGGGCAAGAGAGGTTGATTGGTTAGTAAGTCATGAGAGGTTGTTAGGGCAGTAAGGTCACGAGAGGTTGTTAGGGCAGTAAGGTCATGAGAGGTTGGTTGTGTTTTAGGTCAAGAGAGGTTGCTAGTGTAGTAAGTCTACAGAGGTTCTTATTGTAATAAGATCATGTGAGAATTTTGGGGAAGTAATGTCATAAGATACCCCCCACACCCCACAAATAATCTTATCGAAAGTGTTTATCTAAATTTACAGATAGTTCGATATGTTTTCGGCATAGTTCCTAGAAGTATAATGGTCAAAGTAAACGTCTGATAAGATAAACTTATTGATTTCATGACTTTGCATTACAGACAGAGGCGTCACTAGGGTTGGTGTCACCCGGGGCGGTAGTTCATGGTGTCACCCCTTCACGACTGAAGGGGCCGTCCATAAATGACGTCACGCGATGTTGCCGATTTTTACCCCACCCTCCCCCAGCGTCATACTTTGTCACAAAAACTTAGACCCCACCCCTTTTCTACGATATGACGTCACCAAGCTTTGACACCCCCCCACAGCCGTTTTTTCTCAATAAAAATTAGCATGTTGCAAATTATTTTTTTTTCATTTAAATATGTATTTAGGGTAAGTCTGGATTCTAATAGCATAAGACGCGTGAAGTCATTGAAAACGTAATTAAATAAATGGTAAACAATCAAATATTTAAGTGGAACTTTTATTTAAAGTTGCGCGTTTTTGATGTGACGTCACATTTCTCAAACACCCCCTCCTCGTACCACATCGTCACAGATACATGGATCCCCCCCCCCTATGGCGGATTAAAACGGGGGGTGCGGAACGGGCTAAAGCCCACAATAATTTAAGGGCCCCCAAACTTTTTATGAATTATAGTGCATAATAAAGATGCAGGCCATTATGTTTGTACGAATCCCTGAATATGCCTTGGACAGTCATACGGCAGTGCGGCAAATGAGTAGGAAGTATAACGGAAACCAGGCTATTCTTCGTGAAAAGGTAAATGCATAAAATAAAAACAGGGTATTAGTAGGCCTGACAGGACGTAACACAACAGCGAACGTTTCGGCAAAGAGCCTTCTTCAACGGACAAATAGTACACAAATGAAACGAATAAAACGAAATAATAGAAAAAAACACTTAGCTGCGGTGAAATCCAAGTAGTCCAGTAAAGATAAACCTTTATCTTTACTGGACTACTTGGATTTCACCGCAGCTAAGTGTTTTTTTCTATTATTTCGTTTTATTCGTTTCATTTGTGTACTATTTGTCCGTTGAAGAAGGCTCTTTGCCGAAACGTTCGCTGTTGTGTTACGTCCTGTCAGGCCTACTAATACCCTGTTTTTATTTTATGCATTTACCTTTTTAAAAGCCTGATTGCAGTCTCACCCCCATTACTTTATTCTTCGTGAGAAGTACATTGTAGCTCATTATGTGCCGTGCACAGCTCATTTCTTTAATTTGGTTGGGAAAAGAGCAGCAGTTTGTCCTACTGCGGTCAGATTTTTTTGTCTTCTTCAAAATCTTATACCCGACTTGTTGCATCTACTCATCGTTGACAGGTACTTCAAAAACATATGAAATTGATACATGCTAACAAAGCCTTGTTTGACACAAGATAGTCAGACTGACATTATGCTGTAAGGTCTGTTAATATCTCAAACCATGAGAATATCGCAGCACTGGAAGAATTAGCAACGAATGAAAATCAGCCACGTGACTGCCGACTTGAAGAAGAAGGATTTCTAAAGGAAATTGAACAACTGGAAGTCGTTATTTTACTTGAAATTTGGGAAACCAATTTTAGAAAGGAAGTCTATCATCTAGTTGGTTAAAAATAGCATTCTTAATTTTATTCCGATGAAGACAAAGGAAAGGAAAAGTCCGCGGTAAAAACAGTGTAAACAATCTTCAATACCATCAAACAAAAAAGAAAGCGTCAGTTTGATGAAGGGACATCAACAAAACAGTATTCTCCTGGAGAAAAAAATTCAAAATTGAGGTATTTCTGGTAATCATTGACAAACTTTCTTAAGCCCTACAACATTGGTTAGGTGCATATAAATACATCCATGAGAAATTTGGCTTTCTTACAAACCTAGCTGAGCTGAGCACTTTTGCCACCCGATGGGCAGCAGCCAAGTTAATGGAAGAACATTTAAGTGATTTCGAAGAAGGGGTCAGGTAAATCCGAAGCAACCGTTTCGTCCCCCTCAATTTACTAGCAACGCCATCGAGCGGTGCCGGTTTAGGGCCAGGAGCGCCAGTACGGATTAGCAAAAAGTGCCGCGAAGAACGCATTGGACGCCAGCTCTGAGGAGACCTTCCAGTGGGGGTTGCACCCTAGGTAGGTCTTTGATGATCCCCCGGTCTGCGGCGGTCCTAACCATGGAGACTCGAGTGCTTTGCCGGGATGGCGCCAAAGTGGTAGCGTGTCGTAGTAGGAAATTCCACCCCCTCCTTGTGAGGACAACTTAGTGGGAGGCATCTTCGACTGTATGTCCTGGATGCCCAGGTGGCCGCTTCAGAAGCGACCGCGTTTGGGGGGGGGTAGGGGGTTCCTCAGCTGTTACGTCCCTTTGGTGGCCAGATGGCTAAGGGGGTCTTCCGGGAAGACCCATACAGAGCACTAGGCTCGGGGCTTCTGATTTTCTTCCACATATAGGTTCTTGAGTGATTTTGAAGACTGCTTACCTTCAGAATTAGTCCAATTTTCAGAACTCTTAAAAAAGTTATTGTCCAGCCCCTGGCTCAGGGTAAGGAAAAGAAATTACCACAAAGCGAAACTAAAAAAATTTGCACAGAGATAAAAATGTTGCTGCTTTTGAATGAGCTATATTTCACACAGTCCTTTACAAATGTACACATCGCACTTCGCATCTATCTTTCAATGATGACATCAAACTGCAGCTGATAGCGATCCTTTTCAAAGTTGAAAAGAATATATAATGAGTTAGAATTTGCATGGGACGAAAAAGGCTGAATATGCTTTCTCAAATGAGAATTGAAAAGGAACTTGTAAGCTTACTCAGCTTTATTGACTTGATTGAAAACTTCGCCATTTGAAAAATTCGCAAACGAAAGTTGTAGGTTGAAATAAAAATCAAACATATTTTTCAATAATTTTTGTTATTTCAAATAGAGAAAAGAATTCGTTACCTCATGAATTTTTTTAATACGGAATAACGCGTAATACTATTCTTTACGGGGGCGCGTTTGTAAGCACTAAACAGCGTAAGTCGGGATGGGACCGCCGTAACCGGAGGACTACCTGTATATAAACATGCATATCTATGCTTTCACGCCTTTAATATATATATATAAATAAAAAAGTAACTCAAAGACATTGAAATCATAATTTTCCTCAAGAAAAACATCAACAAAGAAAACCCATCTTTTGATTTTTTGGGGGGAGGGGGGTGGTGATAATAATCTTATTTCCCCCCCCCACCCCACTGTGGTGGAGGGAGTCGTGAGGTGCAATTCGTTCATGCTGTCGGTGTGTCCAAGCCCAAATGGCTTAATATCTTTTAAAACAGAAGACACTGCCTCTTTCATTCCAGCCTTTTTAAAGATCTCTCTGCTGCGACTATTTCTTTTCTTTTTTAAATCCTTTATATTAACTCGTGGTGTCTGCGGCCGACCGACCGACCGACCGACCTGCTTGCTTGTCGCCAAAACTTTTGATCGATTTTTAACCCACTTGCTCGCAAGATAGCGAGCTGAAATTTTGCAGGCAGTTTTGTACCGATGATAAAAACAATGTATCAAAATTTCAGATCGATCGCATGTACCGTAATTAAATTATTGATTTTTTAGATTATTTTATTTATTCCTATGTATCATGCTATTTTTTGAGATAGAGCGTCGCGGTGCGTATTATATTGAACAACCTTTCTGTCGCGCAATAAGGTGCGTATTTTATTGACAGCTCTTTTTATAAACATATTCCTGATCGGTGCGCATTATATTAAACATGTTTTACGACACAACTGCAATTTTGTATTTCTGGATGGTCTGGCGCTGCGTATTATAATGAACATTCTTTTAAATTCTTCTCGTACATAAAGGATTTATAGTCAAAAACTTGGTTTTTTACGGGTTTTTCTTATTAAATCCTTTATATTAACTCGTGGTGTCTGCGGCCGACGACCGACCGACCTTGCTTGCTTGCTTGCTTGTCGCCAAAACTTTTGATCGATTTTTAACCCACTTGCTCGCAAGATAGCGAGCTGAAATTTTGCAGGCAGTTTCGTACCGATGATAAAAACAATGTATCAAAATTTCAGATCGATCGCATGTACCGTAATTAAATTATTGATTTTTTAGATTATTTTATTTATTCCTATGTATCATGCTATTTTTTGAGATAGAGCGTCGCGGTGCGTATTATATTGAACAACCTTTCTGTCGCGCAATAAGGTGCGTATTTTACTGACAACACTTTTTATAAACCTATTCCTGATCGGTGCGCATTATATTAAACACGTTTTACGACACAACTGCAATTTTGTATTTTTGGATGGTCTTGCGCTGCGTGTTATAATGAACATTCTTTTAGTTACGTCTCGTACATGAAGGATTTATAGTCAAAAACTTTGTTTTTTACGGGTTTTTCTTATTAAATCCTTTATATTAACTCGTGGTGTCTGCGGCCAACCGACCGACCGACCGACCGACCTTGTCGCCAAAACTTTTGATAGATTTTTAACCCACTTGCTTACGGGTTGTTTTTATTTCCTCATTTGTTTTAATGTTGTTCGTGTGTTGGGACTGTTTTAGTATTGCAAGTTAACTGATATTTTTTTAATAAGAATTTTCGCGTTTAACGTATTTCATTGTATTTCTTAATTTCTTTCTAGATTAAAAAATTTGTCATCTTCTGTTTTCTGACATAAAATCGTACACAGTAAAATTTTAGGCTTGGGTGTCACCCCCTGATGGGTGTCACCCGGGGCGGCCCGCCCCCCCCCTGCCCCCCCTAGTGACGCCACTGATTACAGATTTAAAGCAACATTTGTTTAGAGAGATAGTAGTAGACCTATCATTAAAATTGGATGTGTTGGAACCGAAATTATACATTTTATTTTTAAAGTGTTATCTAAATCATGTTATGAAAAGTTACAAATCTCCCCCCCCCTTTTTCAATACTACCCTTACCAGGCTTAGCTTTGTGCAGCACCATCTCCAGCGAGTACACAATGTGTACGACTACGGTCTCCAGGTCAGAGGCGGCCAGCACGTGTCTCGGTATGGGCCTAAGGCTGATACAGCCACGCACTCAGACTGACTACGATTACTGGGGCAACTACCTGCAAGCCAACTACAACGGACGTTCCGTGTGGACCGGTGCTGCCTGGAATACGTCCTTATCGAGTAAATGATATATATATATATAAAACTATATAATTTGCAATTGTCACGCAAGTCAGTCAGTCTGTCCTGGCGCTACTAATTTTAGAAAGCAGGGAAAACAAGGACAAGTTAGTTGGGCTTTTGAAAAAGTTCGGCGCCGCGGGCTCCCTAAAAAAAAGTGCATTTTTTAAATAAAATAAATAGATTTCAGTTGAAAACTTCCGCCATTTTTGACGGGTGTACGCTAGTATATATATATATATATTATATATACACATGTATTTCTTTTCAGATTTCCTTAGCACTTCTTTATACTAACTGTCTGATAATTGTCCTTTTTAAAAAAAATACATTTTGAACTTAAAAGCTTGGAATTTTTTTGGAGACATTTGTAACTGAGTGTTACATGGCCTTTCGTGTTCTCTTGCAATATTCGAGTCATCTGGTAAAAGCAGGTAATCGTGTAAGTCATATGGTAATAGTGGGTAACATTGTAAATCATCTGGTACTATTGTGAAACATTGTAAGTAACGCTGTTACTAGCGGGAATGTTTAAAAAACTATATAACGCCATACATTATCAATGATCAAAAATCGTAACCAAGTACTTAACAACCCGGGTGTATTTTTCACTACTTATTTACAATATTTGAATAAAATTCCTATTCTTACTGATGTTTTATCTTTTTTTTTAAATTAAAAATACCTATATGTAAACAACATGGATACATTTCATTGACTACTTCCCTAACTTAGACACAAATTGTGTACTTTAACTTGGTCCCCAGATTATGTCTGGGAGAGCTCGACCACACCAGTACCGACCAGTTATTTCACATCGACGATTACTTCAGGGATCTGTGTCAGCTACGAACCCCAGACGGTGTTGTTGATACTAAGTTCGAACCACGCATTTCAAACCAAATCCTGTGCTGAAACAAAATGTGGGTATTACCATCTTTTTAATGTTTTTTTTTAAATCGATAAGATCGTTGTCATAATGTCATAATTTTGTCATAGCATTGTCATACTTTTGTCGTAAGGGATGTCATAATGTTGTCATTATGACGTAATGTTGTTATAATGTTGTCATAGTGTTATTATTTTGTCATAATGTTGTCATCTATATATCTAATTCACCAAATGGAGTATGTGCAAATAAGCATGACGAATGACCCTCGCTGGGGTCAACCAATATGTTTATAGTTTGGCAAGCGGAGGCGGTGGAGAGAGGGGCAACAATGGTCTTTGCGTTCACTTGCATTGTTCCTTCACAGACTAACATGTGATTCGTAGTGTACTGGTTATCACGTCCGCCTTACAAGCAGAAGGCCCTGGGTTCAAGCCCCAGGGAAAACATTATCTTTTAATAACTATGTGTGTTTGAGCCACTTTTTTTCCTCTTTTTTTTTGCGAACATGGTTGACCCTGGCTAGGGGCGACCAATCAGAGTTTATGGTTCGCAAGCTAGGGTGGTGAAAGGTGGTGGGCAGGTATCTTAGTGCGAATGTATCGAGATCAACAATGCGTCGGTGGTTCCTAGCCACAGACGTTCACTCGCTTTGTTTTGATTTCTTCGTGCTGCAGTTTGTGTCCGTTCTTTCTCCCTTTCCTTGCACTATCCATGAGCAAGTCTGCGGCGTATGCTACGCCGCGGGGCGTATCTAGTAATGTTATTTTTTATAATGTTGTCATTAAGTTGTCATACTTTTGTCGTGAGGTTGTCGTCATGTTGTCATATTGTCATAATGTTGTCATAATGTTATTATTTTGTCATAATTTTGTCATAAAGTTGCCCTAGTCAATGTTAATGCGATCTCCTGTGTTAATTTGGTAGTGAGGCCTTCATAGTGATGTTGAAACGCTTAATCATTTTAATTGTTATTAGAGTCAAACGTTGTATACATTTTATATGCGTTGTTGTTGTTTTGTTTTTTTATTATATTTTAAAAAAAGTATTTATTATTATTTTTTTAAATATTTTGAATCAGTATTTTAAACATGATTTCGAATTTCTGGGGTCAGTTAACTGATTTTCACACCGCTATGGTTTTAAGTCAGGTAATATATAATTAGTAAGACATAGTCTATAACAAACATGCCATGAAATATATATAAGCTGTTTCGATGTCAAAGTGCACAAGTGTTCAGAACCTGTTTCGATATCAAAGTGCACAAGTGTTCAGAACCTGTTTCGATATCAAAGTGCACAAGTGTTCAGAACCTGTTTCGATGTCAAAGTGCACAAGTGTTCAGAACCTATTTCGATATCAAAGTGCACAAGTGTTCAGAACCTGTTTCGATGTCAAAGTGCACAAGTGTTCAGAACCTGTTTCGATGTCAAAGTGCACAAGTGTTCAGAACCTGTTTCGATGTCAAAGTACACAAGTGTTCAGAACCTGTTTCGATGTCAAAGTGCACAAGTGTTCAGAACCTGTTTCGATGTCAAAGTGCACAAGTGTTCAGAAAATAATGGAAATATAATAAACATTAATCCTGGATATGTATGATTCCCTTTATCGACACATATTATTAAACGAGCAACAAAGCCCGTCACAAGACGTTCCGCCACCTTTCGGTGGCATGTGATAACTCCCCTCCAACAGCCGTCTCGACCGGCACTCATGTGCATCTCGTTAATAAAACAAACCCGTAAAAACAAAGTTTTTGACTATAAATCCCTTATATATGAGACATAACTAACAGTATTGATTATTTTCAAACGCGACAAACATTTACAGACTGAATCTGTCTTAACTCAACTTTGCTTCATAACCCTGAGAGGGGAAAAGTCTGGTCACCGATCGCTTGACCGAGATCAGCGTGACACATAAAATGTAAACAAAAGCACGCCGGTACTTCGATGGGTTGACGTCAAAGCGTCAACTCAAACTCTCACGTGGGAAAAAGAACGATAACAAACCGTGAATTTGAATTACATACGTTATATATGGATAAACTAAAAATGCATTTATTTTATTTTCGGTACGTTCGATCGATCTGAAATTTTGATACGATGCATTGTTAGGTGACAAGGGTCCGTGTGCCAAATTTCAGCTCGATGGCTTCACGGGATGTGGGTCATTTTTGACTTTTGTTTTTCCGCCCGACGCACGAAGAGATGACGACAAGATTTCGAAGTTAATATAAGGGATTTAAAAATCAAACCGGTAAAAACAACGTTTTTGACTATAAATCCCTTATATATGAGACATAACTAAAAGCATTGATTATTTTCAAACGCGACAAACATTTACAGACTGAATCCGTCTTAACCTATCCTTACTCTATAAACCCTTTGGGGGGCGGGTGAAAGAGGTGAAAGATCTGGTCACCGATCGGTTGACCGAGCTCAGCGTGACACGTAAAATGTAAACAAAAGCACGCCGGTACACCTGGATAAAACACGAGATGTGTTCACCTCTGGCTGGCGCGAAGTCAAGTGACCCGTAAAATGTAAACAAAGCGACCGCTACATATAGTTTATATAGATAAACTAAAAATGCATTAAATTAATTACAACACGTTCGATCGATCTGAAATTTTGATACGATGCATTGTTAGGTGACTCGGGTCCATGTGCCAAATTTCAGCTCGATCGCATCACGGGAAGTTGGTCATTTGTGACTTTTGTTTTTCCGCTCGACCGACGTACGAAGTAAGAGAGAGATGACGACAAGATTTCGAAGTTAATATAAGGGATTTAAAAATACTATTCATTATAGTTTAAAATAAATAACTCGTAAAAACAGAGCTTTTGACTATAAATCCAAGCGCGCATAACTCAAAATAAATCTGGGAAGAAATACTGCACCAAAAATAACTCGTTTTGAACGTCCGCGTAAAACGTGTTCAATATGATTGGCTGTAGGAGTCATATGTGTTTGAGGGACCAATCGCAATCGATGACCGCACGGAACTTAGCCTTTTATTATATAGGATTATTATATAGATGATAAAGGGATTGGGGCTGCGCTGCTTGAATGGTTAAACGTCATCAGTTTCATATTAAACGTATTTTGAGACAACGAATACAAGTTTCAGAAATGTCATATTCGTTTGTGGCAGTGGTAGTTTGATATGATTTATAGCTACTGACCCGTAGGAGACGTGATAAATAAGAGTTTTTTTTAATGAAGTCTTTTCAACTAGATTTCTGTGTGCATCATGTTTTTTCGGTACCTAATATACTCCCAGTTTCTTGTACAAAAAACGATGAATGATTTTAATTATTATTTATTTTTAGAAATTGGCCCCAAATTGTTCATTTTTAGGAATATAAATCACAGCAATTTTCAAACAAAAATTAAATTCGCAAGTAAAAAATTTTTTCAGATCAAAGAGAAAGTAGAAATCGTATGTAAATTACGTGGAGAAAAATATTTAAACGAACATTAAAGGAAATTTACTAATGGGAAAAAAAGTGATTAAAAAAAGTAAGGTTATATTGTTTAATTAATAAACTCAAGTCATATTGTTTAAATAACAAAGTCAAGACATATTGTTAAATTATGCAATAATCTAAGTGACGTTCCAGCCGAGCTCTAAGAGACACTATAAATGTAAGACAGCATACAGCCCAGACACGACATGACAATATAGATGACTGGTAACACGGTGATACTTTGGGTAACGAACTTAATTCGTTACATAAGTTGATTAGCAATCCAAAATTTTGAAATCAATGAAAGAAGGGCAATTCGTTTCAAACGGAAGAAGCATCGGCTTTTTTAAAATAAACATCAGGTCGTTGACCTGACAAAAATCTAAGAGTACGTGTAATTCTCGAATTAGATAAAGGGATAGGCAATAACCAAATAAATTATAGCTACGTAATGATAGTATCGTTCGCTCATGTTTTACAAAACGTTAAACCTTAGTTCAAACTCTCTCTCTATCCACTCTCTCTCTCTCTCTCTCTCTCTCTCTCTCTCTCTCTCTCTCTCTCTCTCCACTCTTTCTCTTTGTTTCCCTCTCGCATCTGTTCGTAACCCGGAGCATTGTCGGTTACTCAGCAAAAAATATGGAACTTTTGTTCGTAACTCGAATTTTCGAAATAGAAAGTTTTCGTAACCCGAGGAACCACTCTACAATTTAACAAGAACACATTAATAGTTATCGATCAGTGCGTCCTGTGTTTTCTAAAAGATGTCAGTCAGCAAAGATTTTCCGACTGGTGGGCTTTGTCATTAACTTTTAAGCCATGACATTAGTTGTTGAAATGTATCGTAGAAACAGGGGACAGGAACTCTTCGTTTTGATAATGTTTCATGCCAGCAGTTGAGCTATTGTATTCCCATTGGCCGAGCGGCCAACAAATACGCCCTGCGTTCAAGTCACTTGGTTAATTGATATATAAGCCTGTGGCTGAATACCAGCGTCTGAAAGCCAGTTTCAACTGGCACTCATCGATTTGAGGAATATTGCGCAAGAGTAAACCACGCGGAACGTATTCGTAATTTAAAACATTATTTTATGTTTTGAAAGACTACAAAATAATTCTTTTTAAATTTGTTTTTATTTTTGTATTATTGCGACGCATTGAAAGTTTCAATATATTAAAGCTCAGATTACCGTTTACGGTATAGCAAATTTAAGCGTGCATGCATCTTGAACTAATAATTATGGATTTAAGATTCACGTTTCGACAGTATATACGATGAATAGACATGTAAGCGAGTGACGGATGGGGCTTTTTATCGACTCTCCATTAGAGAAGACACATGTCAATGTGTAGTACTGGGTTTACATTATATCAGCTCTCCATTAGAGAAGACACATGTCAATGTGTAGTACTGGGTTTACATTATATCAGCTCTCAATTAGAGAAGACACATGTCAATGTGTAGTACTGGGTTTACATTATATCAGCTCTCCATTAGAGAAGACACATGTCAATGTGTAGTACTGGGTTGACATTATATCAGCTCTCCATTAGAGAAGACACATGTCAATGTGTAGTACTGGGTTGACATTATATCAGCTCTCCATTAGAGAAGACCTAGGTTAGTACGAAGATGACATTTCGTGGCTTGGTATACCAAGTGAAGACCTCAAGGGAAGAAACGGCTAAGTGACATTTTTGAAATTTTGTAGCTATCCCCTGTATCTGATAGAGGATAAAAAATAGAATGATCTCAATTAAGTTTTATTGCAAAATTATTTCTCTTAGCCTATTAAAAATTCATATCTATTTAGTTAATTTATAAGAAATCGGTATAATTTTTTAACTTAGGTTAACTTAGTGATGTGCCACACAGTTTCCTGTCTCTTCCTTTCAACAACCTTCTAAGTTACGGAAGGGGTGGGGGTGCGCTCGTTCTCCTTAAATGACCAGATAGAACGTATACATTTGTCCATTTGTCTGTCTGGTTGCAATTGCCTTTAATTTTTATTGAATGTTTCTGATATTGACGTAAACTATCAATGGAATTCAGAGCATAGTCTGTTGAGCTACATGTTTATGTCTACATATTTTCTGTTTATACATATCTCTATGTCCATATATTTTTCTGCAAAATCTTTCAATTGAAAGTGAAATATATATCTATCAAGATACTATTGCGTTCAGTTATAATTCTTTGAAAAAAAAAGTAATAGCAAAACAAAACACATTTTAAGTCTTATTCGCACAATGCTTTGTTAAAGATGGTTTATTAAGTTTTAGCAATTGGAGAAATGTTATCATGCGATATTTATTTTGAAAGATGTTCCAACATTTGCAGGTTTTTATGATTCATTGCCTAATCTGTAGCACCCATGATGCAAATATGTGCTGAATAAATAGAATAAATATGACTTAACGCGCATGCGCCCTTCAACAATTTATAACAAATTGTTTCACAAATAAACATTGTCATTAATAAAAATTAAACCTAGAATTGGTTTTACTATTGAGACTAGAAAAAACATCTCTGAAAGTTTTGATGTTACTCCTGGTAAATAGAGTCTAAACAAAAAATTAATTTTACTTCAGGAAAATTGCGTTTAAATAAAAATCGTTTTCAATAGAGTAATAACATTCTGAAGGTTCTCGTGTTAGAGTTTCCGTGAAGGATGGAACTTGTACCAGGGTCCAATTAGAGCCCCTGAGTTCACGCAACTCCGATAGGTACCTTACTTTTGTTGGGGAAAATAAGGTGAATGGGCTTTGTGGTATCAACACAAAGACCTGTCTTTGAGCGGATACCACAAAGCCCTGGTATGTCGTATTATAGCTAAAGGAAACTTGTGAACGCTGCTTCACCTGCTCCAATAGACTTTCAAGGTCTGAAAAAGGAAATTAAAGAAATAATTTTGAAAAAAAACATGAGTCTAGACAACTAACGACTTCGCAAAGCTATCTTGCCACGACTAAATGCAAGTTTACTGCTAGCAATAAAATAATGACCCTAGACTTATGCGGACATTGCTAAGCTATTTAGTCATTACTAAAGGCAACTGAAGCGCTGGCAATAGAATAACGACATGCAATGACTGCATGCAGAACTTACAGAGGAAACAGTCGCCAATATTTTGACAAAAGATGATTGCATAGCTTCAACGCCGGATCTCACATTCAAAGAAAACAAAGCTTGAACTGGGACAATAAGAGAATGACTGACAGCTAAATATCACGTGACTTGATGCAAGTTAAATGACTAGGAGATAAAAAAAAAGAGAGAACAGAGCCCTAAGTCGTCGATTGATTTATCGTTTGCGTTTAAGCCGGAAGTCCCGTCAGCAGGAAGCGCTGATATCAATTAATTTTAATTGACGGGACAAAAGCTGAGCCGGGTGGGGCGGGAAGGGGGGGGGAGGACCAAATGTCCTTGTCTTAAAGATTTCTAATGCAGATTGTACAGTCTTGAATTTCCAAAGGACATTTCAGTTGTGATAGACTGTAACATATAGCTACATACATGAAACATACATTGATCCTAGCCTAGTCTGCCTTATCCACACACATCAAGCACAATAAGGTCATTGCTTCCCCTGTCTCTATCACACACATCAAACAAAAAAATGGTCTTAGCTCCCCTGTCTCTACCACACACATCAAACACAAAAAGGTCTTAGCTTCCCCTGTCTCTACCACACACATCAAACACAAAAAGGTCTTAGCTTCCCCTGTCTCTACCACAAACATCAAACACAAAAAGGCCTTAGCTTCCCCTGTCTCTACCACACACATCAAACACAAAAAGGTCTTAGCTTCCCCTGTCTCTACCACACACATCAAACACAAAAAGGTCTTAGCTTCCCCTGTCTCTACCACACACATCAAACACAAAAAGGCCTTAGCTCCCCTGTCTCTACCACAAACATCAAACACAAAAAGGCCTTAGCTTCCCCTGTCTCTACCACACACATCAAACACAAAAAGGTCTTAGCTTCCCCTGTCTCTACCACACACATCAAACACAAAAAGGTCTTAGCTTCCCCTGTCTCTACCACACACATCAAACACAAAAAGGTCTTAGCTTCCCCTGTCTCTACCACACACATCAAACACAAAAAGGTCTTAGCTTCCCCTGTCTCTACCACACACATCAAACACAAAAAGGCCTTAGCTCCCCTGTCTCTACCACAAACATCAAACACAAAAAGGCCTTAGCTCCCCTGTCTCTACCACACACATCAAACACAAAAAGGCCTTAGCTCCCCTGTCTCTACCACACACATCCAACACAAAAAGGTCTTAGCTTCCCCTGTCTCTACCACACACATCAAACACAAAAAGGTCTTAGCTTCCCCTGTCTCTACCACACACATCAAACACAAAAAGGTCTTAGCTTCCCCTGTCTCTACCACACACATCAAACACAAAAAGGTCTTAGCTCCCCTGTGTCTATCACATAAATCAAACACAAATAGGTCCACCCTCAATTAACACGAGAATAAAATGTTTGCTTAATTTTCCGCTTAAAGGCTTAACTTTAACTGTGCTGTGATTAGTCGCCATTTTTGTTTACGTCTGCACGTCTAAATAAATAATAATAATACGAGGGAAACGTATGAACGTAACAACAAATATATGTTATTAATCTTTTTAAAAAAATAATATCAATATTTTCTTAAATTTTAATCGATTAAAATGTTTTAACGATTAATCGATTAATTAATCGTTAATTTCCGCAGCCCTAGTTTTTTTGTAATGAGCTCAACAGCTGAAAACGATCTTTGTTGCTTGACGATGTTTTGTTGTAGTCCTCCATTCAAAAAATTCTTTCTCTCTAACAGACGTATAAGCACGGATATCGATAACAATTTAACAAACTTAAAAGCTTAAAATTGAATATTATTTACATGACGTCACATCTTTGATAACATTGTGTGTATGGTATTGCATCTGACCGTCTGCGAGAGACGATAGATGTATCTTTTTTAGATTGCAGCTCTTGGTGTGTGGCTGGTGAGACCAATCCTCGAGTGACAATCTCTTCTGCATGTCCCACACACGAATGTGACGGAGCAGTATTGCCTAGCCTTCTCTTCGCTTTTTTTTTGCTGCTACAGCTTGCTGCCCTGTTTCACTCCTCGCTCGGCTCTTAGGGATCCTTCCTTTTCGATGTCTCGCCATGTGGACCGATCCTCTGCCAGGTCCTCCCAGTCTCGGATGCCAATGTTGGCGGCCTTCATGTCTCTTCTGCATATGTCTGTGGACCTGAGACGTGGCCGACCAACCGACCATTTCACTGTCGCCAGTTCCCTGTATATCACCTCCTTGAGTATGCGAACGGGTTGTATGCGCTACACGTGTCCAACCCAGCGGAGGCGTTTTGCATTCATATGGGCTGACACGCTGCACATAGTTGTTCGAGACAAGACACCCGTTTTGGGGACTTTTTCTCGCGCTCTGATGTCTAGGATAACATCGCGTGGATTTTGCGAAACAAAAGAACTCAGTATATATTCAGTTCGAAAATCGCTGTAGGCACACGGTGTTCAGCCTCCTCATTATTTATTTATACGTTGAGTGACTAGCTTGAAGCGCTGTACATAAAAAAATTAATGGCGTGAGTAATATTACAGTTTAAACGAGTCACGTTACTAAAACAAAAACCTCTAATGACCAATGTTCCCTCTAAGATTCGTTGCTCCGTATGCAAAATTAAAATTGATGTCAAAGTGCAAGCATCCATTTCGGGGAAAAATCTTACACCCCATTAACACAGATATTATATTATCCTTATCAAAATATGCTCTGCGATAATTCTAAACTGCTGCGTGGCGTCCGTCAGATATCTGCTCGGCCGTGCAGTTTAAAAAGTACATTGCTAATGCCACATTTAATGTGTATCGGTTTAAAGTTGGAGGTACATATTTTCTATATGACATTGCAAGTCTTTCTTTAAAAAAAACAACTCACGCACACTTTCAAGGATCTAAATGTAAAACATTTTTGAATTGAAACTAAACACAAAAGTATATGTTCTAGCTTCCTTAAACACATATCTATTCTATAAAGTTGATTGAACGTTTTTGTTAATCGATTTCCCATCTATGTGATATGCATAAAGAATTATTTACTTAAGCACGCCCCTTAAACATGTAACAATTTTAATTTAATTTATTAAAATTTTTTTAGAAGAATATAGGAGAACGATTTTCTTTCTATAAATGTACACTAGCAAGAGAAAAAGCTACTATATAGAAGTCCATGTCCATTAAAAAATACAGCAGAACGTTAAGCGAATTGGTATGCTGTAAATAACGATAGACATCAATTCTTTACACAAAGAAAGCTAAGTGGAATATCTGTACTTGATATCCAAAGCCGAAAAACAATAAAATGTAACCAACTACAGTATTACGGTATAGGCCTACAAAGAACAGCACGCTCGGAGGGGATGGGCAGGTGGGGGCCGTTTGAGAAACTGGAGGGGACAAAGATCATATTTTGGGGGCTATCTTTAGATATCGAACAGATCTGTAAGGACAAGCCCCATTTCTAAACATGAAAATGCAAATAGACCATCATCAGATGTGTCGACGTTAATTGATTTCTTGTTATCTTGTGTAACATATTCCGCTTTCCCCGTGTCCGTTCTAAAACACATGAGCAATTTCTTTTGTACTTCTGATTATGAATATTTGATAATAATACCTTTTATTCAGATCTTTTTTTAAATCGAATATTTAAAGCAATTCATTACCACTATGAACTGATTTTTTCAATAAGTTACTGTTCAAAAATCCAAATGCGCTGCATTTAGTGCTACCAAAGTCCACTGCTGAATCCACCCTCCCAGTCTCTATACATTTAGTGCTACCAAAGTTCACTGCTACCCACATCTTCCCTGTGAACTAGTAGTATTCTCTGAGTTCACAGCTTTGTTTTTGTGTGTTCTGCCGAAGGTCTCTCCTCCGATGCATAACAATCTGTTTGCTTCAAATTCATTCAATCTGTCGCTATCGAAGCTAGGCCCGGGGATATGTGGAAGTTCTGATTACAGCGGGCTAAATGCGTTAATAATAGATGAAGACTGTGCCGAGAAGGCGTCTAAAGATGTTAGTTAAGTCGATGAGATCAATTGATGACGGTGTCTCGGGCAAGTTTACAACAAAATACTTCAGCCATCTTGAGACCTCTGTACTAAGGACTAAAGGCCATTCGTTAAGTTTTATAGAAATATGGCCGTGATACAGGTTATCAGTAAAATACAGCCATGCTGGAGGCTATCATAGAAATATGGCAAAAATACCGGTTACCAATGAAATATAGCCATACTGAAGGTTATCATAGATATATAGCCATACTGGAGGTTATCAATAGATATATAGCCATACTGGAGGTTATCATAGATAAATAGCCATACTGGAGGTTATCATAGATATATATCCATACTGGAGGTTATCATAGATATATAGCCATACTGGAGGTTATCATAGATATATAGCCATACTGGAGGTTATCATAGAAATATACCCGAAATACAGGTTAACAATGAAATATAGCCATGATACAGGTTATCGAAATAAAATAGCCAGACCATGAATTTATTCCAATGGAAATTTAGTTAACCTTAAAATAAATAACATTTTAAAAATGTTAGACAAAAAAAAACCTTATTAAAAGTATAAATATCCCCCAATAAAATATGGATGACAAAAGTTTTGATAATTTTATTTCTGCCATGCAACGATTTGACATTAGACAACGTTATTGAACTTGTGAAATTGAGGCGAACGTAACTCTAGGACTACTCCCTAAACGTATAATATCAACGCAAAGAACATTCCTATATGATAAATGACAAGCATTCAAAAGTGCCTCAACGCATGAATCTTATGTTGTTAAAACTTATGTTGTTAAAATTTATGCTGTTAAAACTTATGTTGTTAAAACTTATGTTGTTAAAACTTATGTTGTTAAAACTTATGTTGTTAAAACTTATGTTGTTAAAACGTATGATGTTAAAACTTATGTTGTTAAAAAACTTATGTTGTTAAAACTTATGTTGTTAAAACGTATGATGTTAAAACTTATGTTGTTAAAAAACTTATGTTGTTAAAACTTATGTTGTTAAAACTTATGTTGTTAAAACTTATGTTGTTAAAACTTATGTTGTTAAAACGTATGATGTTAAAACTTATGTTGTTAAAAAACTTATGTTGTTAAAACTTATGTTGTTAAAACGTATGATGTTAAAACTTATGTTGTTAAAAAACTTATGTTGTTAAAACTTATGTTGTTAAAACTTATGTTGTTAAAACTTATGTTGTTAAAACTTATGTTGTTAAAACTTATGTTGTTAAAACTTATGTTGTTAAAACTTATGTTGTTAAAACTTATGTTGTTAAAACGTATGATGTTAAAACTTATGTTGTTAAAAAACTTATGTTGTTAAAACTTATGTTGTTAAAACGTATGATGTTAAAACTTATGTTGTTAAAAAACTTATGTTGTTAAAACTTATGTTGTTAAAACTTATGTTGTTAAAACTTATGTTGTTAAAACTTATGTTGTTAAAACTTATGTTGTTAAAACGTATGATGTTAAAACTTATGTTGTTAAAAAACTTATGTTGTTAAAACTTATGTTGTTAAAACGTATGATGTTAAAACTTATGTTGTTAAAAAACTTATGTTGTTAAAACTTATGTTGTTAAAACTTATGTTGTTAAAACTTATGTTGTTAAAACTTATGTTGTTAAAACTTATGTTGTTAAAACTTATGTTGTTAAAACTTATGTTGTTAAAAAACTTATGTTGTTAAAACTTATCTTGTTAAAAAACGTATGTTGTTAAAACTTATGTTGTTAAAAAACTTATGTTGTTAAAACTTATGTTGTTAAAAAACTTATGTTGTTAAAACTTATGTTGTTAAAACTTATGTTGTTAAAACTTGTGTTGTTAAAACTTATGTTGTTAAAACTTATGTTGTTAAAATTTATGTTGTTAAAATTTATGTTGTTAAAACTTATGTTGTTAAAACTTATGTTGTTAAAACTTATGTTGTTAAAACGTATGATGTTAAAACTTATGTTGTTAAAACTTATGTTGTTAAAACTTATGTTGTTAAAACTTGTGTTGTTAAAATTTATGTTGTTAAAATTTATGTTGTTAAAATTTATGTTGTTACAACTTATGTTGTTAAAACTTGTGTTGTTAAAACTTGTGTTGTTAAAACTTATGTTGTTAAAACTTGTGTTGTTAAAATTTATGTTGTTAAAATTTATGTTGTTAAAATTTATGTTGTTAAAACTTATGTTGTTAAAACTTATGTTGTTAAAACGTATGATGTTAAAACTTATGTTGTTAAAAAACTTATGTTGTTAAAACTTATGTTGTTAAAACTTATGTTGTTAAAACTTATGTTGTTAAAACTTATGTTGTTAAAACTTATGTTGTTAAAACTTATGTTGTTAAAACTTATGTTGTTAAAACTTATGTTGTTAAAAAAAGTATGTTGTTAAAACTTGTGTTGTTAAAACTTATGTTGTTAAAACTTATGTTGTTAAAACTTATGTTGTTAAAACGTATGATTTTAAAACTTATGTTGTTAAAAAACTTATGTTGTTAAAACTTATGTTGTTAAAACTTATGTTGTTAAAACTTATGTTGTTAAAACTTATGTTGTTAAAACTTATGTTGTTAAAACTTATGTTGTTAAAACTTATGTTGTTAAAAAAAGTATGTTGTTAAAACTTGTGTTGTTAAAACTTATGTTGTTAAAACTTATGTTGTTAAAACTTATGTTGTTAAAACGTATATTGTTAAAACTTATGTTGTTAAAACTTATGTTGTTAAAACTTATGTTGTTAAAACTTATGTTCTTAAAACTTATGTTGTTAAAACGTATGTTGTTAATAAGTATGTTGTTAAAAATTATGTTGTTAAAACGTATGTTGTTAAAACTTATGTTGTTAAAACTTATGTTGTTAAAACTTATGTTGTTAAAACTTATGTTGTTAAAACTTATGTTGTTAAAACGTATGATGTTAAAACTTATGTTGTTTAAAAACTTATGTTGTTAAAACTTATGTTGTTAAAACTTATGTTGTTAAAACTTATGTTGTTAATACTTATGTTGTTAAAACTTATGTTGTTAAAACTTATGTTGTTAAAACTTATGTTGTTAAAACTTATGTTGTTAAAACTTATGTTGTTAAAACTTATGTTGTTAAAAAACTTATGTTGTTAAAACTTATGTTGTTAAAAAACGTATGTTGTTAAAACTTATGTTGTTAAAACTTATGTTGTTAAAACTTATGTTGTTAAAACTTATGTTGTTAAAAAAGTATGTTGTTAAAACTTATGTTGTTAAAACTTATGTTGTTAAAACTTATGTTGTTAAAACGTATATTGTTAAAACTTATGTTGTTAAAACTTATGTTGTTAAAACTTATGTTGTTAAAACTTATGTTGTTAAAACGTATGTTGTTAATAAGTATGTTGTTAAAAATTATGTTGTTAAAACGTATGTTGTTAAAACTTATGTTGTTAAAACTTATGTTGTTAAAACTTATGTTGTTAAAACTTATGTTGTTAAAACGTATGTTGTTAAAACTTATGTTGTTAAAACTTATGTTGTTAAAACTTATGTTGTTAAAACTTATGTTGTTAAAACTTATGTTGTTAAAACGTATGTTATTAAAATCACAGAATAGCAATCAAGCCAAGCGTGTTGTTGTCATTTGTCACATGTACATGAAACTGTCGCATTGTCATGGTCCAGTTATTAAACATGGGGAACATTTGAAAACAATTTTATTGACTACTTGTTCGAAAGGATTAGATGGCAATGATATAATCGATGCAATATTAAAATATGTCATGCAAGTTTACTGAATAATTTTTTTAAAAATTCATTGGAATCCAATACATCAGTGTATTCAAGATTTTTTAATCAGACAGATAACAAATTGTAAGAATTAATGAATCTAAATCTAAACCACACAGTAATTGACACGATGTAATGTGCTAAAAAAAACAACCCGTAAAAAACCAAAGTTTTTGACTATAAATCCTTTACGTATGAGACGTAACTAAAAGAATGTTCATTATAACACGCAGCGCAAGACCATCCAAAAATACAAAATTGCAGTTGTGTCGTAAAACGTGTTTAATATAATGCGCACCGATCAGGAATAGGTTTATAAAAAGTGTTGTCAGTAAAATACGCACCTTATTGGGCGACAGAAAGGTTGTTCAATATAATACGCACCGCGACGCTCTATCTCAAAAAATAGCATGATACATAGGAATAAATAAAATAATCTAAAAAATCAATAATTTAATTACGGTACATGCGATCGATCTGAAAGTTTGATACATTGTTTTTATCATCGGTACAAAACTGCCTGCAAAATTTCAGCTCGCTATCTTGCGAGCAAGTGGGTTAAAAATCGATCAAAAGTTTTGGCGACAAGCAAGCAAGGTCGGTCGGTCGGTCGGCCGCAGACACCACGAGTTAATATAAAGGATTTTAAAAAAAAACTCACAGTGGCGTTGGAATTGACACACTTTTGCTTCAACTATGAATTAAACAAAGCAATATGAGAAAACAGTCTATGATCAGTTGACTCACACATTGATTGAGCAGGATTACGAAATGAAATCAATTGTCTCTGATATCTATTATAAACTCATGGGAAAAAAGTACATACAAAAGTATTTCGTTATATTCTAATATATAGCATTGTAAACATGAATTTACCTTATTATATAACTCTGCAGTGTGTGTTAGGGTGTGTTTGTGTGTGTGTGTGTATTTTTCTGGAACTGAAGGAGTAATTAATATGTTCTTATTATTACTTTCATTAATTTATTACTCATGTTGATATTTTTATATACCAGTCCGTAAGCAGACAAAGTTGTTTAAAATCAGTTGTAAATGTTTTTAATCAAATTTATCTACTTTAGATGTTTATTTCGGTGAAAGTAACTCATCCGCACCTTCTACTTCTTGTTATGGGGCCCAACTTGTTGTCCCAGTCGCTTACCTAGGGGCAGAAATCTAGATTTCTAACCACTTTACCAACAAGCGGTACCAGGGATGAGCCGACATCACGACTGCTAGAGGGTTGTATGCCAACATGCACAGGCCAAGCCCAACAGACCAATGATGGAAACTCAGGGATGGGCCGACATCACGACTGCTAGAGGGGTATATGCCAACATGCACAATGCACAGGCCAAGCCCAACAGACCAATGATGGAAACTGAGTCGCAAACTCCAGAGTTTCCTTACTAAAATTAGAACGGAGCACTGCCCGAATATCTTATACTTTTAACAAGCTGGACCATAACAGGGACTCGAACTGTCGGCATTGCAGACTAACCTCTGGGACAGTGGCGCACCTGTTGACTTCGTTCCCCGTGCTGGACATAGCCGTGGAGCAAAGTTCCCTTTAAGATGCGCGGCTGCGATAGATATCTGAGCAATGCCGCGTAGCAGTTTAGAATTGCCGCGCAGCAAATTTTGTAAAATATTGCGCACAAAACGGTTGCTGTGCAACTCTGCTCACAAGTTATTATTTTTTTACTTTGCACACAGACCAATGAACATCAGAGGGAACAATGTCGGGGAGGTTTGGGCGGCGAGTGAGTGCTACGCTCAGGGCTATGTTGTATGGCAGTGCTCTACAGCTGGAGCATGATGCTCAGATGTTAACCAAAGCTTTCAGAGAGTAACCCTAACGCTTCCAGAATATGAGACGTGTTTAGGCGTGTTGCCATGGCAACACTCACCTCTACATCGTATCCCCCTTTACGCCAAACCTTCTAAATAAGCTCCTATAAAAAAAAAGTGTTAAATTTTTTTATTAACTTTTCTACAGATTCTCTTTGTGAAAAGTTACCAGGTAAAAACGTATATAATTATTTTTTTAAAAACTTGTATTAAAAGCAATTGTTTAAGAATACTGTTCCCTAATAACAAACTCATATGAAAGGATATTATACCAGATGCATTGTTAACGCTTGTCGCATTTTTTTTAAAATAAAAAACGAAATTCAAATTTATTCTTAAGTTTCTATAATTTTATATTCCAATTTCCCTATTGTCATTGCGGTTAAAATCGTTTGAATATTTGCAGTTACCACGGCAGCTGCCACCACTGCGACAACCTCCACTAGACTGCAACCGACCAACGCCACCACTACACCAGCTGCTACAACATCGACTTCAGGTGATTTCTAAAAAGTTATTAAAACCGTTGTTCTAACACAACTAAGTGATCAGTTGCTATAAATAGGTATCACGTGACTTTGATAACACCTAAAACTTGGTTTACGAGAAAAATGACGTGAAATGTGACATGAGTCCATGACTAAGAAATGTGACATGAGTCCATGACTAAGAAATGTGACATGAGTCCATGACTAAGAAATGTGACATGAGTCCATGACTAAGAAATGTGACATGAGTCCATGACTAAGAAATGTGACATGAGTCCATGACTAAGAAATTGACATTGGAATAAACAAGTCCGGAAATTCTTGATATCACTTTTTTGTGCCGAGCTAAGACTTCTGTAATTATCTCTATAAATAATTCACAGGACGTGCGCAAATAAGCATAACGAATTACCCTGGCTAGGGTCGACCAATCACAGTTCATGTTTGGCAAGCGATTGTGCTGAATGGTTGGGGCGGGGGAGGGGGGTTGGCGGGCAGGTAACAACAACCGCAGTGCGCATGTCTCGAGACCAAGAATGCATCGGCGATCCCCACTTGACACCCCCCACCCCCCCCCCTCGACGTTTATTGGCGTTGTTTTCATTTCTTCGTGCTTCTGTTTGTGTCCGTTCTCCACCCCCACCCCGTTCTTTGCACTATTTATGGGCAAGTCTGAGGCGTATGCTACGCTGCGGGCGGTATCTAGTTGTTATTATTTACAGGATATTTTCTCCTTCCCACTACACGTATTTTTTAGATAGTGCAAAGCACAAAAAAAACAGAAAAACAAGCAATATAAATAATCTTTATAATTTAAAAAAATCACCGTAAAACTCAAAGTTTTTTACTATAAATTCTTTATATACAAGACATAACTAAAAGTATGTTAATCATAATACGCATCGCACGACCATCCAAAAATCCAAAATTTTAGTTATGTCTCGTAAAACATGTTTAATATAATGCGTACAGTCCGTACAGTGCGGCAGACTAGGAAAAACAATTACAGATCGGGAATATATATTTTTTTAAAGTATGGTCAATATACTATGCTTCGCACAGCGCGACGGGAAAATATTAAAAAGGTTGCTCAATATAATACGCACCGCAACAGTCTAGAACAAAAATGTACATGCTACATAGAGATACATAGAGATCATCTAAAAATTCATTAATTTAATTACAGTACATTCGATCAATCTGGAATTTTGATAGATTTTCTTTCGGGTCGACACGAGTGTGCCTGCAAAATTTCAGCTCGCTAGCATAGAAGGAAATGGGTTAAAAATCAATCCAAAGTTTTTTCGGCAAACAAACAATCACGCAATCAAGCAGACGCCACGAGGTAATATAAAGGTGTTTTTTTTTAAATACAACAAGAAAGGATTCAATACATGATGCATTTATTTTCGTATGAGAATTTAAAAAGAAAATTATTCTCCGTCGTTGGTCTATGAGTTTCCCATCATGATCAGGGGCGTCCAAACGTTTTGCATGGCGGGCCATATTCCTTGAAGTAAAGATATTCAGGGGGCGGATCAAAATAATATAAAAAATGACATAGGTTGAGAAGTTTTTTATTGCAAAGTTTTAATGTGAAGTGAGAAACTGAGATTTTAAATGCAGTAAATAGGCGAGGTAAAACTCAATTGCACTGATTTGATACTACGTTAACACGCAATTGAGAGTCACTTATTCTGGTCCACACAAGATTCTTGTTAAAATTCATAACTGAAAATGTCTTCTCACACAATCATGTCGAGCCAAACAAGCTGAGCATCTTCTTAGCAAATGTTCGAATCTCTTGGAATATGTCTTTATCCAGCTGACGGTAAAAGTCAATGAGTTCCAGTTGCTGATATCATGGAGCATTATCGGGGTCAACAGAGCAAGGTGTAGGAAACAAAATTATTTCCTTTTTCATATTAGCAAAGTCCTGAAAGCTTCTTTGAAATTCATCAGCCAGGGATGTGATATGTGCAACATACCTCTGCATTTTCTCATTGAAGCTTCTTTCTGGAAAACGTGTCAAGATTTCCTGTAGTGAGGGGTAAATGTGTAGTGTTATGATGCATTTGAGACAATTGCCTTTGAAAAAGTTGCAGCTTGTTTCCAGAGGCCTTGACATGTGAATATAATTGGCTCACCACTGCATTGTGCCCTAGAAGATTTGTGTTAAGAACGCTTAAATGTCTTGTCATATCATACAAAAAATGCAAAATCAGCCAGCGAACAGTATCAGACAGTTCTGGAATCGGTTTTCCATTATCTTCCACGAATCGCCAAATTTCTTTTTTATGTGCGTAGAAGCGCTGAAGTGCTATCCGCTGACTTAGCCATCTTACATCATTGTGATACACAACATCTCAGTATTCTCCCTGGATGTCAAGAAAAAACTAATGAAGCTGTCAATGAAACAGGGCTTTATAGCGAAGAGTATATAGCTTTTATCACTGGCTTAATGACATGATCGCATCTAAGATATTTGGCACAAAGAACTTGTTGGTGAATGATGCATTGAAGTTTAAAATATTTGCCACCCTCTTCGCTGACTTTGTTACTGACAAGTATTGCTAGTCCACTATGCTCACCAATCATGGCAAGAGCACTATCAGTAATAATTGCATATATTTTTCCCCTTGATAGTTTAATGCCATCGATAGCAGAACAAGTGGAAATAAATAAATCGTGTTCCCTTGTTTGGTCTTTAAAGCTCTGAAGGTCAAGTAATTCTTCACTCACACACATTTCATCATTAACTCCTTTAAAAAAATAAGAAGTCTGGTATCGTCAGAAGCTGCATCGCTTTCATCACTGGCTATCGAAAAAAAAGTTGTTAAAAAAATAAAACGTCATTGATTTTCGCCAACATTTGACTTACTCGAAACAGCACAAAATTTCAAATTTTCTTACAAATATAATGTTACATAAACAATACGTCAGACAATTAATTATTTTCGATGAGACCGCAGCCAGTCAAAATTGTATCGCGGGCCGGTTTTGGCCCGCGGGCCATACTTTGGACACTCCGGCATTATATGCTAAACTTTTCCTCAAAATTAGAGCCGTTTAGTTAAGGTGGGTAGTGTCTTGGAGCTTTACTCCCTGTGTTAAAACAAGTGGATATTCCCGTTGGTACTCGTTTGGTTCAATTAGAGTCTTTCCTTGCAGTTATGTCAGATATATATATATATGATGGTATTCTTCATTACTTTGTTAAAAAGTTATAAAAGTTCTTAAAATCTCAAATATTTTTTTAATTACCCGTAGTAAATTCTAAAATAAATAAATAAATAATAAATCAAAAAGATATAAGTAGCAAAAACCACAAAAGACTTTTGTCTGATATTTGTACTCAGTATTTACATCACAATTAATTTCGTTGGGTTACAGATACAAGAACAGCGGCGACGGCAATATCGGAAACAACAGTGATATCTACGACAGCTCCACTCACGAAAGAACCACCAACTTCATCTTCTCCCACAACATATCCCACAATTCCTCTTCTTACTTCAGCGTCGCCTCCAAACAACCAATCTACTCCAGCATCACTTTTAACGGACGTAACTGCAGAAGCATCAACAACGACTGATTCGGCGGCCACAGCAGCTCCCACAACGGACGCAACCTCAACAGCATCGCTTACGACGGTTTCCGCTACAGCGGTGCCATCTCAAACTTCACCGCTCACCGCTGATAACCCCACCTCTGCGCCAGCTACGACAGCTTCATCCACAGCAACAGATTTGACCACAGCAAATGATGTCAAATCACAAACGGCATCGCTCAGTTCAACAACGACGACGGCATCCTCCGAAGTCAACTCAACCGCCCCAGCGACACCGCATACTACTACACAGACCGCACCACAGACTATCACACAGACCGCACCGCCCGTGCTCACATCAGTCGGATTATTATTTTCAAGCACTTCTAACGCTAATGCAAGCAACACCAAGACTTACGCCACTCCAAACGCAACCACCGGAACCAACCCCAACAACACCACCACCACCACCAACTACCTGGCAACCGACTTGACCACAGCTGTCGCGTCGGTCACCGCCGTGACAGATTCTGTCATCTGGGAACAGTGCGCCTGCGGTTGCCCCGTCGACGTACCAACCGACGTCGTATTAAGGGAGGCGTTCATTTCGGATGTGGTGAAGAAGATTCAGCAAACACTCTTTGTTAATGAACAGGTGAGACGAGGAGGACTTGATGGTAGACGAACGTAATGTTGTGTTTTATATACTGAGATAAAATGGGAGGGTCGAGTTAGTGAGGTAAAGTAATTATTTGATTAGTGAGGTGAAGTAAGATGAATTAATTAGTGACATGAATTGGGATGGCGTAAAAAATTGTGGTGAGACAAGATCCTATTCTAGTTTCAATTTCACTAAAATTAAGATTTTTTAGAAAAAAATTGATATCTGATTATATTTTATCATTGAGAATAGCAGACCATTGAAATGCAAGAAACAAATTTGAAATGCTTGTTCCTTTATTTCAGAACCTGTCAGCCACGATAAGGAAAAGAACAAGCGCAGTCGACGAGCGGCGGTCAGCGCAAACCGTCGGGTGTCTTGGTGTGGTGGTGCTGGTCGTCGTCTTCGGAAGCATTCTGGCCTTGGACCTAACCCACTGCTCTGGACATCCAACGTCCAAAACACGTCATTCAACGTCCAACACACGTCATTCAACGTCCACCACACGTCACCCACACGTCATTCACACCACAAGCACACCTCATGCGACGCTAGAAGCCAAACATAATGACGTAACTTGATAAATGGAAGGAGAACACGCCATTGTCCTCGTGACCGCCTGTTAAAACTACATATTTAGCCTTTTATTGTATCCTGGTATGTATTGTCCGTACAAGCAGTGGCGTAGTTAGAGATGGTACCAGTGGGTGCGGGTGCGGGGAACTCATGGTCCGCCATCGTCCACCAGTGTCGTCATCTTTTTAAAATAACCTGAAAACTTCAAAGAAGTTGCGATAAGGTCAATTTTATATTAAATTTACTTGCTTAAAATAATTCTCTTGTCTGATGGACAAAGTTGTATCTCATTACAAAGCTGTATCTCATTAAAAAGCTGTATCTCATTACAAAGCTGTGTCTCATTAAAAAGCTGGATCTCACTACAAAACTGTATTTCCAACAAAAAACAAAGAAAAAAACAACAACAAAAAAACCAACAGAAGATGTTTGCGTCCTACGCTGATCCACGGCTTATGTCTAGTCTTGCATTTTTATGAGAGTTTTAAATGTTGATATAGTGTTGTTTTACCTCGTTTAATCATACAACCAAGTCCATGCCCGAATTCCGGACTGGAACAACGAGAATGTTTTTGTTTGTTCTTGCCACTTCTTGCGAACGGAATAGAAAACGTGTTTCTATCCCTTTTTCTATCCCTATGTATAAGATTATTTTTCTGTTTTATTTCCAAGTTAGAATTAAACGCCTTATGCATTATTACTTCTTTGCTTCTCCAGTAATATATCTAAAAGCTCTTTTTTTTTAAATGTGCTGTAGTTTATCAATGTTTTCTTTGGATGGGTCCCAATAGGCCATACAGAAGATGCATATTCTAATACACGTCTCACCAAAATAAGGTAGCGTTTTAGTTTTATATATTCAATACCAGAGGCGTCACTAGAATGAGCAGGGGGTGCGGGCACAAAATGTATTCATTCTGATTGCTCCCGTTATTTGGCACTGGCAGATGGGGAAGAGGTTTGAAGGTTTTTTGTGAGGTACCGCAAAGTCTGACACCATCCTAGTGTTGCTCTGCTTATTACGTATGTAAATGTTTCTCTTTATAAAGCTTAAATTTTTGGTTGATTTTTAAATGACTTCATTCATATAGGAATTCCACGATAATTTCTCGTAATTTCTAGTGAAACAAAAATATGAGTTTAATTATTTTAAGAATGATAAGGCAGTGCTGATATAATTTCATGCGATCGCAAGTGTTTGAAAATGTGTGTGCACCTGTTTGATTCGGTATTTAAAACATTTTTAATAACCAGGCTTAAAGTGAAACAAAAAACTTGAAGTCATCCAATAAAGCTTTGAAAATATGTTGTACTGTGATACAATGTAAGTGCCTTTGAGAGCTCAAACGCCTAACAGAATCAATATACTCAATTTATGAAAATATGACACATAACAGACTCCTTCACAAGACTCAAAGAGTTTAGTAATATATGTCTCTTGTACCATCAACACATGTCTCTTGTACCATCAACACATGTCTCTTGTACCATCAACACATGTCTCTTGTACCATCAACACATGTCTCTTGTACCATCAACACATGTCTCTTGTACCATCAACACATGTCTCTTGTACCATCAACACACGTCTCTTGTACCATCAACACACGTCTCTTGTACCATCAACACATGTCTCTTGTACCATCAACACATGTCTCTTGTACCATCAACACATGTCTCTTGTACCATCAACACAGTCTCTTGTACCATCAACACGTCTCTTGTACCATCAACACATGTCTCTTGTACCATCAACACATGTCTCTTGTACCATCAACACAGTCTCTTGTACCATCAACACATGTCTCTTGTACCATCAACACACGTCTCTTGTACCATCAACACATGTCTCTTGTACCATCAACACATGTCTCTTGTACCATCAACACATGTCTCTTGTACCATCAACACATGTCTCTTGTACCATCAACACATGTCTCTTGTACCATCAACACACGTCTCTTGTACCATCAACACACGTCTCTTGTACCATCAACACATGTCTCTTGTACCATCAACACACGTCTCTTGTACCATCAACACACGTCTCTTGTACCATCAACACGTCTCTTGTACCATCAACACATGTCTCTTGTACCATCAACACATGTCTCTTGTACCATCAACACATGTCTCTTGTACCATCAACACATGTCTCTTGTACCATCAACACACGTCTCTTGTACCATCAACACAGTCTCTTGTACCATCAACACATGTCTCTTGTACCATCAACACACGTCTCTTGTACCATCAACACACGTCTCTTGTACCATCAACACATGTCTCTTGTACCATCAACACATGTCTCTTGTACCATCAACACACGTCTCTTGTACCATCAACACATGTCTCTTGTACCATCAACACATGTCTCTTGTACCATCAACACATGTCTCTTGTACCATCAACACGTCTCTTGTACCATCAACACATGTCTCTTGTACCATCAACACATGTCTCTTGTACCATCAACACATGTCTCTTGTACCATCAACACATGTCTCTTGTACCATCAACACATGTCTCTTGTACCATCAACACATGTCTCTTGTACCATCAACACATGTCTCTTGTACCATCAACACATGTCTCTTGTACCATCAACACACGTCTCTTGTACCATCAACACATGTCTCTTGTACCATCAACACATGTCTCTTGTACCATCAACACATGTCTCTTGTACCATCAACACATGTCTCTTGTACCATCAACACATGTCTCTTGTACCATCAACACATGTCTCTTGTACCATCAACACAGTCTCTTGTACCATCAACACATGTCTCTTGTACCATCAACACATGTCTCTTGTACCATCAACACATCTTGTACTCACATCTCTGTACCATCAACACATGTCTCTTGTACCATCAACACATGTCTCTTGTACCATCAACACATGTCTCTTGTACCATCAACACATGTCTCTTGTACCATCAACACATGTCTCTTGTACCATCAACACATGTCTCTTGTACCATCAACACATGTCTCTTGTACCATCAACACATGTCTCTTGTACCATCAACACATGTCTCTTGTACCATCAACACATGTCTCTTGTACCATCAACACATGTCTCTTGTACCATCAACACATGTCTCTTGTACCATCAACACATGTCTCTTGTACCATCAACACATGTCTCTTGTACCATCAACACATGTCTCTTGTACCATCAACACATGTCTCTTGTACCATCAACACATGTCTCTTGTACCATCAACACATGTCTCTTGTACCATCAACACATGTCTCTTGTACCATCAACACATGTCTCTTGTACCATCAACACATGTCTCTTGTACCATCAACACATGTCTCTTGTACCATCAACACATGTCTCTTGTACCATCAACACATGTCTCTTGTACCATCAACACATGTCTCTTGTACCATCAACACATGTCTCTTGTACCATCAACACATGTCTCTTGTACCATCAACACATGTCTCTTGTACCATCACCATTCTTTACATCAAACATGTCTCTTGTACCATCAACACATGTCTCTTGTACCATCAACACATGTCTCTTGTACCATCAACACATGTCTCTTGTACCATCAACACATGTCTCTTGTACCATCAACACATGTCTCTTGTACCATCAACACATGTCTCTTGTACCATCAACACATGTCTCTTGTACCATCAACACATGTCTCTTGTACCATCAACACATGTCTCTTGTACCATCAACACATGTCTCTTGTACCATCAACACATGTCTCTTGTACCATCAACACATGTCTCTTGTACCATCAACACATGTCTCTTGTACCATCAACACATGTCTCTTGTACCATCAACACATGTCTCTTGTACCATCAACACATGTCTCTTGTACCATCAACACATGTCTCTTGTACCATCAACACATGTCTCTTGTACCATCAACACATGTCTCTTGTACCATCAACACATGTCTCTTGTACCATCAACACATGTCTCTTGTACCATCAACACATGTCTCTTGTACCATCAACACATGTCTCTTGTACCATCAACACATGTCTCTTGTACCATCAACACATGTCTCTTGTACCATCAACACATGTCTCTTGTACCATCAACACATGTCTCTTGTACCATCAACACATGTCTCTTGTACCATCAACACATGTCTCTTGTACCATCAACACATGTCTCTTGTACCATCAACACATGTCTCTTGTACCATCAACACATGTCTCTTGTACCATCAACACATGTCTCTTGTACCATCAACACATGTCTCTTGTACCATCAACACATGTCTCTTGTACCATCAACACATGTCTCTTGTACCATCAACACATGTCTCTTGTACCATCAACACATGTCTCTTGTACCATCAACACATGTCTCTTGTACCATCAACACATGTCTCTTGTACCATCAACACATGTCTCTTGTACCATCAACACATGTCTCTTGTACCATCAACACATGTCTCTTGTACCATCAACACATGTCTCTTGTACCATCAACACATGTCTCTTGTACCATCAACACATGTCTCTTGTACCATCAACACATGTCTCTTGTACCATCAACACATGTCTCTTGTACCATCAACACATGTCTCTTGTACCATCAACACATGTCTCTTGTACCATCAACACATGTCTCTTGTACCATCAACACATGTCTCTTGTACCATCAACACATGTCTCTTGTACCATCAAACACATGTCTCTTGTACCATCAACACATGTCTCTTGTACCATCAAACACATGTCTCTTGTACCATCAACACATGTCTCTTGTACCATCAAACACATGTCTCTTGTACCATCAACACATGTCTCTTGTACCATCAACACATGTCTCTTGTACCATCAACACATGTCTCTTGTACCATCAACACATGTCTCTTGTACCATCAACACATGTCTCTTGTACCATCAACACATGTCTCTTGTACCATCAACACATGTCTCTTGTACCATCAACACATGTCTCTTGTACCATCAACACATGTCTCTTGTACCATCAACACATGTCTCTTGTACCATCAACACATGTCTCTTGTACCATCAACACATGTCTCTTGTACCATCAAAACATGTCTCTTTGTACCATCAAAACATGTCTCTTTACCATCAACACATGTCTCTTGTACCATCAAACACATGTCTCTTGTACCATCAACACATGTCTCTTGTACCATCAAACACATGTCTCTTGTACCATCAACACATGTCTCTTGTACCATCAACACATGTCTCTTGTACCATCAACACATGTCTCTTGTACCATCAACACATGTCTCTTTTACCATCAACACATGTCTCTTGTACCATCAAACACATGTCTCTTGTACCATCAACACATGTCTCTTGTACCATCAACACATGTCTCTTGTACCATCAACACATGTCTCTTGTACCATCAAAACATGTCTCTTGTACCATCAACACATGTCTCTTGTACCATCAACACATGTCTCTTGTACCATCAAAACATGTCTCTTGTACCATCAACACATGTCTCTTGTACCATCAAAACATGTCTCTTT
Source organism: Ampullaceana balthica (assembly GCA_944989445.1). Taxonomy (NCBI): domain Eukaryota; kingdom Metazoa; phylum Mollusca; class Gastropoda; family Lymnaeidae; genus Ampullaceana; species Ampullaceana balthica. Next base: position 413,463 of record CALYLW010000398.1, read on the forward strand.
GTACCATCAAACACATGTCTCTTGTACCATCAACACATGTCTCTTGTACCATCAAAACATGTCTCTTGTACCATCAACACATGTCTCTTGTACCATCAACACATGTCTCTTGTATCCATGTCACCATCAACACATGTCTCTTGTACCATCAACACATGTCTCTTGTACCATCAACACATGTCTCTTGTACCATCAACACATGTCTCTTGTACCATCAACACATGTCTCTTTTACCATCAACACATGTCTCTTGTACCATCAACACATGTCTCTTGTACCATCAACACATGTCTCTTTGTACCATCAACACATGTCTCTTGTACCATCAACACATGTCTCTTGTACCATCAACACATGTCTCTTGTACCATCAACACATGTCTCTTTACCATCAACACATGTCTCTTGTACCATCAACACATGTCTCTTGTACCATCAACACATGTCTCTTGTACCATCAACACATGTCTCTTGTACCATCAACACATGTCTCTTTGTACCATCAACACATGTCTCTTGTACCATCAACACATGTCTCTTGTACCATCAACACATGTCTCTTGTACCATCAACACATGTCTCTTGTACCATCAAAACATGTCTCTTTTACCATCAACACATGTCTCTTGTACCATCAACACATGTCTCTTTGTACCATCAACACATGTCTCTTTGTACCATCAACACATGTCTCTTGTACCATCAAACACATGTCTCTTGTACCATCAACACATGTCTCTTGTACCATCAACACATGTCTCTTGTACCATCAACACATGTCTCTTGTACCATCAACACATGTCTCTTGTACCATCAACACATGTCTCTTGTACCATCAACACATGTCTCTTTGTACCATCAACACATGTCTCTTGTACCATCAACACATGTCTCTTGTACCATCAACACATGTCTCTTGTACCATCAAACACATGTCTCTTGTACCATCAACACATGTCTCTTGTACCATCAACACATGTCTCTTGTACCATCAAACACATGTCTCTTGTACCATCAACACATGTCTCTTTTACCATCAACACATGTCTCTTGTACCATCAACACATGTCTCTTGTACCATCAACACATGTCTCTCATGTCTTTACCATCAAACACATGTCTCTTGTACCATCAAACACATGTCTCTTGTACCATCAAACACATGTCTCTTGTACCATCAAAACATGTCTCTTTTACCATCAACACATGTCTCTTGTACCATCAACACATGTCTCTTTGTACCATCAAACATGTCTCTTGTACCATCAACACATGTCTCTTTTACCATCAACACATGTCTCTTGTACCATCAACACATGTCTCTTTTACCATCAACACATGTCTCTTGTACCATCAACACATGTCTCTTGTACCATCAACACATGTCTCTTGTACCATCAAAACATGTCTCTTTTACCATCAAACACATGTCTCTTGTACCATCAACACATGTCTCTTGTACCATCAAAACATGTCTCTTGTACCATCAACACATGTCTCTTGTACCATCAAAACATGTCTCTTGTACCATCAACACATGTCTCTTGTACCATCAACACATGTCTCTTGTACCATCAAAACATGTCTCTTGTACCATCAACACATGTCTCTTGTACCATCAACACATGTCTCTTGTACCATCAACACATGTCTCTTGTACCATCAACACATGTCTCTTTTACCATCAACACATGTCTCTTGTACCATCAACACATGTCTCTTGTACCATCAACACATGTCTCTTGTACCATCAAAACATGTCTCTTGTACCATCAAAACATGTCTCTTTTACCATCAACACATGTCTCTTGTACCATCAAACACATGTCTCTTTGTACCATCAACACATGTCTCTTTTACCATCAACACATGTCTCTTGTACCATCAACACATGTCTCTTTTACCATCAACACATGTCTCTTGTACCATCAAAACATGTCTCTTTTACCATCAACACATGTCTCTTGTACCATCAACACATGTCTCTTGTACCATCAACACATGTCTCTTGTACCATCAACACATGTCTCTTTTACCATCAACACATGTCTCTTGTACCATCAACACATGTCTCTTGTACCATCAACACATGTCTCTTGTACCATCAACACATGTCTCTTTGTACCATCAACACATGTCTCTTGTACCATCAACACATGTCTCTTGTACCATCAAACACATGTCTCTTGTACCATCAACACATGTCTCTTGTACCATCAACACATGTCTCTTGTACCATCAACACATGTCTCTTTTACCATCAACACATGTCTCTTGTACCATCAACACATGTCTCTTGTACCATCAACACATGTCTCTTTTACCATCAACACATGTCTCTTGTACCATCAACACATGTCTCTTATACCATCAACACATGTCTCTTGTACCATCAACACATGTCTCTTTTACCATCAACACATGTCTCTTTGTACCATCAACACATGTCTCTTGTACCATCAACACATGTCTCTTGTACCATCAACACATGTCTCTTGTACCATCAACACATGTCTCTTGTACCATCAACACATGTCTCTTATACCATCAACACACGTCTCTTTGTACCATCAACACATGTCTCTTGTACCATCAACACATGTCTCTTGTACCATCAACACATGTCTCTTGTACCATCAACACATGTCTTTTGTACCATCAACACATGTCTCTTGTACCATCAACACATGTCTCTTGTACCATCAACACACGTCTCTTGTACCATCAACACATGTCTCTTGTACCATCAAAACATGTCTCTTGTACCATCAACACATGTCTCTTTTACCATCAAAACATGTCTCTTGTACCATCAATACAATATTTACATTAAATGTACAGTATATATTTTATACTAAAACAAGGAAAAATAATAATTAAGTATAGATAAGAAACAGAAAGGTAAAGAAGAAAGATGGCACAATTGTTTTACAAAATTCAAAATAGAAGGAAGTTACAGTAAAGAAATCACAACCAGAAAAAAGATAATTTATGGTAGGTTCAAAGGGTAACATATAACCCTTTTTATGGTAAGACGGCCCCTAGTGTAAAATTGTCCAATGATAGTTAAATAAATAAGACATTTGATTTGATTTGTATATAATTTTAGATTTAGAGACTTTAATTGATTTGGATTTTTTTATCTATATATGCAAGCTGCTTAATCTTCGATTTCCTTTTTGTGTAATTTTTCTAATTTGGGTTTAATTTATGACAAGCTGATACTGTACACTGAGAATGAGGGCACTTCTTTATTTGCCTTGATATTCATATATTATTTATATATTTATAAAAAAGTATTCCAAATTAAACTGTGTCCTGTATTTTAATGCATTGCACTCTATCGGGTACATTTATGTTTTGTGGTGCGTGCCGCGTTTGCGAGCGATTATTTAAAATATGACCATAACAGTGGAACAAAACTTCAAACAGTTAGTAGTATGTAAGAAGATGCAGAGCATTTGTAGGCGCGGTGTTGCAAGGGGAAACAACCAGTTATGCGTGTAACCGGTCCAAACTGATTGAAATGTGCGGAGGCAGCAAGAGAACAGTTCAGAAATAAACGATGAATATGGAGATAGAATTTTTTTAATTAAAAACGCAAATTAAAATACTTTATTTTCAGCAGTTCTCCTCTTTGCTGAGAAAAATTTAAACTATGTCTTTAAATCTCAAAAGAAAGACTTGATATCATTTTTTTTCATCTTTCGTAGTAGTTATAAGAGACACACATAAAGGGCCCTGATAGGATTTTTTCAGCTTACAATTATTGAAACAATAGCTGCCACCTATAAATAACCCATGGTTTAGAAATAAGGGAATTTCCGCTGAGCAGCGTTGAAATTTATTGATTTGGCCTCCGGCGTGAAACATTTCAATTATCTGGAAACATCCGGTGCGACTGCCTTTAAAAGGTTCAAATATGATTCAAAAATGTCCATTGTATACTTCAATAGTAGCTTTTAACCGATTTTTATAAACCTTCCGACATTGCAAGTTTTTCCACACGTCAAAGTAAAATCGTTTAACTGAAGATTTTAACACACTTGCCACGTGATCAATTCAGCTTAAATAAGATTATTTGATGATTTACAATAGACTTTTTAATGCACAAAAATAAGTTTGATTAAATTCAAACCACTCGTCGTTTATTGAATCTCCCTTCCCCCTTACACCCCCCCCCAAATTAAAATATTGCCTGTGCTACAACTACCGGCAGTAGATTCATGATATGTCTTGTGAGTTCCAATCGCCCTCCATTACATGTGCTTGTCAGGAATATCTTGTTGTGTTATTTAAAAAGGAAATGAATTGTCCATGAAACACGGCTGGTCATCTTTGGCGTGCTTAACGCTTGCCTTGAAATCTGGAGGTAGCGGTAGTTTCACTCATATCGATCCAATTATCAGAAACTGTATATCTTTCCTCAGAAATATTTCTTTTTCTTTTTGGTAAAGACTATAATGTGAAAAAAATATATATTTTAAAAAAAAACTATTTAACACGCATCGATAGCTATATTTTAAAAACATTTGGACATATGCACAACGTATATTATTAACTAATTGTAATTTCAATAAAATTAATATCTTTGATAAAAATATGTTTAGTTTTTTATATTTTGAATTTTTATTTTTTAAAAAGTATTATTTCTAACATAATTATCACAAACAAATACTACATAATTTAGCGATAATTAGTGAAAATGTTCTTCCAATTTTCTAACGTTAATTGAAGTATAAAAAAATAAATTTAAATTTATTTTTAAAAAATGACTGAAAAATTAAGAATTAATTTTGCGAATTGATAATTGATCAATTTCCTATTTCATACTTATTAAAAAATGTTGACAATAATTTTCAAGCCAAACTAAATAAATTTTAGTTGCTATCAACTTCATTGTCTATAAATTATAAATGATTCAAGAGAAACGGGGAAAAAATGGGTGATGGAGACGGCGAAAACACAACTCAATTTTATAATTTTACTTTGCCACAACTTTTTCAATTATTTTTTTTACTATTGATTTAGAAAATTGATAAAATATTGTTACGTACAATTATTTTATTGTAAGTGTTAAAAGATAATGAGACGATCTGTTTTCATCATTCATCTAACGCTAGTCGGTATATTTCTGATAACAACGGACAGACCATACCTGTCTGTTGGCAAGTGACGCAGCGTTCACAAGCCACTGCTGGTTACTGCTATGAGGGTATTGTAACATTGTAACATTGTAACATTGTAACATTGTAAAACACAATGCCCAGCCGACTTTTTAAATCCCTTATATTAACTTCGCGGCCGTCTCTGTCTGTCTGTCTGTCGTCATCTGATCATCTCATGGGCGGGAGGGCGGAAAAACAAAAGTCAAAAATGACCCACTTCCCGTGATTCGATCGAGCTGAAATTCGGCACACTGACCCGACTGACCTAACAATGCATCGTATCAAAATTTCAGATCGATCGAACGTACCGTAATTAATTTAATGCATTTTTAGTTTATCCTTATATGAGGTATGTAATTCAAATTCACGGTTTTGTTATTGTTTTTTTCCCACGTGAAATGTTGAGTAGACGCTTTGAGGCGACCCATCGACGTACCCGCGTGCTTTTGTTTAAATTTTACATGTCATGCTGAGCTCGGTCAAGCGAATCGGTGACCAGACTTTTCCCCCTCTACCACCCCTCCCCCCCCCCAGGGTTATGAAGCAAAGTTGAGTTACGACAGATTCAGTCTATAAATATTTGTAAATACTTTTAGTTATGTCTCATATATAAGGGATTTATAGTCAAAAACTTTGTTTTTATGGGTTTGTTTTATTTCCTAACTAGTATCAGGTACCCAATGGGAGCTGGGTGGACTCATGGACACTCTTAGCCGCGGGAACAAATCCCTGGCTTCACGGAGATTCGAGCCCGTGACTTTCGGTACGCCAGCCAAGCGAACGTGCCGCTCGACAACAGTCCCCCCCCCCAATAATTCTACATTTTACGAGACTCAGACAGCACACTCATGACAACTGCACATCATACGTCACAACAATTTAGTTCAAGTCTCCTTGACGTAGCTACAGGAATCAAATTAAAATTAAATAAACGCACATTCTTAATATCTAACACATATGACTTTCTTCAACGGCGCACGCCCCACATAAGGGGGGGGGCAATTTGTTATTTAAGCGGGTCTATGGCAAATTTTTTTAGAAACAGTAAAAAAAAGAACAAGATACTTATTGCTTCTAAACAAAATTATTAATTGGATAAATTCTATATCTCTCACACTTCTGGCTGATGTGAAAGGTAGGACTTCACATCATGACTCAAAACTGTCAGGTTAATTTAAAAAATCGACTTAGACATTATTGCGTTGACAATGAACACATATTATTTTATCTTACGGTGGAGTCAATGCGTCATTTAGTTACATTAATTTATACATTATTGAGTCGTCCACCTGTCTTGTCTTATCTATACAGACGCTCATTCTATACAGAAGATTATTGCGTTCACAGACCATGCCGGTCTGTTGGTTCACAGGCCACGGCTATGAGGTTTCCAAACATTATCCAGCCGCCTTTGGTTCCCTAACTCGTGTTAGGTATCCATTCGGAGCTGGGTGGACTCAGGGACACCCTTGGCCCCAAGAAAAATTCCTTGCCTTCACGGGGGATTCAAACCAGTGACCATCGGTACACCAGCCGAGCGCGCATGCCACTTGACCACCGTACCTTCACTCAAATTTAATTAAATTTAATTTTACCACATTATTTATTGCTAGCGTTTAACTGATCTTATTTTATTTATACCAGAACATATTAAAATTAGTAGAGCATGCAAGCTAGAACAAAAAAATCTTTAATTTTTTGTAGGAGTACTTAAATTATGATCTCATCCGCACAGCCCCTAATAAAAAGTCACTATTTTTTTTACACCAACAATGATTGGAGTCACGAAGTAGGAGTCACGTGCATTTGGAAGAAAAACATAGGGCTCAAATTTATTAAGATTTGAATTTTGGTTAAATTTTAAGAAATTCTTTTGAAAAAAAAGAGCGCCATTAAAGTTTATATTTTCTATGCTTACAGCAAATGTTAAATTTCCTCCTGAGATTATAAAATGGCTTCACTCATCGCTAAATCTGAGGGAACTAAATACTATGGGAGATAATTTAATCAAATCATCAAGATCAACACTTCTTAAAGCGTGCTGGTAAAACATTTAAAAAAAAGATAAACACATGAAGGCTATTGCACTTAGTAACAATACTACCAAGCAATTGGACCATGCAACACGTCTTACGTTACTATCACCCAATTGGACCATGCAACATGTCTTACGTTACTATCACCCAATTGGACCATGCAACATGTCTTACGTTACTATCACCCAATTGGACCATGCAACACGTCTTACGTTACTATCACCCAATTGGACCATGCAACACGGCTTACGTTACTATCACCCAATTGGACCATGCAACATGTCTTACGTTACTATCACCCAATTGGACCTTCCATTATCCCTTACATTACTACGACGCTATTGGGCATTTTACAGAACTATCCATTCACAATTCAAATTAATTTTTGCAGCCTCTTATATTATCATTGCATAATTTCTTTGAACTCAAAACTGTGCTGGCATGACGTTTAAAAAAATTTTGAACAAGAAAACAAGTTAATTGAACGTATCGATATGCTATTGATTCCAACTTGTTTTGTTTTTTTTTAATTAAAAAAACGCCATAGTTTTCGAATCTATTCTGTTGTCTCTATAATTTGTTCAAACCAATCCGTGACGCAAAGGGTCAAAGTTCACCACCTAAGCGATCACAAGTTAAATTTGATCATACTAAGAAATAAAATTATATGAGTGACAACTTACGATTGTTATAGCATTAATTTGATATGTGTATTTGACCTTAAACTTTAGATTGATATACGTATTTGAACATTAACATTAGTTTGATATACGTACTTGAAAGGTAACAGTACATAACTTTAGTTTATAAATATTCGAAGTTAACATTAGTTGTATACAAACATCAAAAAGTAACATTCGTTTAGACTAAGTATGTTATAGATAATGTTAAAATCATGAGTTCGCGTGATACAAGACGGCTGTAATTGTGATCTACTTCTTAATTTCATTTTCACTGTTCACATCATTTGAGAACCTTTTGGACTTCGTGAAGGTGACTGAACTTCAGTAGGAAGGAGAGCAGTGGTTCAAAAATTTTTGGAATCTTAATGTCCATGTAACATAATTTTTAGGAATAATCAAGTCAGAGCTTGTCGAATTCAAGTGTAGGCTCCGGAGATAACAAAAATTAGATTGCATCTCTGTAATTTTTCAACACAACATGGTAACGTCATTTTCTTCATCCGTTTGGCCATTTAGGTATTTTCGATGTGAGTAAAGGGACTTTAATTTTTTGGTGAGGGGGACGAAGAGCTAAAAACTAAGACACTTATTTCTTACAATCGTTGTGTACGAAAGATGTTATGTCAAGTATCAATATTTTGAAATGACATACAGGCAGTATATCAGGGATATAGTTAAGAAGCGGTCGTTCACAGTCCAGTACTCTGCAGTTTATTTTTAACCCCCCCTGATCTTAAGTATCTTGGAATTAACATGAACGTTGTACTTTTAAAAATACAACACTTCTTGTTAGTCGTCCGGCCTAGTTTAGCAGTAAGGAATCGATCAAGCTAAAATAGAAATTGATTCCTCTAGACTGCCCCTTTCACATTTGTGAGCTGTCATATTTTAAAGTGCGTTGGTCTTCGATTATCTGCCCCTGCTTCAAAACCGTCTCACGTGAAAGCCATGTCCTAATTGGTCACAATCCTCACATGCGGCGCCACCTGCCGATAACTTCAAAACTATTTCTTTTTAAATAGATGAGAGGGGTTAGAAGTCTGCTTACGTGACAATAATCTGTTTAGAAAGAATAAGCGTCTGAAATGTATACGGTAAGACATATAGAATGGGACTGCGATAAAGCTTTTAAATAAAAAATAACATAAAATAGGTACTTACAACAGTATTATTTGAATTTGTAAAATGGAATTAACAAAATTCATAATTATACCTAAGTTCAGAATCTTGTTCCCGTTGTAATTGTTACTGTTATCGTAGAGACTTCCTCCTTATTCCTATATTCTTTGTCCTTGTTTGTTTTTTTGTTGTCCCTTCCTTTTTCTTTTAATTTAATATTTATTGCATAATATGTTTTACAAATTCCAATAATACTGTTGTAAGTACCTATATTTTATGTTATTGTACTGATGAAGGCATTAGCCGAAACGTCTACTGTCGTGTTGGTTTAAAAATAAAGCTTAAATATATTGTTTTCATTGCACAATTTGTTTGTGTATTTTGTATTTTATTCGATAAGACATCATGACTCACTACTCACAAGGGACTAATGTTTAGTTATACATATAAATTCGATTTAATTTTTAAAGAAAACTACTACTGCCCCCCCCCACACACACACACTCTTTTCCTCGGCTCCCCTTTCATACAATTTTTTGGTGTACATTTTTGTTTTTCAATTAAATTTTTAAAAATAATAAATGAGCAAAAATAGAAAATTCCTTAATCTATAAATTTACAGGACTAATGAAAAGGTTTCTCATGCGGTAACTATGAAGTAGGTTCATTTTTTTAAAAACGAGTTTTAAGATGGATGAAGAAGGTGCGCCAGGGAGAATATCTATATTTGGCTGCTCACAGGTCAACGGGATGTTGGTGTTTCACTCTAAACTGAACGGTCCTAACTCACGCGTACTAAATAAACACTTCAAGGGTTCCCAAACACTGCTGCTATCCAGGGCCCAGAGCGTCGTCACATGACTACAGTAAAGGGGACCAAGTCAATCACTTACTTGGTTAATTATGTTTATTAGTTTTGTAGGTATTATTTATTTATGTCATCAACATTATATTGATCATGAGGAAAAGCTAATTCAGTTTCGCAAAACTTTTACCAAAGTGGGAGCAACAGAAAGCCCTCTTCGTTACCTTCATAGATCTAACAAAGGCATTTGACCTGCGTCAGCCGCAAGGGTCTGCTACGTATATTGGAAAAAATAAGATGTCCGCCGCGGCTTCTCTCCATCATCGAGTCCTTCCACACCAATATGCAAAGCACAGTGCTCTTAGATGGTGCCACCTCAGAACCCTTCCCAGTTTGTAGCGGAGTCAAACAGGGCTGTGTACTGGCTCCAACTCTCTTCGGTATCTTTTTCTCGATGCTACTGCGTCATGCTTTCGAGGACTGCTTCGAGGGTGTAAACATCCATACCAGGACGGATGGAAATCTATACAACATCAGCAGTCTCCTTGCGAAGAGAAAAGCGGAAACTGTTTTAATTAGAGAGTTGCTCTTCGCGGATGACGCAGCCCTTACCTCACATTCAGAGATAGGTCTCCAACTTTTGGTCAATACGTTCTCAGAGGCATGCAAGGATTTTGGTCTAACGATAATCCTCAAAAAGCCTAACATTATGAGACAAGGAACAGACTGATTCCCAGCAATTTCCACTGAGGGAAACACCTTGGATGTTGTCGAGGATTTTACCTACCTTGGCAGTAACATCACAAGCACACTCTCCCTGGAAAAGGAAATTGAAACCAGAATCGGCAAGGCTGCATCATTAATGTCTAGGCTGAATCAAAGAGTGTGGAACAATGCACAGCTTACTGATAGAACGAAAATCACTGTGTACCAGGCCTGCGTGCTCAGCACACTCCTCTATGGCAGCGAGTGCTGGACGACCTATGCCAAACAAACAAAGCAACTCAACAGCTTCCACTTACGATGCTTGCGCAGGATTCTGCACATCAAGTGGCAGGATAAGATCACGAATGTCGAGGTACTCAGAAGGAGTCATATGCTGAGCATATACTCAATCCTGAGTGAGAGGCGCCTGCGGTGGTTGGGACATGTCCGCAGGATGAGCCCGGAGCGTATTTCCAAGAGCCTTGCTTTACGGCGAGCTGGCAACTGGTACGCGGAAGAGAGGACGCCCCCGCTTGCGCTTCAATGATGTCTGGAAGAAAGACATGACTCTGGCGCAGATTGACCGTAAAACGATGGAGACCATTGCTGTGGAGCGCACCTCCTGGCGGGCAAAAGTGCGCGAGGGCATTCAAGTCGCGGAAGCTTCCCTTACAGCCAGGAGCGAGGAGAAAAGGTCCAGGAGAAAGGGGAAGGTGGGTAGAGGAGCAGGAGGAAACGCCATCATCCCATGAGGATGGACGGATGCCATAGTAATTCGGCTAGAGGGTCGTGGATTGTCATGCACCTGATGGTCATCAATGTTGTCATCAAATAAAATGTCATTTATAAAATGAATGAACTCTTCATTTATAGACATGAACGAAGTTGTCATCTATAGACATGAACGAAGTTGTCATCTATAGACATGATCGAATTTGGCATCTATAGACATGAACGAAGTTGTCATCTATAGACATGAACGAAGTTGTTATCTATAGACATGATCGAATTTGTCATCTATAGACATGAACGAATTTGTCATCTATAGACATGAACGAAGTTGTCATCTATAGACATGATCGAAGTTGTCATCTATAGACATGAACGAAGTTGTCATCTATAGACATGAACGAAGTTGTCATCTATAGACATGAACGAATTTGTCATCTATATACATGAACGAAGTTGTCATCTATAGACATGAATGAAGTTGTCATTTATAGACGTGAGCGAAGTTGTCATCTATAGACATGAACGAAGTTGTCATTTATAGACATGAACGAAGTTGTCATTTATAGACGTGAGCGAAGTTGTCATCTATAGACATGATCGAAGTTGTCATCTATAGACATGAACGAAGTTTTCATCTATAGACATGAACGAAGTTGTCATCTATAGACATGAACGAAGTTGTCATCTATAGACATGAACGAAGTTGTCATCTATAGACGAAGTTGTAATCATCAGTAGTGATCTTCATATAATTATGAAAGCAATGACATTTTCACACAAAATGTGAACATCACAACAAAATGAACAACAACAAAAAACTAAAAATAAAACATTGCGTTAAATAAAATATTTTAAACAGGTTTCTTTATTGAGTCCTCCTAGAGATTTTGACAAAACACAGCGATCTGTTCTAAAAAGCATCTGGGACAATGGTTCCTGTCATTTTAAAATTATAATAACAAGTCATTCGATGGCCAATAAAGTTTTTTTTTAAAAACAAAAAAAACAAGGCTATTTGTATGTTAACATTAGCCAGATATCTTTTGCAATAGACTGGTATGGTACTTAAGGCACACAATATTCAGCAGTGATCAGAATACAACAAGTAAAAGAGTAGCTCGTTCACAACATTTTTCACATTTTGTGTGTGGAAACTTTGGGTTTGAGGCTAGTCAAGAAGAGAAGAAATAAAACAACCCCGTAAAAACAAATTTTTTGACTATAAATCCCTTATATATGAGACATAACTAAAAGTATTGATTATGTGCAAACGTGACAAACATTTACAGACTGAAACCGAAATTATCTCCCTTGGCTTTAAAACTGGGGGAAGGGGGAGGGGTGTGGACATGGACGAGTGGCGTCAACGCGTTAACTCAACTCCAGGTGGTTTACCTGGTTAAAACACGAGATGTGTTCACCGGTGGCTGGCGTGAAGTCAAGTGACCCGTAAAATGTAAACAATAGCGACCGCTACATATAGTTTATATAGATAAACTAAAAATGCATTAATTTAATTACAGTACGTTCGATCGATCTGAAATTTTGATACGATGCATTCTTAGGTGACACGGGTCCGTGTGCCAAATTTCAGCTCGATGGCTTCACGGGAAGTGGGTCATTTTCGACGTTTGTTTTTCCGCGTGCCCGACCAAGACAGAGACGGTGGTGAAGTTAATATAAGGGATTTTAAAAAAAGAAGAAGAAAAAAAAAGAAGAAAAAAACAACAACACGGAGTCATTGCTCAAAAAATCAATTAAGGCAGTTTGTAATTTCCAAAAAAAAAGGGATAACAATTTCACCACCTTTTTTTATTTTACCACGTTTTTATTAACTCGCTTTCGTTCCTGTTTGTTGGTTTGTTGGTTTGTCCAAGATTTTTTCAAATCTACCAACGTAAAATTAAAACCATTTCTGATGGACCTAGAGATCTGAAAATTGTACCACAGATAGATCTTGGATGACAATGCCTTGCATCAAAATTTCAGGTCGATCGAATGTACCGTTATTAAATTATTGAACTTTTTAGTTTATCTATAGTCTATATATAAGCATCTGTGCCGTCTGCTTTTGTTGACATCCATGAGTTCACCCCGTGAACACATCACAATGTTTTTAAAACGTTGGGCGGGCGCTTGTGAGGTGTTTGGTAAAATAAATAGAGGTAAAAAAATATTTTTAAAAACCAGGTTGTTATAAGTGGACTAAAAAGAATAAAATAAATAGAAGTAAAATAATAGATTTTAAAAACCACGTTTTTATAAGCGGATTAAAAGGAAGAAAATAATGTAAAATTTATAAGTTCAAGTACTTTGATTTAATATGACTAAAAACGCTGAGCTGGTGTTTGGTATAAAAATTAAAGATTTCTAATTTAGAAGGCAAAAGAGAGATCTATAAGTGAGAGTATGAGTGAGCTGCTTATGTTAAACCTCATAAGAGCCCGTCCCACGTTTTTAGTCATTTTAAATGGAAGTACTTGAACTTATAAGTTTTAAATTATTTTCTTCTTTTTAGTCCGCTTATAAAGACGTGGTTTTTAAAAATCTTTTTTTTAACTTCTATTTATTTTAAAATACTTTTTATTGGATTCCCTTCGTAAGGGAATTTTTTTAAAAAAGATTATTATTTCCAACACAGGGAATTTTTCCTATACATCCATTGTGATACTTTTGAGTCAGAGCACAAGAGAAAAAATCAAGAAAGTTAATGTATTTCCTGTACATATTCCTTTAATAAGAAAGTCACTAGTCGCTTGAGAGCTGTCTGATTGCAAATAAAATATTCTCGTTGAGCTTTCACTACACAGTGAGCAATATTTATTTAACTTGATTTCTGCCAATCAGCCAATGTCCGTATGATGAGATTCTGATCAATCAGTCAATGTGGATATGTTGATAGTTTTGTCTCTCAATCAGCCAATGTCGGTATGATGATAGTTTTGTATCCCAAACAGCCAATGTCGGTATGATGATAGTTTTGTATCTCAAACAGCCAATGTCGGTATGTTGAGAGTTTTGTTTCCCAATAAGCCTATGTCGGTATGGTGATAGTTTTGTCTCTCAATCAGCCAATATCGGTATGGTGATAGTTTTGTCTCTCAATCAGCCAATGTCGGTATGATGAGATTCTGGTATTTAAATCAGCCAATGGCCGTATGGTAAAAGCCGCCTCTATCTGTAACATAGTATACCTGTGTCTCAAAGCGATGAAGGTCTCTATGACGAGTCCTAACTGCATTTCCACAGCTCAAGTCGACGACCTTATGACACTGCTGCTGCGTAACATCGTCCTGTTGACTGCAATCGTCGTAAAAACACTGACACAGCGTCATTGTAAAATTTGCATAACTTAGTGATAAACTCGCTTGTAACAGGCGCAGTCTTATTGTATATGTTCTTGAAGTTCTTTATTTTCTTGCTCATAAAAAAAAAGATAATTTAAAGGAGTAGAAAAGCCTTGTTTTTATAAAGTGAACTCTACATAAGACACCTGTCCTCGAGACGAAACCGACTGGACAGTTGCGTCACTGCTGTCTCATGGAAAACTGACAAGCGCCTCACAACGCGACCTTTTTGGGTGAACTTAGTTTAGTACTTCATACGTGGTTGTCACGTGATAAGTCATCAAATTTACTTCCAAACCGATAACCAAACATTCTCTTCATAAGACAAAACCAGCTATCAAATTGCACGAAATTTGTTTTAAATTTTGTCAAGGAAATGGCGGATATTTAAGGCACTTTCTTTTATCGTTAGGACATCCCAGAAAGACCTGTCATATCTCCCATGTCATCAATGCCATCGGACATGTCATCGCCATCGTCTCTGCCGCTGTCGTCCATGCTGTCTTGCTGGGCGTCTTGCAGACCGGAAGCTGCGCCATGTTGCGTCGACGTTACGTTGGGCGCCATGATCGGCTTGAGTTGCCCATCCACTTTGTCCTTGACGAGTTTTGTCCCCTTGACTCTCTTCCATTTCATCCGACGATTCTGGAACCATACTTTGACCTGAAACGAAAAAAATAAATAATTCATGTTTTGAAATTAATGTCAAGGAAATATCTCGGGTGTATATTAGTTACTTAAATTTTTCAAATTAAATCGTTAAATTTTAGATTAAAGTTTTACCATTTTCCACATAATTTCAAATTTGATTTTTAATAGGAAAACGAAAAACAACGTTAATTACAACAAAACTTAAAAAGCAGTAATATCCGATATTTTTTATTTAAATTTTATACAATTCTATCGTATGTTTCGCGTTTTAAAATTAAATACCGATAGTTTCCATGTAAACCTTGAATGAGAAATAGAGAAGGAATTTTATTTTAACAGCATAAAGAGATTAAATGTTGACTTCTTCTTGTTTATTAAATCCTTTATATTAACTCGTGGTGTCTGCGGCGGACCTTGCTTGCTTGCTTGCTTGCTTGCTTGCTTGTCGCCAAAACTTTTGATCGATTTTTAACCCACTTGCTCGCAAGATAGCGAGCTGAAATTTTGCAGGCAGTTTCGTACCGATGATAAAAACAATGTATCAAAATTTCAGATCGATCGCATGTACCGTAATTAAATTATTGATTTTTTAGATTATTTTATTTATTCCTATGTATCATGCTATTTTTTGAGATAGAGCGTCGCGGTGCGTATTATATTGAACAACCTTTCTGTCGCGCAATAAGGTGCGTATTTTATTGACAGCTCTTTTTATAAACATATTCCTGATCGGTGCGTATTATATTAAACATGTTTTACGACACAACTTCAATTTTGTATTTCTGGATGGTCTGGCGCTGCGTATTATAATGAACATTCTTTTAGTTACTTCTCGTACATAAAGGATTTATAGTCAAAAACTTGGTTTTTTACGGGTTTTTCTTATTTTTAAAAATGAATCAAAGAACATTTTTGTTCTACGGTGGTCGTTTCAACTAATAACAAAGATACATAGCGATCTTGATATAATGTAAGTAACATTATGTGTCCATGCCCTGTGTATAAAAAATCTTATAAACTTACTTTCGTCATTTATGACATTCCCCATTTCTCGCAAACAAACTCTCCGTACCATAGTGTTTACATGGCTAACAAGGCCTACAAGGGCCCAAACTGACTTACATAGGGTCCAAACTATGGCTTACAAGGGAACGAACTATGGTTTACAAGCGCCCCAACAATTGCTTACAAGGGACCAGATTAAAGCTTACAAGGGCCCAAACTATGGCTTGCAAGGGCCCAAACTATTACTTACAAGGGAGCAAACTATTGCTTACAAGGTCCAAAACTATGACTTATATGGGACCAAACTATGGCTTACAAGGGCCCAAACTATTACTTACAAGGGAGGGCCCACACTAATCTTAACCTTGACCTACCTGTCGTTCTGTCAGGTCCAGTGCCACGGCCAGTTCGTACCGTCTGAGCCGCGTCAGGTAGTTGTGGAGCGTGAACTCTTTCTCCAACTCCTGTATCTGGTGCTTGGTGAAGGCCGTCCTCTCCTTCCTGGGCTTGACGGACAGGTCAAGTTTGTACGGGTCAGGGGAATCTGTAACAGGAGGAGTAGAGGACATTTGTTAGGAGAGTCTGTGGTCAAAGGTGGGAATTATGGACAGAGTGTGAGGTCAATGGTGGTAATTTGGACAGTGAGGTCATGGTATTATGGACAGAGTGTGAGGTCAATGGTGGTAATTATGGACAGAGTGTGAGGTCAATGGTGGTAATTATGGACAGAGTGTGAGGTCAATGGTGGTAATTATGGACAGAGTGTGAGGTCAATGGTGGTAATTATGGACAGAGTGTGAGGTCAATGGTGGTAATTATGGACAGAGTGTGAGGTCAATGGTGGTAATTATGGACAGAGTGTGAGGTCAATGGTGGTAATTATGGACAGAGTGTGAGGTCAATGGTGGTAATTATGGACAGAGTGTGAGGTCAATGGTGGTAATTATGGACAGAGTGTGAGGTCAATGGTGGTAATTATGGACAGAGTGTGAGGTCAATGGTGGTAATTATGGACAGAGTGTGAGGTCAATGGTGGTAATTATGGACAGAGTGTGAGGTCAATGGTGGTAATTATGGACAGAGTGTGAGGTCAATGGTGGTAATTATGGACAGAGTGTGAGGTCAATGGTGGTAATTATGGACAGAGTGTGAGGTCAATGGTGGTAATTATGGACAGAGTGTGAGGTCAATGGTGGTAATTATGGACAGAGTGTGAGGTCAATGGTGGTAATTATGGACAGAGTGTGAGGTCAATGGTGGTAATTATGGACAGAGTGTGAGGTCAATGGTGGTAATTATGGACAGAGTGTGAGGTCATTGGTGGTAATTATGGACAGAGTGTGAGGTCAATGGTGGTAATTATGGACAGAGTGTGAGGTCAAATGTGGTAATTTTGGACAGAGTGTGAGGTCAATGGTGGTAATTTTGGACAGAGTGTGAGGTCATTGGTGGTAATTATGGACAGAGTGTGAGGTCATTGGTGGTAATTATGGACAGAGTGTGAGGTCATTGGTGGTAATTATGGACAGAGTGTGAGGTCAAATGTGGTAATTTATGGACAGAGTGTGAGGTCAATGGTGGTAATTATGGACAGAGTGTGAGGTCAATGGTGGAAAATTCGGACAGAATGTGAGGTAAATGGTGGAAATTAGGGCAAAGGCTGATGTCAATAGTGGGAATTACGTACAAAGTATGAGAAAATTCGTGGGAATTGGGGAAAGTTCAATGGTGGGGTTTATAAGCATAGCTTTATGTTAATGGTCGGAGACGAGTGTAAGAAAAATCATAGTTATAAAATTAAATTTCAAATGACAAAATTTAAAGATTGAACGAATTAAAATTCAGATTTAAAAAATGGTTATCAGAACTAATAATTTAAATAATATTGGTGTATGGGTACACCATTTTAACATATTAAGCTTATATATTCTACCAAAATTGCACTGCTAATTTCGTACTTGTACAAGATTGCATTATAGATAATATTTTTTGGTTGAATGTATAAGTTGGCGACTCCCAGAAAATCCTTGGAAGTGGGTCGCGACACACAAGGTTGAGAACCAGGGCACGAGAAAAATAGGCCCCTACACGTATAGTACGGAAGACCTTTTATACAATACTGCGTTAGCCCTATACACTTGTACGGTAGACCAACACAGTACACTGGTACGTTATACTATGTCAATTATTGGATGCGACTCGAAAAATCAACGACTAGGGGGAAAAAATTACTAAAACATTTTGGCTTACATTTATATTTATATTTATAACCGTTATACCCTGTATGTGAACGTTTGAATTCTTCGTTTGCACTAATATTTCACATGCCTAATGTAAACCAAAATGTTTGAGCAATTTTTTTTTCCTAGTCGTTGATTTTTCGAGTCGTATCCAATAATTGCCATAACTCTATCAGACACTATTTGATGTTTTGACTGGGATGTTAATTTGCAGAGCTAAATTTGTAGACCACACCGTCTCTGGTGTGCACACTAGCGCCACCTGTGCACACCTCGTCACTGAAGCCTTCATATCAAAGTCCAGGGGAGCAAGGGAGCGTGACGTAGAGAAACATGGCGAAACCTGAACTCGATACCTCTGTGCTGGCATCTATTCGTTATGTCTGTGTGAGCAGGCTTGAGGCATTGCACCCATAGACTAGCGATCTTCAAATGTGCATCTATTTCTAAACAGATCGTTGCAATAAATCTAACTTTTTTTTTCACTTACAGGACCTAATATCTCTCTGATCGCGGTGGCATTTGAAGGAGAAGTTTGAGAATAGATAAACCCCGCGATGGAAGAAACGACTAACATTGTTTTAGTTTGTGATATTCAAATTTTAAAGGTTAGAACTTTACAGAGGGAACATTTCTAAGCAAAATACTGTTTTAAAAATATTTAAACGTTTTCTCATTGTGTTGACATGTTTAACAATGTTATTTCATTGCTACGTATTTAACGGGTTCTCTTCGGATTTATTTCAGTGCTTTATATTTTTTTAGAAATTTAATCTAAACTTATTTTCGTGTTATTTTGCTTACAAATTATAATACAATTAATATTACGGGAAAGAGAGAATGGGAGAGAAAGTGAGAGAGAGAGAGGGAGAGATAAAGAGAGGAAGCGATAGAAACTGAGAGATAGGGAGAGACGGACATATAGATAGAGATGTAAAGAGAGAGATAGAGAGAGCCGGAAAGAGAGATATAAGAAGACAAAGAGATAAAGAGTGATAGAGAGAGGGGGGGAAATAGAGACAGACTGACAGATAGAGAGGGAGAGTTAGAGAAAGACGAAGCGATAGAGAGAGGGGGAGAGGGAGAGAAAGTGAGAGAGAGAGAGGAAGATAAAAAAAGAGAGGGAGATATAGAGCGAGAGGTAATAGCGAATGTTTGACAGAGTGGGTGGAAGAGATAAAGAAAAGGGTTGGGATCATATTTGGGGAATCTGCAGTGACAATTATTTTTACGATCAATTGTAATGACCTGGTTGAAACAAATAGTAACGTGAATTAAAAAGATAATTATTTAAAACTATAAGCCGAAAATCGATGATTTTTTGTTGTTGATTTTTTATGATCACTGCCGTTCAAAACTTTACGTTAAGATTTGGTAAACTTCTATTCATTACGCTATAGATAACAATAGCATCTCAAGAATTTGTACATTAATAACAATTGCAATGAAGTAACTACTGATAGTTAAGGTCTCTGTTATACGCCTTTAAAGCTGGGAAATCTAAGTGCCAACGGGCTCCTGCTCTGTTGATACGTTTTTTCCCAGATTGTGATGAGCGGTTGAAAATAAAAATATCCAGTTATGCGCTGGGATGCAAATCTATTTATAGATTTTGTTATGTGCAGGGGGCTAGACCTCCCCTGCCCCTCCCCCCTCCCCCCAGGGCCAATTGTCAACCCCCTCGCCGATGGACAACCGCTTTACCAGATGTCCCCAGGCGTAGCTCAAAGCTGTCTAATTATGACGTAGACGTAGCTTATATCCACTGTGACGTCATTATATATATACTAGACTATAAGCCTGCTGAAGCTGGCTGAACGAAATCCGACAGAAGGGTTAACAAAGAAATATACGAAATACTGCAATAGAAAAGAACGTGTGGCCTTGGGGTTGTAGGGCGCCTGCGAAATATTCCTGAAATGCACACAAAGTATTTAATAATTAACAATCCTCATAAAACAATGACGTCATTGTTAATGTTAATCTGGAAACCAAAATAAATATTTAAGTCTATATTTTCAATTTATAAAAAAAGCAGAGTGATGTCCCTTTGGGGAGACACACGCATACAATGGGCGATTATGTATTAGATTGTTTTTAGGATATGACTGTTTTACATTGAAGTAATTAATACCCATGTGGGTTTCTATTTTTATGTTGCTTGCTGGGGTACTGTACTATAAAATTTATCTATTTAAGTTCCGCTTAAACATTTGATTATTTACAATTTATTTAATGACGCTTTAAATGGGCTTCACGCGTGTTACGATATCAGAGAGCAGCCTAACACTAAATACATACTCAAATGATAAAAAAAGTGATTTTGAACATGCTCATTTTCAAATAGAAAAATGGCTTTTATGGAGGGTGGGGGGCAAACCTTTGTGACGTCATATTGGAGGGGGGGTAACTTTTTGATGACGTGTGACGAGGGGGGGAGGGGCGGTGAAAAATCAGCCACAATCGCGTGACATCATTTATGGGCGGCCCTAAAGGAACAAATAAAATTTTTCATTTTTGGCGTCACGCCTTGCGATGGTGACACCCGGTGCGGTCCGCACCTCCTTGTTTCAGCTTGTTTCTGATGGACCTGTCTCATAAAACACGCAACAAAAGGCGCGTATCCCGGTTACCACATCTAGCAGACATTAGTCCCTACATGAAAGGATGCGTCTGGCTCTTGGACGGGCGCCGCTCTTGTTTGAACAGCGGTGGGAAATCTGAAAATGTAACCACAGAGGGTTCCCCCATAGGACCAGCTACAACAGCCAGAACGGGGGGCCCCACGCTACAAGAGCCAGACTGACTGTTGGCCATAACCTTGCCTGGCGCACATGTTAAGGGGGTCGTCTCGTCTCATGGCTCTCCTACGGCAATCTTGTTGGTGTTGCTGGATGGGGCTGGGGGGGGGGCGGTGGTTCTGTCAGACCGAAATTTTGTGGGGATTTTAAAAAAAAATTCCTTTTTTTCCGTTAATGGACAGGAAGCCGTTTCTTAGACTGAATTTGCGCTGTTTACCAAATAGAAAATCACGTGACTCTAAATTCTCTACAAACGACTTACTCAATTATGTGCATTTGGGATTTGTGTTAATTAATTTTGGAAGCTTTAAGTTTTTCTTTGGAATTTTTATTAGTTATTGTTAATCGTATATAAATACTTGGAGGCCTGGAGATACATTTCCCATTATAATCCCACGACGAGATCTTGGTGTCAGCTTTCCAATCACTGACTTGTAAATTGTCTGTAAATATTAATAATGTGGAATGTGGGTTTTATTCTTGGTACTGCCGCTTAAGACAGTGCTACAAACTCAACACCAGTCATGCATCACATACGTTTAATCTGTATCTCCTAGGTACGTCTCCTTGTACAACATCTTTGGTGCAACTACTAGCTCGAGTTCTTAACGGCAGTTACGTCAAATGCCCAAACACCGCGTCATAACTAAAGTGGGTTCAATATAATAAATCAGCGTAATCATTACTAACGCTCAAAACCCGATAAACATCACACCCTTGAAATTTTCTCACGGATACGACTATGTCATAGCTTTAAAATTTGTTCAGCTTGTTTCTAATGGACCTGTCTCATAAAACATGCAACACTGACAGTAACAAGACAATTAGAAGTAGCCGCAACGCTGTTAAACATCTTACACAGAGACGTAAAAGTTACATCGTTAAACAAACAACGCCGATGAGACAAGTCCGTAAAAATAGTAAAAAATATTTATAAATGCATTCAACTTAACGCATTGATATACTAATTACAACAAAAAATATTTTTAAAATAATAATAATAATAATAATAAAATGGCATGATGGTGCACCAGTGGCGTAGCTAGGGGGGGCGGTCCGCCCCGGGCGGCACACATTTAGGGGCGGCATTTGTGGGCATTTGAAAAGTACAACCAATACCCAAACCGCCCTTTTTCTTTTTGAAGGGGGAAAACCAAGGTGAAACAAAAATATTCGTAATTTCGAGTCTTAATTAACTGATTCGCACATTTTTTTGATTACATAGTGGATATTATAGCTAACGAAAAACAGTTCAAAAATTTTTAATCGCTCAAAAAACGTATCGATTTGTTTGGAAAACTAAGCGGTATAAGTCACAGATGACGCTTTTATAAGAAAACTACCTAAAATACACAACACGGCCTGGCCGAATAATGTGTGTTATTAATATCACCACGACAGTTTTTCGTGCAATTTTGACTTCGCAGAATGATGCGCGAACAAGTACCTACATGGCGTGGTGGTTCAAATATTTTGTTTAAACTTGCAAATAGTAATTTATATTACCGTTTCAGTTTTCAGTAAATTATTTTAAGGTAAGTTATTAAAAATTAAATTATTTTGCATTAAAGTAGCACACATAATTTGTGTTTTTCATTCAAATACGGTTATTAAGCATGTTAAGTTACGCATATCCAATTAAAGTAATAGTAATGTGTAAATAATTTGAATTCATCTATGTTATGGAAAATTATTAAGATTGATGACAAGAATGTGTAAATATTCAAATTTGTTTGTTAATAAACACCACAATAGGCATAATAATTTCGAAAAAGACATATTTTAAACTTTCAAGCGTCCTGTAAAAATTGACATCTGAAGAAGTAACTAGGAAAGCGAGATTAGATGTTGGAATTTTACTCAATTCTATGCAATCTTTTTCTCTTCTATGTTATCTCAATTTATGGGAACCCGTCACTTTTTAAAAGTAATGCAAAGCCATTGCATGGAACAAAGACATGTGCTAATACAAAATGCTGTTATATCAGCCAAACAATTTGTGAAGAGATGGAGATATCAACTGAACGCCTAGTTAGAAGGAGAAAAATATGAGTAGGGGAAATTCAGAATCTTTAAAACAAGAACTACAACGAGAAATGTTTTTATCCATGGATGGAATTATAAAAGAAAAGAAAATAACCCTTTGATGAGTTGCATGTCCTTGCAAGAAAATATTCGTATATAATACCATGTAACCTACTAAATGAAGCATTTGAACATCAAATAAATTACTTTATTGCCATTGACAATTCAATATGGAGAGAAAAAGGATCCAGGTTTTTATGGCTGTACCTAAACTACAAGAAGAGGAATTATGTTAGAAAACGGGGGGAAAGGCATCCTTGATCTATTAAAATTTATTCAACAGTATAGATTGGAAAATTCTGTACCCAACATTGTAATTTTGCTATTAATTTTTTGCAACTATTGCTATCGCTAGTTGTGAAAGGAGCTTCTCCAAACTGAAGTTGATAAAAAATTATCTTTGTTCCACAATTAAAGATACCAAAATCTTGCAATACTGTCCATTGTCCATAGAACAAGATATTACAAATAATTTTGATAGCGTAATACACGATTTTTCTATTATGAAAGTTAGGAAAGTAAATGTATAAATATGTTAACATACTAATGTACAGAGGCGTTACTGGGTTTTTGACGCCCTTGGCTAATTTATTTTTCTGGCCTTTTATTTAAATAAAAATGTAAAAATTAGAAGATCTAGCGGCGCCCTTTTGAACTGTCGCAGGCCGGCGCCCTTGGCAACTAATGTATACAATTTCTTTGTTTGTAAAAAAAAATCATTTATATATAAATACAACATAAAAAAATAGTAATAGTAATTGGTAATGTTTGTTGTTGTTTTTTTATTTGGGGGGGGGGCGTAAATTTGAAATATGTTTTGTCTCATGGGGGGGGGGACCTGCGAGCTCAGTAACTTTCTTGTAGCCTTTAAAAAAAGTATCTTGTATTTTTATAAATGTGTATTTATAGGTATATAATCTTATGCGGCCTCTTTGATTACTGCTTACATTAATATGGCATGCAATGGTAAACATGTTCCCCACCTTTACTTCGTTTCAATTACAATTATTTATTGATGTTCATTAATTTTTAAAAACAATAATATAATTGTCTAAGTGGCCGTCCATAAATGAAGCACGCTATTTTGGCTGATTTTACATCCCTCTCCCCCCCCCTCGTCACACGTCGTCACAAAAACTTAGACTCCTTCTTCAATACGACGTCACAAAGCCGTATTTTCTGTTTCAAAATGAACATGTTTCAAATTAAAATGTTGCAATTTAAGCATGTTTTTAGTGTAACGCTGCATTCTAATATCGTAACACACGTTTTACATAAACGTCATTAAATAAAGTGTCAGTAATCAAATATTTAAGTGGAAATTTATTTAAAGCTGCGCGTTTTGACGTGACGTCACATTTCTTAAACACCTCCCCCCTTCGTCACACATCGTCACAAACCTGTGACTCCCCCCCCCCAGGTGCGTGACATCATTTATGGAAGGCCCCTAAAATAGGCGGCAAATTGGAGACCGCCCCGGGCGGCAAAAGTTCTAGCTACGCCATTGTGGTGCACATACGCTACGTTTATCAGTCAGAGAAATGTTTGATTATTGATTTGTTAAGTGAAATTGGAAGAGATGTGTTATTAGTGCAGTCTTCAAATTCTTGGTACAAGGAATACACGAATGTGTAATGTTAGAGATTTCTGTCGTTTGGGGACACAAAATGAGACATTTCGTCACGTCACATTAGTGCGTATCTTATAAACAGAGAGAATAATTGTTTCTGCAGAAGAGCGTAGCTGACGAGTGTGTTAGTAGACAGAGAAAAGTTCAGTAAGATACGAAGGGCATGAGTCAGAAAAGAAGCTGTGACAGAGCACGGACAGTTTGTAATCAATTCGTGCTCGAACGGGGAACCAATGAAATGAATAAAGTAGCGGAGTGATATGGTCGTGTTCTTTTTACTTAAGAACTAGCTTCGCAGCTGAATTTAGATATTTTTTTTTAGTTTTTCAATCTATTTTTTTTTGGTGAGCCTGAAAGAAGAGATATACAATAATAAAGACGAGAGAGAACAAGAGCACAGACTAGAGTTTTTCTTGCAGTATTCGTTAGGTAGTGACGGGTTGAGCTGATCTGAATGATGGCGGTGTTGGCAGAGCGACAGATGTAAGCGATAACGTTTTTTGTAGACATGTAACTTGGCAAAATGACGTGTCCGTAACAACGTAAAATATCCTACATTGAGACATGTCGTAACATCGTAAAACATCCTACATTGAGACATGTCGTAACATCGTAAAACATCCTACATTGAGACATGTCGTAACATCGTAAAACGTCATACATTGAGACATGTCGTAACATCGTAAAACGTCATACATTGAGACATGCCCGTAACATCGTAAAACATCCAACATTGAGACATGTCGTAACATCGTAAAACATGCTACATTGAGACATGCCCGTAACATCGTAAAACATCCAACATTGAGACATGTCGTAACATCGTAAAACATACTACATTGAGACATGCCCGTAACATCGTAAAACTAAGTCCTAGCCCTGCCATAAAAAAATATCGGCTTCAACCACGGCTGGGTACCAATCAATGTCAACGTAGACACCAGGAGTGAGGAGAAACTTGTCTTTCGAAGTAATGCATGTAAACAAATGAAGTTGTCGCTTCTTTACAAGAAGAAGTTCTCACGTTATTATTTTTACGTCTCCCCATTTTATTTTCACTACATCAATAATATGTAATGGTTCTACTCTCTTCGTATGTGATCTCGGCGCTTTTTCCCCTTCTCAACCCAATTATACAGAACGTGGTCGGTTAACATATAAAGCCATCACGAAACACGTCACTAATTTCGTGGCTTGTCTTTACGGCGCACAAGTCAAGTCACACTTTGACTCACACCGACCAAACCAACAGAACATGTACACCTCCTCCCTCCCCACTCTCTCTCTCTCTCTCTCTCTCCAATATCTGACGCCCCGCAACTATGCCATATAACGTTACCCCCCACTCCCCCCCACCCCACCCATCCCCACTCATGTCGAAAGCCGGGCGTGAAATTGATCTGACTTAGTACAACACGGCGTGACGGCTCAAGATGTTCCAAATATGCTCGCTAGCACCAGGCGCTGTGCTACTGTAAAAGCACCAGGATTCCTCCTTTAAATAAAAAAAATTGGTTCTGTTATATAAACAACTCGCACCTCGGGTGAAAAAAACCTTAATATGAATTCTTTGATATGTTCTTTAGGAATGAATTCAGCATAAATGAAGGGCTTGAAAAGCATTAGTACTGTGGCAGACCTTTCTCTAAAACAAAATAAATGAACACAAATTTCCAAAGTAATCTTCAGCCAGAAAAAAGGTCCCTTCAAAAAAAAATTTAAAAAATATATAACTCTAAAGTTATCTAATATGTTTTTAGTTTTAGTTTGAAATACTGCCCCGTTTGCTCAAGCGAATATTGGATTCCTCAAAGCCCCAACAAAATGTTCTGTTTGACCCAAGGAATACAACTATGCGGTTGGTTTTTTTTTAGGAGATAAAAGGGTTTATTCGAAAGTGAATGCTCTTCTAATGCCATCACACACACGCGCGCACACAAACGCACACGCACACAAACACACACACACACACACGCACCAACACAAAACATACACACACACTCGCATATACACACACGCGCGCACACAAACACACACACACCTACACAAAACATACGCACACACCTGCATACACACACACCTGCATACACGCACACAAACGCACAATGGCGTTGAAACAATGGAGCTATAGATAAGTCATTCGTTAAGGCATAAAACGTTAAAACGACACGTGTCATTAAGAATGATCCCGTACACACTAATTGTTATGCTAAACTATTGACGACTTTTAATCATGATTTTCAACTTAATCCCCGTGATATCATGACATTCATACCCTCCAACCCTGGTAACAGATTATACCATTAATTAAATACCCGACGGATTAATCTTTGTTTATTTTTTAATTTAAAAAAAAACAACTACTTTCTAGGAACGGGTTTTTTGTTTCTATGAATTTCCCACAAATGACGTCTGTGTGTCTGTTTGATGCGTTGCGCATCCGTTGTCCGTGTTTTTTATCGACCAGATTCTCTACCAAACATCTGCTCGGCCCTCTGTTACAGACCGCATCCACTCCAACAGATGTTGGCTCATACAACATGGCGTACAGCACACTCTCCACGGGCACTTCACCTCCTCTTGTGCAAGCCTTCCGATATATTTATTATACAATACTTCTTGTTGGCCGGCTAGAATTTCAAGAGCCAGTGAGAACCTTGTACAACAAGAAAATCGTCCTTTGTGCCGCCGGCTAAACAATGGTATATAAGAGTGACATTTTTTTTTAAAATGCGTCTGAATTGACATTATGATGTAACATAATTCTAGGCATGTTAATAATGATTAAGTTTTTTTTAATCTTTTTTTACCTGTTGTTCTTCTCATTCATTTTCCGTTCGGGGAAACCTCACTTGACAGAGTTAAACCACAATGAATAATGGTTATACAGCCATTGCATTGCTTTGAGCAACAAAAAAAAATATTTTTTTTCGAGAAATTTACACCTCATAATTAGTAGCTAAAAGTTTCTGTAATGTAATTTAAAACTGGATATGTCGAGAAATTAGCTTTGGTCTATCCCAGTGGTCCCCTCACATATGGATTAAATGGTACTGGGGCATTCAAAAAAACATTTTATTATTTCCTTTGTATCTGCCGTGGTGTATTTCTCGCGGCACTGTGCGACCTTCCGCATACAAGAGGTTACCCGGGGAGCTGAGGTGCTGCGAGCGATAGCGGCGTTGTAGCTGCCTGGGTATTTGAATTACGAGAAAAACTGCAACAAATTTATCTCAGAAAAGAAGTCTCCGATGGCAGCACACTTCAGTGACAAGGCATGGGTCGCAAAACTGGCTTACCTTTGTGACATATTCAGCCAATGAACTCAATGTGTCCCTTCATGAGGAAAAAAATGATAACAGTTTTCAAGTTGGCAGACAAATGTAGCTGCATTTAAGCAACATTAGAGTTGTGCATGGGCAGAGGCGTAACAACGACTTGGTATCTTGACAGTTGCCAAGGGCGCCGAGGGCTAATCCTTCAATAATCAATTTATTCTGTATAATTTAGTAATTTCCCTATTTCTCAAGGGCGCCAATAATGAATAAGCCCAGGGCGCGGAAACCCAGTTACGCTTCTGTGCATGTGGGACGGCGCGTGAGCAGAGGAATTTTGGACATGTTTCAAACTTTGGCTGGGGTTTTAGGGGTCGTCAAACTGAGTCTCAGCATTCAGTCACTCAGTTGGTGTACTATCACAAGTCTTTACTTTAGCACCAGTGCTACTTTCCAAACCGCAAGAGACGTCCATCCGGCCGCCTCACCTCAACAGCCCGCGGAAAATTATCAAATTTCGACCGGTCCGCTGCGATAAAAAAAAGGTTGGGATCACTGGTCTATGCTATTTACAGAAACATAAATAAATGTGAAGAATAGCAACCGGTAGGTAATGGGCCCTAGACCCATTAGCGAATCTAGCATGTCTGTGCAAGAAGACGTTCAAACCACTGGATGACGCCGGCCTTTAAAATACGTTCAAGACAACTCTGGCGATATTCTGGATTAAAGTCATGGCGGAATATCGTCAAATTGTAACTACAGAAATGAAATCACTATCACCGATTTCAATCGTATCTGTGTTTTCTACAGTGCCAGTCAACAAGAGAAAAAAAAAGTAACGGAATATTAATGCATTGTCTTCTATTATACCAATTAAGATGGAACCGTCTCGTTGCAGAGAAACAAGCCGCGGGTTCTAATTGATTTAGCGTTCCAGAGAGCTAAAATGTTTAACAATTTTATATTAATTTTTTGTTATAACAAGAAAGGTATGTTTAAATGAAATAAAGATTATACAATCAACGTCCATCCCGCCCCCGCACCTCAACAGCCCGCGGAAAATTATCAAACTTCGACCGGTCCGCGGCGATAAATAAAACAACCCCGTAAAAACAAAGTTTTTGACAATAAATCCCTTATATACGAGACATTACTAAAAGTATTGATTATGTTCAAGCGCGACAAACATATTTACAAACTGAAACCGAAATGACTCCACTGGCTTTAAAACTGGGGGAAGGGGGAGGGGGTGTGGATATGGACGGGTGGCGTCAACGCGTTAACTCAACTCCTGGTGTAAACCACCTGGTCAAAACACGAGATGTGTTCACCGATGGCTGGCGTGAAGTCAAGTGACCCTGTAAAATGTAAACAATAGCAACCGCTACATATAGTTTATATAGATAAACTAAAAATGCATTAATTTAATAACTGTACGTTCGATCGATCTGAATTTTTGATACGATGCATTGTTAGGTGACACAAGCCTATGTGTCAAGTTTCAGCTCGATGGCATCACGGGAAGTGGGTCACTTTTTACTTTTGTTTTTCCTCCCGCCCGACGACGAACGACAGACAGACAGAGAGAGGCAGAGAGACAGAGACGGCGGTGAAGTTAATATAAGGGATTTAAAAAGGTTTGGATCACTGGTCTATGCTGTTTACAGAAACATGAATAAATGTGAAGTATAGCAGTTAGCGCGAACTTTGTCTCTTCGTGAAACCTAAACATATTTCGTAGATACCTTGATTAAGAGACCTGGAACGGGATCGAACCAGAAGGCGTGAGAGAAGAAACATAAACTGTATATATATATATATACCTCACGAGGAAAGGAACTCCATCTTGAATGGGATCCCATTTTAATATATGCTACAAGGATTGGTACCACAGCAGGGAACTAGATTTCGCTGGGAAACGGGATCATGTCGGGGGACGGTTTTCGAGAAAAAAATTGTATCCCACGCACCAGAATCATCGGTGTATAACTTGACATTGTTTCTTACACCAAAATAAGACAGTTTATATTCACTTTTTGGCGGGGTGAGTATGGAGGAACCTATCCCCCCTCCGCCCCCCCCCCGGCCAAAAAACCAGCCAACCAAACAGAAAATTTTATTTCGTAGTAAAAATAGAATTTCACACATAAATTAATGCATTGCATTATTTTGACATGGGACTTTATCACATAGCATAAAAATTGTCGTCACACATTCTATTTATATAACCAATTTCCTATCTAAGCTTCATTGGTTCTTGCGCAAAATAACGTGTGTGCAAAGCTGCACGGAATCCATTTTTTTGTGTGTGCACACAAAACAGATATTATATTATTTCTTTCAAAATTTGATGCACAGCCATTCCAAACTGCTGCACTGCGTCGTGTCAGATATCTGCGCAGCGGCGCAGCTTTGGGGGAACATTGGTTATAGCCCCAAAATATCATTTAACGACTTGCCTAATCATTCAAGATTGGGCTCGAGTTTTCACAAGATTACTAAATAAACAAGGAAAGAAGTATCATGATGCCAACAGCATTGATGTCATCAGCATTGATGTCATCAGCATTGATGCCAACAGCATTGATGTCATCAGCATTGATGTTTTCATTGATTTAATACTAGAGCTTATTAATGTCTTCTAAGAATTTTTTTTTACTTTCTCGAGCTCTGTTATAAGTAACCCACCACTCTCACAATGAGTTGGAATTGTTATCTTATCTTATCTTATCTATAACAGATGCTCCTTCTATTCAGAATATTATTGCGTCCTACTCTTATCCATCGCTCATGTCTAGTCTTGCCTTTTTATTCGAGTTTTAAATGTTGATCGAATGTTGGTTTTCCTGGTTTGATGAGGCAATCCCTTCCACGTCCCGAATTCCGGACAGGAAAAACGAGAATGTGTATGTGTTTGTTCTTGCATACGAAATAAGAAAAGTGTTTTTATCTTGGTTATCATGTTGGGGTTGAAAAGAGTTTGACTTTCAAACCGATTGTTCCAGAACACGCGGCCCGACTTCTCAACATCTCCGTGCGACCCCCGGGGCCATGGCCAAGGGTTCCGGGATCTCTTTACCACAAGCCACGTTATTTTTCTGTTTCTCTACCCAGCGGCCCGGGCAGCATGTATCTAAAGGCGGCCGCTTGTTTGAAAAACATGGAGCAGACGAAAGCTGGGGGTGGAGAGCAGATCAACATCAACTAGAAGGGTATCAGGTGGAGGCAAACAGGGGCCGTGTTCCGCTACAGTCCCTGGTACTTTGGTTTACTGTAAAACGCCAGTGTTCCGCTACAGTCCCTGGTACTTTGGTTTACTGTAAAACGCCAGTGTTCCACTACAGTCTCCGGAACTTTCGTTTTCTGTAATAATGTAGATTGTTGCACTACAGTCTCCAGTGCTTTCGTTTACTGTAAAACACTAGTCTGTTCCATTACAGGCCCTGAAAGTTTCGTTTACTGTAAAACACTAGATCGTTTCGCTACAGTCTCTGGTACTTTCATTTACAGTAAAACTCTGAACACGTTGACGGCTGTTGGAGGGGAGTTACAACATAACATGCCACCGAATGGTGGCGGAACGTCCTTGGACGGGCTTTGTTGCTCGTGTTTTTATGTATAATGTATATATATATATAACATACTTTAAAGCCAATATTTAACACGCAGTTTGTTAAATCTTCTATTTTGTTCAAAGGTCCACAATCAATGCCCTGATAATACTTATCCCTCAGATAGACTTAGCGATAAAAACACTTTTCTTATTTCGTATGCAAGAACAAACACGCGTACAAATTCTCCTTATCGCCGTCTGAAATTATGACGTGGAATGGGTTGCCTGATCAAACCAGGCAATACAACACCCTATAAACATTAAAAACTTTAATAAAAATGCAAGACTTGACATAAACCAAGAAAAGCGTAGTACGCAATCGCGGGCGGACTGGAGCTTTAAAACGGCCCGGGCATTATTTACAGATTAATACATCATATAGAATGGGACTGCAATAAAGCTTTTAAATAAAATACAAAATACACAAACAAATTGTGCAATGAAAACAATAAATTTGAGCTTTATTTTTAGACTGATACGACAGTAAACGTTTCGGCTAATGCCTTCATCAGTACAACATAAAATACATTATTACAATACTTACATAAGTAATAATAATATTCTTAAAACATATTGTATTTTAAAATATTTATGTGAAATAAAAAGAAAGGAAAAACAAAAACAAACATGGACACAGGATATAGGAAAAAAAGGGGGAAGTATCCAAAGTTACAGTAAAAACCACAACGGGAACAAGATTCTGCAGTTAAGTAAAATTATGAATTTGGTTAATTCCATATGGAGCCAACGTACCAAATCTTTTTATGAGTCTATTTACATTATTTACAGAGCGGCCCTTCTCATTAGCATAGGCCTACATAGCATGTTCAATGTGAAAATAAATGAATCCTAGGATAGATCCTATGTATGACACGACGGGTCCACCGGGCCTGGCCCAAATGCCCGACCGGCCGGTCGGTCACTGGACGCAATTATCTTCTGTATAGAAGGAGGGCCTGTAACAGCCAATATACAAGATAAGACGGTTATTAGCCAAAGTTGTCGCGCATAACATTCGGGTTCATCTTTTAGTTTTTGAGCGTACTATGATTACCACACTTGAATGAGTGATTGACGTCATCAGCTCTGTGGGCTTCAATGTTTTGTAAAGGTGTGTGTGTGTGTGTGTATCATATGAACTGCAACAATCGTCTCCTCAGGTAGCTCAAACTTTACCGGAATTTTATATCTTTGTTCCTTGAAAAGTAATTAACTTTCGATAAATGTAACCTTCAGTTGTAAAACTAAAAAGGGTTGAAACATTTTAGGACATTGAAGAATAAAAAAAGTAATAAAACTGTGTTTAAAAAAATTGAATTAGGATAATATATCATTTTCAGAAGATTATTTTCATCAATATACAGATCATATCTGTTTAGAGCAACAACATGTATGAAGGAGTTTAATATGCTAATTTATAGGAGTGCTCAGTTATAAACATGCAAGTTTATTTGCGCGCATGCATCGTTAGTATATGTATGTACCTGTCTATGTGGGCGTGCGGCTGTGTGTCT
Source organism: Ampullaceana balthica (assembly GCA_944989445.1). Lineage (NCBI taxonomy): Eukaryota > Metazoa > Mollusca > Gastropoda > Lymnaeidae > Ampullaceana > Ampullaceana balthica. The sequence continues at coordinate 446,874 of CALYLW010000398.1, forward strand.
GTCTGTTTGTCTATCGGTCTTTGTGTCTGTATGTGAGTTTGTCTTTCTGTGTCTCTGTCAGTGCATATGTGTTTTTTTTGCCTGCGTGTTGGTGTGTGTCTTTTTTTTAAATTTGTTTGTGTGAATGAATGTGTGCGTGCTTGTGTGTGTATTTATGTATTAGAAAATATGTATTCATCTATGTTTTTAGATGTGTACATATTTATGTTAATGATTTAGCGTTTCAATATCTCTGTATGTTATTGATGGAGTATGCATTTATATAGTTCAAACCTTTGAATGGGATTATAGTGATTGAATGAATGTGGCAATATTTTGATAGATCTGTGTAGGTATGAATTATTGTACGATATTTATGTAATGCATGTATGACACAAATAGTACTTTGCGTATGCGGATCATCCACCAATGTATCATGATAACATACACTTATCATATAAGTCTGTGGTGCTGTCTAACTATTCAAGATTCCTATGCACATCTGATAGAGCGAAAGGAAAAGAACAAAGATGAAACGATTTCCGGCTCTGGGAGACGTTCCGTTCTCAGCTTTTGTAGCGAGATTTTTCCTGGCCTCTTTCTGATGACAAGGCCAGCTGCGTGGCCAGGAAACTCCACTATTTGAGACGCTCGGCTCGGATCAGCACCGGGGCCGCGGGGATGTGTATTCTAACAAGATTAAAGGGGGATTATCCAATAGAGTGATGGTTTATCCGGTTAATCCGACCTTGCCACATCGGGTCACGTGTTCCGTCTTCATCATCTTACCTTTGTCATATAAATAGGCAAGCGGCGCTTGAAAGATTGTGCTAAAAACTTTACTCCGAATGATGCGCACGAAATCAAGTATCGATTTGAAATTAAATAATCAATATACATAATTTGCGATGTATACCCCGTCCAGTCTGTCGCGTCCGTGACGCTACTAATTTTAGAAAGCAGCGCACCAAATTACTGCACCAAAAATAACTCTTTTCGAACGTTCCGCATAAAAATGTTCAATGTGAAAATAAATGAATAAAATAAAAATAAATAAAATAAATGAAAGTTCTGTATTAAATTATTTTTTTAATTCTATTGTGTATTTTTTCAAAATAAATAGATTTCAGCTGAAATGTATTTATTTTGAAAACTTCCGTCATTTTTGACGGGTAATACACATCCTAAATATTCTACAAAGGGGATTCCGTAGCTTTCCTGTGGCAAATAAATCTTTATGACATCCTATATAATAAAAGGCAATTTTCTGTCCGTTCTGTCCGGTCATCTATAGCGATTCGTCCCTCACACACATATGACTCCTACAGCCAATCATATTGAAAAAGTTTACGCGGATGTTCAAAACGAGTTATTTTTGGTGCAGTTTTTCTTCCAAGACTTTATTTTGAGTTATGCGCGTTGGGATTTATAGTCAAAGGCTCTGTTTTTCTACGAGTTATTTAATTTAACTATAATGAATAGTATTTTTGACGTGGTCGAGACGGCTGCTGGAGGGGAGTTACAACATGCCACCGAACGGTGGCGGAACGTCCTTGGGCGGGCTTTGTTGCTCGTAGTCAATAAATTATTATCACACAAACCCAAAAATAGAATTTACTATAGACTTCAACGATGAGAAGATACACTTAAAATCTAACAGAGGATCTCACACTTGTACCAGTAACACCGGGAAAGACAGTTTTAGAAAGATACCATCGATCACAAGATGCCCATTTAAAACCAAATAAACTAATAGCGTGAATTTAAGAATACGCACATTTTTAATGATCTCAGTGGCTTCACTTCGTCTCCCCTGTACTTGATGTTTCTATTTGTAAGCCCCCCCCCTCAAAAAAAATAATTATAAAAAAATAATAATAATAATCAAACAAACAACCCCCCCCAAACATTTTAAAAGAAGAGAAAAAATATTTTTTTAAAAACCTCCACAACAGGCCGTTATCCTTTGCACCGCTCATAAATTAGCCCTGGACCATGATGGTAATACCATCATCACACATCCAGTGCATGTCTGCTGCCTCTAATTACTTCACCAGCGCTCTAAAAACACGTAGACCCCCGTCCGTAGTCCGAGGTACGGAGAGAATCTGTTTTTCCAATTACGCCCATCGTCAAACCTCGAGCACTAGCAGGGGAAGACAATCAATCACTCCTTACTCTCACCAACACAACCTGGTTGTCCGACTTTGTTTGCTAGTAAAGTCTGCATGAAGCGAATTCGCAAACCCATTTTTTAAATTTCTAATCCAATGTTTATATAATTCCAATCTTTAGTACTAATCCAATGTTTATATAATTCCAATCTTTAGTACTAATCCAATGTTTATATAATGCCAATCTTTAGTACTAATGCACTATTTATATTAATCGAATGTTTAGTTCTAATCTAATGTTTAATTCCAATGTTTCTATCTAATCCGATTTGCAAAATACTTTTTATAGAGTATTAAAAACGGCAAACATTCCAGCAGTATGTTGTTCCCTATGTTCGGTTAAAGTATACCAACAGCATGTTGTACCCTATGATCATGTAAAGTATACCAACAGCATGTTGTACCCTATGATCAGTTAAAGTATACCAACAGCATGATGTGCCCTTTGATCATGTGAAGTATACCAACAGCATGCTTTACCCTATAATCAGTTAAAGTAAGTATACCAACAGCATGCTGTGCCCTATGATCATGTAAAGTATACCAACAGCATGTTGTACCCTATGTTCAGTTAAAGTATATCAGTATCTTGTTGTACCCTATGATCATCATGGAAAGACACTCAACGCCGATGAGAGTGGCACATACAAATAAAATTCCTCATATAACAAATTAGACTAACGCCTCCCCCCCCCCAACAAAAAAGGTAAACAAAGACACAATCATATATTTTCTAAGACTCGTGCTTTAAACAAATACGCTTCTAAATGTATAACCAAAACAAAAACATTTCCAGTACAGAAGAACTCTTGTGGTGGGTCATCCCTTGATTTGGCCGAGTTCACCGAACATGACGTATTGATTCCTGGTGATAAACACCGATTCCCAGTGGAGCTTGGAACGAGACATGAAGTGAATTTCTTTGTCGCAGGGTTTCATGGGTCGTTAATTTAAAGACTGTTCGACTGATGAGCGGTGAAGATGCGGTTCAGATAACTGGGCCTTAGAGCGATTTTTCTGGTTTTGTTGGACAGGGTTATTCTTGGTTTCGCCATGAGTAAAATAGAAACGACAGATTTTTGCTGGAGCTTGATTACGGTCCAACGAATCTTAGAGGGAGCATTGCTCATGATAAATCTGTGTAACTTTATCTGTCATACAATAAATCGTGAGGAATTATGTGCAGCGTCACAGACAGTATAAGTAGAATAAATACGATAGCTTTTTGAATATTTGTGAAAAAAAATATACATTTTTTATAGTCAAATTATTAAAGGAATACCATTAGCAGCGTGTCCACTAGAAGTAGGCCGGTATGTCAGCTGGAATGCTTTCACCACTCCGATGACACGGAAGAGAGTTTATCTAACCAGAGAACTGCAAGAGCGAAACTGCGACATCTCCACATTAGTTGAACAACACTATTTAATTGCACTAATTTTAAAATCACAGCGACCCCGGCAGCATAGATTCGCACCTGATTGTTTCTCAGATCGGGCCACGCATAGTACGACAGATCCATATATTTGAATTCAATGAATCGTGACCATTGGTCTTCGGCGTGATCGCTGGCACTGACAAGGTCATCACACACCGGTATAGCCTTCATTGCTGACGTGCCAATAGCCGTCTGCTGGCGATTCTCTCTCATACAATTGGCCGGGAAATTATTGACATGTCGGTATTCACAATGTAATCGTTTGTGTTATCTTCTTTGATCGGATCAGAGGCGTCACTAGTGAGGTGCGGAGGGTGGAGGGGTGTGGACTGCACCGGGTGACACCAAAATGTAAAATCCTGTATGTGCCCGTTATTTGGTGCTGGCAGACTCGGAGGAGGTATGTGGGGGTAAGTCATGAGGGGGGGGGGTGACACCATGAACTACCGCACCGGCTGACACCGACCCTGGTGACGCCTCTGGACCAAATCATTGTCGTATTCCTAAAATGGAGAAGTTGCTCTTGACAGACACGGAGCAATGTACGCGCCCTGTGTTTTAAGAGAGCTTATGGGGCATTTCGCTGTAGACAGAAGTAATAACAATAATAAGCGAGTATAGTATGTTTGTTTCATCAAACAGAAACCCAAAATTTAAAACTAATTTAAATGATTGATTTGCATCTTGGTGTTTATATTTGATGTGTTATTTATTATCCAACAGTATTCACAGCACGATCCGCGCCGATTCATCAAGTCTCACTCAAAATGTCATTTCTCGTTTTCAGCACGGAGAAAATCGCCACCCCTCCTCCCTCTCCCTCTCTCTCTGTCTGTCTCTTGCTCCCCTCCGACCCTCCCCCACCAAAAAGCCATTCTGCTCCCCCAGTTCCTAGCCCCCACCCCCCCACCACCACCACTTAGTAGCCCGCCGTCTCAAAACTAATTACGGGACAAAAAAATGTCTACCCGTCTCATCCTTGCGATACAATTTACACATGGAACTTCAAGTGTTCATTGACCGTGAAACAGTAAGGCGCCTCCTGATTGGTTAGGTAATATACGACCTCCTGTGGCGATCCAATTGCCTGCGATAGAACATCTCGTCAAGCTGGCCGCTCTAGGGGGTCTGAGCTCGCGAACGATGAAAGTGGTTACGTCACGTGACAGAAGTCTACGTCCAGAAAGTTCACCGTAAACAAAACGTTAATAAAGGTAAGAAGTAGTACAATTACCGTATATACTCGTTTTATAGCCCGTTCGTTCATAAGCCGACCCCCCCCCCACACTTTTGGAAGGGAAAAGTATTAAAAGTGTATAACCCGACCGCAAGCCCACCCCCCAAAAATAATAGGACAGCTTTAAAAAATGGTACATATTTTTTTTTAAACTAAAAGCTAAATCGGTCATTATGATGGTTTACTTTGTACTGCCTATCTTTGTCTTTCTGCTCTTTGTTAAGCAAGAGTTACCGGTATTTAAAAAAAAATTATTTGGTAAACAGTGACGAAAGCGCGTACATTAAAATCCGTGGTTGAAAACAAAATTTGTAAAACAATTTATTAAAACGTTCACAAAAATAAATAAAATGATTAAATAGGGTAAGTGCTGATTTTTAATAACATAATACAGCTTCTGATAGAGCAGTCGAATCTTATAGAATGTAGAAAAGGACATTGATAATCTACAATAACAACACCGATATTCAATATCCACGCAGAAATCACATATGAACCGCTCTAAAGCCGACCCCCCCCCCACACACACACTTTTCCCCCTAGATTTTGTCAAAAAAAAGGTCGGCTTGCGAACGAGTATATACGGTAGTCAGCTTGAAGGAATCAATTAATCATAAAGTCGCAGGTCGAAACTTTAATAGCTATAGTGATGAGCAACCCTCTAGTCAGTTAGATGGGTTTACTGATAATAATCATCTATTTTGACAGTAAGGAGAGTTCGCTGCTGATAGCCAGCAATGTTTGCTTTAAGCCAGGCAGATATCTGATCGAAGCTGTGCAGCAATTTAGAAATACATGTACTGGGCAGCAAATTTCGATAAGGATAACAAAATATCTGCTTTTGGGGGCATATAATTTTGTTTTTTCTTTTCTTATCTATACAGACGCTCCTTCTATACAGATCATGCCAGTCTTTTGGCAAGTGACGCGGTGTTCACAGGCCACGGGTATTAGGGCTCCACGCTATTCCCAGCCGCCTTTGTTTCCCTAACATTCGGAGCTGGGTGAACTCAGGGACACTCTTGGGCCCGGAAACAAATACCTGTCTTCATGGAGATTCAAACCTGTGACGATCGGTACGCCAGCCGAACGCGCATGACAATCGACCACCGTGCCCCTTTTGTACATAAAATGGATGCTGTACTACAGGTACTTTGCAAGTTTTTTTTTGCATGTGGACCAACGAACTTTAGAGGGAATAATGGTAGCAAGCAATGTTCCCTCTAAGGTTCGTTTGTCCGTGTTCAAAGTACACAAACTCATGTGCGAAGTTACACAGCATTCATTTTATGTTCAAATTTCTTTTTTACAAATTGCCGGCGCGGTAATTCTAAACTGCTTCGCGGTGTCGGTCAGATATCTGCGCGGCCGCTCAGCCGCGCAGCTTAAAGGGAAACATTGATATCAAGCATCTGATATAATTTTGTCCGTTGGGGTTTTCTTGTATATTTTGGTTTTCAGCAAGTCGTCCAGCACCAACTCTGGTGGAAGTTTACTGACTGAACTTCGCGAGCAGCGCGATAGCGACGCCAAACAGTGGACACGGGGCAGATCGGCCGGAGGGCGGGAGTTGTGCGGTGTGTCACCGGAGATGTAAGATATGCCTGCACCAGGGAGAAGACGAAGTGGACCATAACCGGTTGTCAATCATTTAACCAGGGCGAGATAGCTCCCTAAACACTGGCTGTCAATCAAAGGAGGCGGTCGCGATCTAATTGGCACGCAGTCTGGTGATAAGCTCGGCAATATTTGATACACACCCGACCTTTGATAACGACTGAGCCCATGTCCCCCTCCCCCAGCTGAAGTGTTTCGTTTGATGATTTATTTGAAAATAAAAGCTGAGACTTAGACGCATAGTTTTAGAAATGAAATGTTGATGAACTTATCTTATCTATTACAGACGTTACTTCTATACAGAAGATTATGGCGTTCTGGGACTTATCCATGGTTTGCATCTAGTCTTGCGTTTTTATTAGAGTATAAAATTTTGATAGAGTGTTGGTTTCCTGGTTACTAGGAAACAGAATAGTCACGTGATAGCGCAACAGCGTTGTTGCTGCTGACGTGACAGCGTCATACAAGCGCCGTCTACGATGAAATCCAATTGGTATTTACACATGCCATACGATCAGCCGGATATGAGGGACATGGCCGGAACGTTCCATTTTAAACACTTTTTGAAATTATTTTTTATTGAATTTCACTTTTTTTTTCTTTTACAATACTTTGTTGTTGTTGTCAACATTTTCCTCAGCTAAGTTGTAAAAAAAACATAAATAGTTTTTTTTATTAAGATTAATTTAACATAGATACGCCTCTAAAAACATGTATTTTATAGAGGAATTTTAAAAATTGGTTATTAACAAATATCTGCAAGCACACACGAGAGAAATTCAGTTGGGTAAAAATTACTAAATTACTTTTTTTTTAATTTTAATTTTTTAAAATTTAAATAAATATACGCTAAAAACCAAAAAAAAATGCAATTCTACTTTCTAAACATACCTTAATAAATTGCAGACGGCCAAAAAGAAAAAAAAAGTATTTAAAAAATTCCTATCTGCTCTTCATCAAATCTCACCTTAGAACTCACTGTTTACACATGTGTGAAGTATTGAAAGCGCCAGCTAACGGGGTGGCCCAATACCGCATTGCTCCTTACCATTTAGCAGGAGCGCATGTATTGATGACGTCATTTCACCCCACCAAACAGATTAGTGTCACGGCCTCTTCTTGGGGTCTCGGGCGTCTCCATGACACTTGAGGAAGTTCGATGTTTGCACATCTGATGGCCGAATGAGGCCTTTTATTTCACCGTTTGTGTTTGTGTCAACAAACCCGGCAATTAAACGATGGTGTCTGGCGGGCCCGAGATGTTTTCGTTGTTTGTTTGTTGGTATGTTTTCGCCCAAGAGCCCACCCACATGTATAATATAAAGTAGTTTTTCTTGTAGATGCCTTCGATGCTTTATGGGGAGATTCTCATGAAAAGGAGGAAGGAAAAATATATGTGTGGCCGAAGGAATGTAATCAGATACTCTGGATGGAGAGAAAGCGAGAGAGAAGAGGAAGAAGACATGAATTTATAATGATTATAAAAATAGAAGGAAAGATGGTGGTAGGGTAGAGGTAATTAAAAAAAATTCTTCTTACGGGAATAAAAAAAAGTCACTTTATAAGAATCGAAACTAACATAAAAATTGAAATGGAATGATAAATAAATTAAAAACCTTTTACTTTAAGGGATTATTCATCTCTTAACTAAGAGTTATCACTTTAAAAAAAATGAAAATAATAACTATAAAAAAAACTAAGATGGCATTTCATTTACTCTCATAAGACCGATTAAAATGAAGGTGCTAAAGAGGAAAAAAACGATTAATTGTTTGAATAAGTATTCACCACAAAATCCCCTTATTCTTAATGATCGTATTGTATTGCAAGTTTTAATTTAAAATATATTTAATCGTCAAAAGCTCTTAATATGTAATCAAAACTGCTGCAGATATTTAAATATCGAAATAAATTATCTTATCTTATCTTATCTTATCTGTTTACAGACGCTCCTTCTATACATAAGATTATTGCGTCCTACGCTTATCTATGGTTTGTGTTTAGTCCTGCATTTTTATTAGAGATTTAAATGTTGATAAAGTGTTGGTTTTCCTGGATTCTTCAGGCAACCCATTCCACGCCCGAATTCCGGACGGGAAGAAGGAAAACTTGTATGTGTTTGTTCTTGCATACGGAATAAGAAAGGTGTTTTTATACGTATGTCTATCTGAGGGTTGTATTAAGTTATCTGAGGGTTGTATTAAGTTATCTGAGGGTTGTATTAAGTTATCTGAGGGTTGTATTAAGTTATCTGAGGGTTGTATTAAGTTATCTGAGGGTTGTATTAAGTTATCTGAGGGTTGTATTAAGTTATCTGAGGGTTGTATTAAGTTATCTGAGGGTTGTATTAAGTTATCTGAGGGTTGTATTAGTTATCTGAGGGTTGTATTAAGTTATCTGAGGGTTGTATTAGTTATCTGAGGGTTGTATTAAGTTATCTGAGGGCTGTATTAAGTTATCTGAGGGTTGTATTAAGTTATCTGAGGGTTGTATTAAGTTATCTGAGGGTTGTATTAAGTTATCTGAGGGTTGTATTAAGTTATCTGAGGGTTGTATTAAGTTATCTGAGGGTTGTATTAAGTTATCTGAGGGTTGTATTAAGTTATCTGAGGGTTGTATTAAGTTATCTGAGGGTTGTATTAAGTTATCTTTGTGTTGTATTAAATTATCCAGTTAATTTTCATTAATCTTTCAAACACGTAAAATTAAGATTGTCTTTTGTAAAGTATGTTAATCTCAATACCGAAATAATTGTTTATACTTATTTTATATTAACGTATACATTATATTAAGAAAAACAAACGCATCTTTTTTTTTACAATATTGACAAACATATAAATCGTGTGCAATATCAAAATTTATTTTATTTAATCCTTTGCGTAAAACGTTTTTGCGGAAATATACCTGATAATTAAATTCAATTTTCAATTAACACAACTACTAAAATAATAGATTTTTGTGAAAACAATACTAGTCGGAGTATTTGACAATATTGGGCTATTTTTTTACTAAAAGAATTTCAAAGTATGCGTGCAATAAAAATAAAATCAACAAAGTTTTCGGAATCGGCGCGCTTGTGTCTTTTCCTGACACGTTACTGTAAGGCCATGTTCCATGTGGGAGCCATTGTGATCTTGACATTTTGAGGACTCCTGTCTTCTACTGGATTCTTGTCACTGGGGACCGCACGCTTGTGGCTCAGAAAGTCAAGTACTTGTATACCATGGCCAGACAGCAAGTCAAGTACTTGTATACCATGGCCAGACAGCAAGTCAAGTAATTGTATACTATGGCCAGACAGCAAGTAAAGTACTTGCATACTATGGGCAGACAGCAAGTCAAGTACTTGTATACGATAGAAAGCAAGTCAAGTACTTTTGCACCATGGCCAGACAGCATGTCGAGTACTTGTACTAAGTCTAAAGAAGCGAGCATTCAAGTCTAAAAAAAAGCGAGATTACCGTTTTTTTATTAAAGGCAGCCCATGTCATAGATGAATGATTGTAGGGAACACGTAAGATGTGTGAGAAATGAATGAATTGCCTGCACCAGATCAATCAAACACAACACAAAAAATATATGGCACGGTCAGGCCATCGGATTTTGAGGATGGCTTTGAAAGATGATTCTGAATTATATAAGTAGGTCAAAGGTCAAGTGTTGATGGAAGAAGTGAGGCCACGAGGCGAGCTAACACTTTCAGGTAGTGGAAGTTAAATTATGTCATTGAAAATTATATTCTACTGAACAGATTAGCGCTCTCTCACACACTTTTTTTGATCCTGGCAAATACATCGGAATAATCTTATAAAAAGATCTCAAATGAGTGAAGTCATAAGTAAGTGATCTCTTCATTTTAAAAAAAAACCAAAACCTGCCAATGCAATTTTGATTTTAAAAAATAAAAAATTAAGCAAAGTAAAGTGGTTTAAAAAAAATTAATTTCCAAAAATAACTGTATCTCAGCTATGAAAGACAAGAGAAAAACTGTGGGATCTTATCGTAACATCATTTCGACAGCTTATTTAAAAGGCACAATTGGTAAGCCTACAGTAAGGTATGAAATCTAACAGAGCAAATTCACAAAACTATTCAGAATGGCAAATATTTACACAATGAAATGGTAAGTATTAATTAGGGACATCTATTCAGGTGGGTGGTGGAGGTTTTCATACAAATCTGAATTGTGTACATTAAAAGATTGTTTGGTCTGCAAGTCAATGGAAAGCGATCTGCAAATTCGTTGGAAAGATATTCGATCGATGGGAAATAGGTTTACATGAGAGAAAATTAGCATTAGATTTTTTTTTAATGAGTAAAGTGTCTTGGGATGAGAATTAATCTTTTTACCTCTTATATTAAATGCCACGATCACACAGGCATTTATCTGGCAGTTTATTAGATTAAATCGACGAGAATTAAAACTATTAATATGCCTATGCTACACTACTAACTTTATCATTATATTATATCATCGCCGGACCATATGACTGCAAAGAGATGTTAAATAAGACTACGTACTACTAATATCATCACTGGACCAAGTGACTGCCAAGAGATGTTAAGAAAGACTATGTACTACTAATATCATCACTGGACCACGTGACTGCAAAGAGATGTTAAGAAAGACTACGTACTACTAATATCATCACTGGATCACGTGACTCCAAAGAGATGTTAAGAAAGACTACGTACTACTAATATCATCACTGGACCATATGACTGCAAAGAGATGTTAAGAAAGACTACGTACTACTAATATCATCACTGGACCACGTGACTGCAAAGAGATGTTAAGAAAGACTACGTACTACTAATATCATCACTGGACCATATGACTGCAAAGAGATGTTAAGAAAGACTACGTACTACTAATATCATCACTGGACCATATGACTGCAAAGAGATCTTAAGAAAGACTATGGAGAACTAATTGGACTGTAATCTGTTGTCTGTAGTATTAGTTAATATTAATTACGGTAAAAAATCTTCATTTTTCCCCAGTCATCTTTTTACTCACTCACCAATGCGCCTTCTTGGGAAATAAATCCAATCAACATCCTGATTAGCTAGACAAATGAAAATGTGACCTATTTTAAACGACTTTTTAAAAATTGCAAACATGTCTGGTTGGCCTTTTCATCTGAAGGTAAGAGATAAAATTCGAGTGAGGTAAAAAAAAATTAAAGACGAAAATGATTTTTTTCAAAGTTATTAAGAGAATGGGATCATAGATTTTCTAAAGTTCCATTGAGTTTATTGGCTAAATGATTCAGTGTTTGGAATTTATGGTTGCGTTTTCAATTCCTTGGAATTAAACAAATTAAATAAATTATCAATTTTAAAAGTGTTTATAGTTGTTATCTAACGGGATTTTTGTGTGGAGTTAGCAGCACCAAAAGCTAAAATACCAAATACAGCGAAGCTAGAACAAATATGTGGGTTCAACGAAACGATTGTTTGCTTTGATTTTTGTGTTAAAAATATTTATTGTGTACTCGAGAAATAAATAGCATATGGGACAGATTTTTTAATAAAAATTCACTAATTTTATTTCAGCTTTCAGTAGAAGAAGACATTGTAATGTAATTTTATCTAAGTGACTCAACTTCTGGCAGGCTAAATATTTTAAATAAAATGGCAGTCCTTAATATAAGTCTTATTTCTTCCTGCTCCTAAATTTCTCTCTGTATCCGTTTTCACACTCTCTCCCTATCTAACTCTCTCTCTCTCTCTCTCTCTCTCTCTCTCTCTCTCTCTCTCTCTCTCTCTCTCTCTCTCTCTCTCTCTCTCTCTCTCTCTCTCTCCCTCTCTCTCTCTCTCTCTCTCTCTCTCTCTCTCTCTCTCTCTCTCTCTCTCTCTCTCTCTCTCTCTCTCTCTCTCTTAAAAAGAAGCGCACGCAAGACAATATGGGCGTCCGCTGATATTATAGTCAGGGGTCTCCAAACTACGGTCCTCGGCAGAAAAGTTTAGAGACCTCTGTTATATAGTTGAATCGCCAAGCGATGCGGTGTACAGGCCAAAGATACCTGGTATTTAACTACGGTCAATGAAAGACTATAAATGAAGCAATACAAATGAAAGACTTTATACGAAGCACTGTAAATGAAAGGAAGACTACAAATGAAGCACTATACATTAACAATCTTATTCTACAAATTATTTAGAAACATACGAGAATACAATTTGTGCAGCACGAAACAACATTTATCTAAATCTTAATGTATATACGATGTAGATCAGTGAATCTTGTCAGATAGTGTGGGTGGCAAAGCTTGAGATAGCAGCTCCATCCTCTCCCACCGGCATCCGTCTTCTGCAGAGTAAACCAGGAAATAACGAAACCTATAAAACAGCACTGCTTCTATGATACAGTCATTATCAATATCATTAGTCCCGTGACAGTTGCGTCGTTGGGGAAAGCGCGTGGACACATCAACAGATAGGGATCTCCACATATGCCTATTTTGAGCGGCGGCCAATAATTTATGCGATTTATTCCCTGTCCATTCCTTTATGTTGTCCAGCCAGTTTTTCCGTTGCCGGCCCCCTTCTACAGTGCCTTTGAAGGATAATTTTTGTCAGGGTATCATGTCGCAGTACATGACTGAACCATGCCATCTTGCGTCTCTTAATTGTTGTTATGATGGTTTTTTGATGACCCGCAATAGAGTTTATTCTGTCCCAGACGTATTCATTGGTCTTATGTTCTAAATAGGAGATCTGGCGTATTTTCCTCATGCATTTGTTTTCAAATGCATGCAGCTTGCTTTCAGTGGCTGCCAATAATGTCCAGGTCTCACATCCGTAAAGGACAATAGTTTTAACGAGAGCTCTGTAAAGCCTGAGCTTTGTTGGCAGGATAATGTTTTTGCTTTTCCATATTTTGGTCAACTTCGTCATTGCTGCCTTTGCCGACCCAATTCTAGCTTCACGTGTACCAGGTGATCGAAGAACTATACAATCAGGCAAGCAGTGCAGTTTTATTTAAAGGCTGCCTAGGGGACTTCTTCAAAACGACGATCGGAGTCCGCCAGGGCTGCATGCATTCTCTCACCTGTCCTGTTCAACATCTTCCTTGAAAAAATTATGCAAGAAACTCTCAGTGATCACAACACATCCATCTCTATAGGCGGAAGACCCTTATGCAACCTACGATTTGCTGATGACATAGATCTTTTGGCTGGGAGCAGTAAATAACTACAGGAGCTCACTGACAAACTTGCAGACAGATCAGGTGCATTATATGGGATGGAAATTAGCTCAGAGAAAAGCAAGATATTGATTAATTCCTCAACTGCCAGTATGGCCAACATCGTAATGAACCAACAAAAGCTGGAGGAGGTACATAACTTTAAATATCTAGGAGCAATTATGATATAGTATACGGTTCTTATTCGCCAAAGAGCTGGAAAAGTTTGTAACAATAACTGTGGCGACAAATAGCTTCACTTTTTGGTTTGTGCAGTAGGGGTTTTATGTCCATGCAGTTTTTATTCCTGAATGAAATGTGCTGGTCAGGCCATGTTGATTGACGTTGTTGTGGTTGAGTGAATAGAGGGGCTGGTGAAATAGAGGGAGAGATCTGAAGCGCCAAATGATCCTTGAGCAAAACCAAATTTCCCGATATTGTTTGATGAATTATAAGGAAACGTCTTGCGTTTATCTACGCTCACGTATTGGTGGGGGGGGGGAAGATCTATATTATCTCTTAACCTTGTCGTGTTTAATGAAGTATTTAATTTCAAATGATATTAGATTGCATTATTGATTAAAAAGATATTTTTTTAAAACTTTGAATCGGCTCCACTGCGGTCTTCCGAAATTTTAGAAAGAGTTTGACGGCAAAGGCAAATTCAAGACAAATTTGCAGAATTTTTTTTATTTATTTTTTTTACTTGATAGAGTTTTTGAACATCAGAACGGAACGAGCATGTTTGTCTAGGATAGATGTAGTGTTAGCGTTATTGAAGAAATCATTATTCATCGTAATATTTATTTATTGATGTCTAGATGTTCAACTACATGGACAGAGTTCAATTCTCAAGTTTTTTTCTAGATGTCCAACTTCCTCCTGTGTCCATTCCCTCTGTTAACTTTCTGAAGGGATAGCGTAGAAGAATTCGGCCCTTTGAGAGATATACATGTTTCGATGTAAAAATCCTTCAAATACTGCGGCGCGGATCTGTCCATGCAGCCATAAGACAGTGACGGAATCTTATGGTATATTAGTAAAAGCCACAGGAGGCCAGTGTACATCCCCAATCGCTGGTTTAACAAGGACTGACTTTCTCATCCGCAATACAATCCGAGCTGCAGCGTTTTGAACCTCCTTGAGTCTCTGCTATTGGGTTTGAGACTATCCCTAACAGACTACTATTGCAGTAACCTAGTATTGGTTGTATTCAAGACATCGCTACGGCATTTGCTCTTGCCCGTACAGTTGAGGACGCAACTGACCCTGCAAGGCACGGAGACGAAAAAAAAGCCTTGACCACAGACCAGTATTGGAGCTCATCGTGAATGTACTGTCGATATAGAAGCCTAATTTATTGATCTCTTATAGCGTTTAAGACAAAGAGATGTCAGAAGCGCCAAGTTTGATCGATGACATTGCTACTTCCCAAAGATTGACGCCAGAACCACAAGTAATTGGTTAGATTCTCAAGTGTTTCTAGATGTTCAATTTTATGAAGAGGGTTCAAGTATAGCTGAATGTAAAACAAACCAAAAAAAAACGCCAACTATTAAACTATACACTGTATCTTGTGTAGGCCTTTATAATGGAAACGTTGTCGCTTTATGAAAAGGAGTTTATTGACCTCTGAAGGTCAATGGAATTGCCATGAGTACGTTGCATTGAAAGTAGGCATAAAACGTTGTATACAGAACTGACCCATTCCATAAATAGAGCGGCCACATTTACACCAAGAGACACACATAAACACAGATACAGACACACACAATCGAACGCATGAAGACACACACACGTAAACACACTCACACACAAACAAGCACACACAATCACACACATAAACACACACACATACACACAACACACACACGTAAACACACACACACACATACAGACAACAACGCACACACACGTTACACAATCACATACACACATCACATCGCACACACACACACACAATCGCCTCACACACAAAAACACACGGGTCTATTTGAAGTCTCGTCTTTATGTCTTGTATTTTCTCATTTTTTTTCTCATGGTCCTCCAATAAAGAATTTTGATCAAATCATCTCATAGACTTACTTCACTCGATCTACAGATGATTTTAATGAGCTCGGTTACCACCCCTGAATTTCTCACATTTTGGTTCATTTTCAAAAGGGGGCTTAATAAGCCGAGTTACCACCCCTTCTTGGCCACCAGGCCCCGGTCTAATTAGTGCCTTCATGGCACAGGTGCAAACTCGGGTGAAATTAGGCCCCGTGAAAACAGTTACGGGTGGCATGCCTCCTCGTTTAGAAAAACAAGAAGCTGTAGTAAAGGAGAGGGGCACAGGGTGTGTGTAGGTTAGTGTGAACGACAGTCTGTCTGTCAGCGTGTCCTGCAGGCATCGGGGTACTGGATTTCATTGGACAGGAGTTTCCAGACCATATTTTTTGTCATGGTTGTTTTTGTTGTTGTTTATGTATCTATTATTATTATCATTATTATTATCGGGTAATCCCTTATTTCAGTGCATTTTAAAATTTTAGAACAAAATAAATAAAATAACTTACTTTTACTAATTTAAACACTTAAATCAGAAATTTAACAAAGTATTTAATGCTTTACAATTAGTTTTTCGTGTGTTTTGTTGAGTTTAAACGGGTTTTTAACTTAGAAAAAGGTTTTTAAAAGCAGACTTCCAACAACAACAATGTTAGTCACAGAAGATAGTGAAATATACACATTTTTATTTCGTACAAATCGCAAAATAGTAATTTTATTTCAACAAAAAATAATGTTTTAATTTTAAAATAGATTTCATAATAATAATTAATGAAGTAAGTTTGAAAAAAAATGTGTTTTTGATGACTTGAAATATAAAATGCGCTGAAATAAGGGATTACCTATTATTGTAATTATTATATTTTCCTTTGTAAACTTTTTTGTTATTATATTAAAATGTAAGATAATGGAAATTCCTTTCATAGAGTTGATAGATCACAGACATGTTCTAACATTAAAGATATGAAACGGATAATCGTATTATGTATGGGGATAACTACTTATTTATTTATTTATTTTAATATGAAACCGCGACCTGGAAAGACTTTGTTAAACTGGGACAGACCCCGATAATCTTATCTTATCTTATCTGTTTCAGACGCTCCTTTTATACAGAATATTATTATGTCCTACGCTTATCTATGGTTTGTGTTTAGTCCTGCATTCTAATTAGAGTTTTAAATGTTGATAAAGTGTTGGCGTTCCTGGTTTCTTCAGGCAACCCATTCCACTTCCGAATTCCGGACGGGAAGAACGAAAATTTGTATGAGTTTGTTCTCACATACGGAATAAGAAAGGTGTTTTTATCCTTATGTCTATCTGAGGGTTGTATTAAGTTATCTTTGTGTTGGATTTCTAAATTAGAGTTAATTGCTCCATTTATAAACTAAACTTTGCACTTGGTCCTTCTATCCTCTAGTGTTTCAAGGTCTAATGATTTAACTAATGGTGTTGGACTACTAATCTGCTGTGGACTACATTGGTTAGATTTAGACGCTAGTAGACAATACTGATTATTCTACTGTGTGTTTTTTTAAAACTTTCAACACTGGAATATATATAAGTAAAGTATTAATAATACATGAGCCAATTAGTTCTAACTTGGAAATAAAACACAATAATAATCCAATTCTATTACAAAACTCAGAAAGACAAGGGGGATAAAACACTTTTCTTGTTCAGTATGCAAGAACAAAAACATAACAATCCTCGTTTTTCCTGCCTGGAATTCGAATGTGGAATGTGTTGGCTGATCAAACAAGGAAAATCAACACTCTGTCAACATTTAAAACGCTAAAAAATATAAAAATAAGACTAGTCATAAACCATGGATAGGCGTAAGACGCAAAAATCTTCTGCATAGAAGGAGCTTCTGTAATAAAAAAAGATAAGATATTTATACCTTATCGAAAAGACTTCAACATGCTGCGATCCTAGATTAAGTACCTGCTATTACTGCTAAATAAATAAATGTGCTTACGACTTGAAAATGTTTGATAAACTCTGCCTCACACCGTACACATTCTCTACCTCACACCGTACACATTCTCTGCCTCACAACGTACACATTCTCTACCTCACACCGTACACATTCTCTACCTCACACCGTACACATTCTCTACCTCACACCGTACAAATTCTCTGCCTCACAACGTACACATTCTCTACCTCACACCGTACACATTCTCTACCTCACACCGTACACATTCTCTGCCTCACACCGTACACATTCTCTACCTCACAACGTACACATTTCACAATGGAAATAGAAACACAAATTTTGACGATCTGCCGTGTCCCAATTATTGTTTGTACGTTTATTATAATTGTGAATAATGTTTTCAATGGTAATACTTGTAACTTGAATTTCCCAGCATAGAAGGTTTTGACATGTAACTTCTTTTCTGATAACGAGTGCAGGGTCCGATAAACCATACTGGGGAAAGTTATTTCAGATTTCCCGAAGAAAGCTTGTGACATCAGGCCCATTTACCGTTGAATAGTCAACAGGAGTCCATTAAGAAGCTACAATTATCATACGGTTGACGAAAATAGTTCAATTGTCTGATGACTGGAATACGTCAGAGAAAATAGTTCGAGTGACATATGACTGGAATACGTCAGAGAAAATAGTTCGAGTGACATATGACTGAAATACGTCAGAGGAAATAGTTCGAGTGTCAGATGACTGGAAGATGTTACAGAATGCGCAGGTATAAATTCGTTTACGCTACACATTCAAACATTTTTTTCCACTAATTAATTTCACGAAATACAAAAAGTTATTCAACATCAACTATCCCATTGTTAAATTTTGTAAAAAGGGGGGGGGGTGGTACACTTACTGTCACAGCTTATGGTTACTGCTAAAATTAGAACAGACTTGTATTTGAAAGGAAGTTTCGGAGTTAACCTAATCAAGGACAACAATTGAGCACCAACTTAGATTTGACTAATTTCAACTGTTGATTTGTCTGGTGAGGCATTAAATATTTTCTAGCTACAGTCAACACCATACATTCTATAAACGTGTAGCTTCGATTTGTGAGGATTCGTGGTTTTTGTTTAATAAAAATATTGAGAGAGAATGCATGACATTGCAAACCGAAATGTCAGTTACAATTTTGGAGAACTATTGCATTTCATCTTTACTGAAAATGTTGCACTTTTCAGTAAATTTATGAATGTTTATTCATTTATTATCTACACCAAGACATAGTAAGGCAGCGGTGTCCAAACTTTGTTTGAAAAGACGGCAGTATTCAATGAGGTAAAAAAAAATATATGTGTGGGGCAAATGACTATATAACTGACTGAAGTGAAAAATTTTAAGACAGGCTTACACGCTTTTCAAATATATATTTGTATATGTTTTGTAATTGTGTACTTAATTTTGTATAAAGAATGATATTGTGTGTGTGTGTGTAAGGGGGTGGGGGTGGGTGAAGTGGGCAATACTATCTTGATTTTCGACACTCTATTGATAACTCACTCGATCATTAGAAACTAATAAAATTGGATTAATGACGGTGAAGTTGTAGAGTAAAGTTGTTTATGTCGTACAACGTGCCCCACAACAAATAAATAGTGTTACAATATAACTAAAGCGGAAAGTGTCGTGTTAAAAAATTGTAATATAAAAAGCTGTCTTAAAATTTAAAGCATACAATGACGGCGCATGCATTTCCTTTTGGCAAAATAAACAATATTACGTCATTAATTTTTGAAATGGGGCGTAGTCGAAATTCGTACACATAACTTCATTGGCTTTTTTTGTATCCATATCCTCCGTCGATCATTTTCCCTAGCATTGTATTTTGTTCTCAAAACGGCACATAACTTCTTATTTTTTATTAACATAATGTCATCGTAACAGAAAAAATCCGAGTCGATTAATTATTTATAGTGGTGACTGCGGGTCAGTTAAATTTTTTTACGCGGGCCGCATTTGGCCCGCGGGCTGGAATTCGTACATCACCGTAGTAACTTAATGTAAGACTTGGTGTAGCTTACCTTTGGGTTTATTTTCCTTCTTGTCAATATCCGGTGACATGCATGACGCCCCTCCTTGGGGGGACACGGGCCCCGTCCCGCATAGTGAATGGTAGCCGACACCGCCGGGGGGATCGTACTGAGTCCTTTGATGCTGTGGGGGTACCAGCGGCGGCGACGGGTAGGCGGGGTGTGGCGAGTGGTGTGACGGGTGAGACCCGTGCATCCCCACCCCCATGCCGGACGACGCCACTGGCTGGTGCAGCGACGACCCGTAGTCCTTGCCGGACACCATGTTCGGGGACATGGAGAAGTAATGGGACGACGCCCTGTGGTGCCCGAGGGCGCCGCCGACCTGCCTGTCCAGGGAATTGTTAGACAAACCATGCGAGTGATACAGCAGATTCCAGTCGGCCGCCGTGTAAGGCGAGTACCCCAGGTGGCCCCCGGGCCCGTGACCCATCCCGACCCCGGCGCTCTGCATGCAGTCGCTGAAGGGCGTGCCGCGGGGCAGGAACCGGCCCATGCCGTAGTTGCAGGAGGCCGGACTGAAAGAGTTCATGTTTCCCCTGGTCGAGCAGCTCACCCGCTCCATGCTCTCCATCTGACCACTGACCCCGTGCAGGGCCTCCCCGGACCACGGGTTCCTTGCCGTAGCTTGAGTGCAGACTCACTACCAAGCTTACATGGGCCCACTGGATCCGTTCAGGGCCTCCCCGGACCAAGGATTCCTTGCCGTAACTTGAGTGAACACTCACTACCAGGCTTACATGGGCCCACGGATGTAGTGTCGGCCAATCTTTTTTGGTTGATACTGAAGATAGCTGGACTTGAGAAGGTAACTACAGAATAGTAGATCTGGATGGAGCACGCCTTGCCCCAATGTCGAGTTCCTTATCTTGACTACTGGGAACAGGCCTCATCTACAGGCAGATGAAATCCTGATGACGCCATGTTGACCAAATAACTCCATGATGAAGTCTAAATGATAGAGGAATTTTATGAACATCAAAAAATAATGCACATTGAAATCTTTATGATATCTTTATACGTTTATATTTATGTCGATATCTATATTTACATCTATATCTATTATTATATCTATGTAATCTATCGATCCATCCATCCATCCTCCATCCATCCATCCATCCATCCATCCGTCCGCCTGTTCATCTGTCCGTCCGTACGTCTGTCTGTCTGATCTATCGATCTATTTATAACTAAATGTCACTGTCAGTTAACCAAGGTGTGATTAAAAAAACACCAATCTTATTTAAAAACTGAAAGCAAATTTTGCATGGTTTCTCTAAATATTATTGCATATTCAATGGCACCTTTAATTACTCATGCGTTCATGCGACAGATCAAAGATATACGCACGTTAAAAGGGAAAATTCAGTGACTTTAATGTACAACTAGTTATTATTAACTAAAAATAAATTATGATAAATAGTTGTTTTTTTTAAAATGTAAATAAATTCATTCATTTCCCTTTCTAGTACCCCCACCCCCTTTTTTTCTTCTTTTTCCAATTTTACTTCAAAAATTTGATATAAACTTTTAATATGTGAAATCGACTAATATTTGTTTAAAAAATCACTAGCATATTTTAATTTTTCTAAAAATCATATTAAAATTCATGATAACATTTCCGAGAAAGAGATATTTTTTAAAGCGTAAAATGTTTAATTTTGTGTTTTAAAAAAAAGAAAAGATAATGGTGTCTTTCATTTCACCATTATTGTTGCTATAAGTTAATTTTTGTTTGATAGGACATGCGAGGTGTCTAGAAGAATGTTCATGAACAAATGCAATATCTGAACATTGGTATTTATCTACGTATGAACGTTTCCTTTATGAGATTAAATAGTTAGAGAGAGGTGCTTACTCAGTCGTTCAATGATATAAATATCAGATATTAACTATCTTTATACACGCATTATCACCGCCAAAGAAACAGTGAATGTATCGCTTGATACTCTTTTTTGACTCTTTGGATTTCACCGCAGCAAAAGTTTTTATTTCTTTATATTCGTTTTATTTGTGTACTATTTGTTCGTTGAGGAAGGCTCTTTGCCGAAAAGTTCGCTGCTTTGTTATGTTCTGTCAGGCTCACTCATACCCTGCTTACATGTTATTCATCTCCTAATCCGTAAGCCTGATTGCAGTTTCGCCCACATTTTGTTCACTTAATACTCCAATATTATCACTGAAACATTGCTACTCGAACTAAATAAGATACACAAACGAATTGTGTGATTGTGATCAAAAGAATACATTGAAACTTTATTAATAGGCTTATACAAAATTAGACGTTTCGGCTAATGACTTCATAATACAAATAACTTAACACAAGTATTACATTTAAATTTGCATTATATAATACATACTAAACCATACAAAAATAATAATTTATAATATTTAAGTAAAGATTTTAAAAAATAACACGGGAAAGACAAATAATAAAAATGAGCACAATTACTTAAGAAATACAGGATGTAATCTGGTATAGTGTATATTATAAAAATTTGCAAAAATGATTCCCATACCCTTGACACCAACACAGACAACATGGAAACAGTGATTCCCATACCCTTGACACCAACACAGACAACATGGAAACAGTGATTCCCATACCCTTGACACCAACACAGACAACATGGAAACAGTTATTCCCATACCTGTGACACCAACACAGACAACATGAAAACAGTGATTCCCATACCCTTGACACCAACACAGACAACATGGAAACAGTGATTCCCATACCTGTGACACCAACACAGACAACATGGAAACAGTGATTCCCATACCTGTGACACCAACACAGACAACATGGAAACAGTGATTCCCATACCTGTGACACCAACACAGACAACATGAAAACAGTGATTCCCATACCTGTGACACCAACACAGACAACATGGAAACAGTGATTCCCATACCTATGACCGCAACACAGACAACATGGAAACAGTGATTCCCATACACTTGACATCAACACAGACAACATGAAAACAGTGATTCCCATACACTTGACATCAACACAGACAACATGGAAACAGTGATTCCCATACCCTTGACACCAACACAGACAACATGCAAACAGTGATTCCCATACCTGTGACACCAACACAGACAACATGAAAACAGTGATTCCCATACCTGTGACACCAACACAGACAACATGAAAACAGTGATTTCAGATACCCTTGACACCAACGCAGAAAAAATGACAACAGTCTAACGACATTAAGAATTAAAGGAGTTATTCTTTTACCTCAAATAATACTTAATTTTAATTAACTCATAAATCTCCATTCTGCGCTTAGTTGATACTTAAAGCAACTTTTTCATGGTTTCGAACTATTGCTATTTATTAAAGTTTTTACCATGATTATAATACTATTATTATGGCAATTAATTAATCAATTAATCGTTAAAAAATTTAATAGATTAAAATGAATTTGATCAATTTTCTTTCTTCCTTATTTCTTGCATAGCAGAACGAATTTGCTGTGTTACGTCCCAAAATTTGGGAGTCATAGAATTAACGCGACTTAACTGATTTCACGAAATATTGAATCGCAACTTAACGGGTTCCATATATGCGTTATAAAAATATAATTAATAGAAATTAATCAATTAATCGATTAATTTTTTTCCCGATTAATCAAACAAATTTAGTTTAATCAGTACCAGCCCTAATTATTACACATTTCAGTATGCATGGCGCTAGTTTGGCAGAGTAAAGATATTCTCAAATGAAAGTTTATAATGCATAAACTATGAATAATTTTTAAAAAAATATTATAAATAATTTTAAAAAAATGTTATTATTGAATGCTCGAAAAATATCAATAAATATATTGGCATATTTTCCTCTAAGCGTTATTTTTTCTCACCCCTGAACATTATTTCTTTCTTAATTTTTTAAAACCTTTTGTTATTTTTCAATGTGAGCTTAGCAGCTTAACTCTTGGGTAACTCGCAGGCTCTTTTGTGTTTATTTGAAGGCAATATGCGTCTGTTTTAATTTCTTTCTGTTAGTAAACTTACTTGCTCGTGTTCCAAAAACTCTCCCTTTTTATATAATTCAGGTCTCTCTTCTTTAAAGTTGTTTGTGTATGCTTATTGATTAATTTTTATACGAAGACGGTTAAAATGCGATAGAGTATATTTAAGACACAAGAATTTCTATTTAAATTAAATAATAACGTGAAAATGTCATTTGTTGCGACAAAATACCAATAATTGTAAGATGGAAACATTGATTAGGTTATCTGCCACTGTTTTTATGTTGTTGTTTTTTTAATAGTTTTTTTTTCTTGTTTTTTTTTAGTGAACATGCAGTTATTAATTTTTTTCTTTTAAAGTTCATAAGTTTTTCAACTTGAAAGTGTTAGATGTCTTTTAGTACATTTTTATTTACATAAGTTTTCAAGTCTTAGCATAAATCCCGATAATCAGCTCTTTTACCCTTATATCTCTTTTCTTTATGCGTATTAATCTTACTAATCGTTTCGTTTTTATGTTTAGATAAATTTTTTAAAAAACATGGTTTCTTCAATATTATGATTTCTTTATTCAAATCAAATAAAAACTACAAGATCGTGTGTGATATATGTCAGTCTCATTTACCGCAGAAACTTGGTCTTATTATTTTTGTTTAAAATTTATTATTATTTTTTTAAATGTATTTATTTACGATTTAGTTGAAATATGACCGTCAGTTTAACCGAACGAATGCAACTATCTGAATTTTGTATTTGGATTTTATCAAATGCATTTTATACTCTTTATGTTTGTTGGTGTCATTTTTAGTTAAACAAACGTGTTTATTTCAATGTTTTACGATTTCTCTATTTCAAATTCCTTGAGTAAAGTCAGCTGCAAGATAAGTGGCATTAATTCTAGCTGTTAAAAGAACTCAGCGCTCTTGTTTTGGTAATGGTTAAGGTTATGTTTAAAGATTTTGCTTTCTAACGTGAATGACGTATGTATTAATTATGATTGTGATTGTGTTTTCCGACATATTTCAATCACTTTGTTGTATGCTGACACACAATGTTTCCCTGCGTCTATCATAGATAATATTCCAAGCATGCTCCGCAAGTCAAGATTTAATTCAATTTAAAAAAAACAAACTCTTAATACTTTAATAATAACTGATTTAATTGTTAATTCAGGGTTTCTATTTCACAACTAGTGTATTAAATTTTTATGTTTGTGATAAATTATATTTCATAACATTTTATAAATAATGTACACTATATAATAATACTTATTAAGTATCACAGAAACTTGATAATAAACATACTTAGTTACAGAAGCTTAACTGGGTTTCCCGCACCCTTGGCTAATTCATTTTTGGTGGCCTTGAGAAATAGGAAAAATTATACAAAATAAATTTATTACTGAAGGATTAACCCTCGTCGCCCTTGGCAACTGCCCCGATGCCAAGTCGTTGTTACGCCTCTGCTTAGTAACATCCTTTCAAAGTGACATGTTATCTCTCCGATTCGACTAAATAAAGTAAGACATTTAATTTAGCTACGAATTAAGTTTGTATACGTCCAGTTTAAGTTGAGTTGACTAAATGTTGATATTGTATAATTTTTTAATAAGGAATAAACATCAGGATGTCACAAGCACAGCGTTTGCTATTTAAATATAATTGCACCAAAAACTTTATTATATATTTTGCTAAATTTATTTAAATATTCTTTTTATTCATTGAAAATTGACAGTAATGTTTGCGTACTGTCAAAGTCATGTCTGTAATAATTTCTCGCACAGTTCTTAGAGCGAAAAATGAGAGAAATCAAAGTTTGCAATGGAGTGCACTTAATCCGAAACAAATGTGAATAACAATAATAATAATAATAACTTGATAATTTATATAGCGCAGTGCCCTAGCAGGCAACAGGGCATCACAGTCACAGCGCTTTACATACAAATATCATGACTTATCAATTCGTTCGATGTAAAACATTCGTGTCCTACTGACACTACAGTGGGTATAAGCTACGTTTATCTTTTAAAGAAATGCTTGATTGTTGTTTAATTAGTTTTGAAAGTAACTAAGTAAACTTTGGAGAGATTTTTTTGTGTGTGTGTGTGTGTGTGTGCAGTATTAAATACCAATAAAAACACACAAGATAACTACGCTGGCAATCGACTGCATTCAAATATTTAAAATAAAATATTCTCGATAAAATAAAATGTTCAACTTTACCTATTGGAGAAATGGATTAACCCAAACAGATAATTTCAACAGCACTTGTCCATGCCGTTTTAAAGCGGCTCGTGTCACGTGTACTTACTTACAAAATGCGTCTCAGAAGAGATCCGGTGCAGTCTGCGACCATCAGAATCCACAATGCCGGTCCGTTGTCGGATAGTTTAGTAGTAGTAGTAGTAGTAGTCGTAGTAGTAGTAGAAGTAGTAGTAGTAGTAGTAGTAGTAAAAGCACTCCAGGCGAGCCTTTCTGCGGCACCGTCCGTTAACACACAGACATCGGGGATATAGGGCAATAAAAGGTGCGGCCTAAGTCAAAATGCAGATCTTTTCTTTCATAGATTCGCGCTGGAGGAATGTCGGATGATGGTGGAGCTGTCATCGTCCACGATGGGTGGTGGTGAATATTGGGGTGGGGGTGGGGGGAGAGTATATCAAAGTGGGAGGGGGTAGGAACAAAGTAGGAGGAGTTAAGATTTCATGATGAGGAATCTGACGTGTGGAGGGGTAAGTTAGGGGATCTATGGCAAATAGTAAGATTGCAGCATGGAATGGTTTCATTTCTTAACATTTTTTAAAAAAAAATCATAAAGCTGTATAGTTGGGGTTTTAAATTTAATTAATCGAATTGTTCTGTCAAAACTTATGTGTTCAAATTCAAATGTTTGTTGGTTCGGTGGAATGCGTCAGTCAAAAAAGTATTTTTTTAAAAATCAATTTATAAAAAAAACTTGTTCGCTGCGGCGGTTTATGTTTGTTGAAACTGGGAGTTTGTCGGGTGAATGTGAATGTCAAGAGAAAGTATTGAAATGTAGTTCGGTTTATTATTGGGATACCAGGAGCTTATTTTCTGTGGACCTGGGGGCCCGGCGTCTGGCTGAGCAGACACCCCCGGAGTCTGAAACGCTGGCCACTGCACGCGCAGTGGGAGGGGCGTCTTGAGCAGACGTGTCAGGCTGATGCCAGGGGGGAATCTTCTTTCCCGCCCGCTACTCAAGACATGTCAGGAAACACAAGCTCGGTGTGGGAGAGGGGGGGATGAAGGGTGGGGTGTGAAAGGGGGCGGAAACCCTGTACAGGAAGGAGTTACAGCACTTCGCAGCTTACCCCCCTTCCGTTCGGGGTAGCCGACTCAGTTAGGGGGCCCCTTTCCGTCTCGGAAGTATGACCGCACAATGCCGCGATCAAAAGACGCCTTTGTTCAATCAATGATACGGGACGTCTGTCTAATAGTTCTGACGGGGGGTGCCGCACATTCAAGCCATTGATACTGTGTACGAACATGTATATAATCGGAAATACCCATTTATTTTCAGAGAGGAAAGGGGACGCCCGAACTCAGTCCAAGACTGGTAGAGTTTAGATATTACATGAAACATGATTTGGAACGTACCCAAATTGAAACAATGGGTGTCGTCCAAGCCAACAACAAAAAATAAATAAAAATAAATGTGGAATCTCCCTTTGTCTTTTGTTTTGTAAAATGGTTCGCGTGCTTGTATCGTGAGTCCTGTTGTGTCTTATGAGTGTGTTTGTGCCAGTGTTTTCTAAGTCCAATTGTATGACATCAGAATTCGTGTATGACCTATTTTGGACATGAAAATTTCTGTCTGTGTTCTCGTGTATGACTTGACTCTTGTTTGAGTATGTCCTATTGTGTAACACTGGAATCTGTGTATGTCCTATTGTATAACTTGGGAATTTGTGTATGTCCTATAGTATAACATGACAGTTTGTGTATGTCCTATTGTATAACATGACAATTTGTGTATGTTCTATTGTATAAAATGAGGATATAGTGTATGTATGTCCTATTTTTATATGATGGTGTGTTTTTCTGTCCTATTGTATAACACTCGACTTTGTGTATATGTGTCCTATTGTATAACACTAGACTTTGTGTATATGTGTCCTATTGTATAACACTCGACTTTGTGTATATGTGTCCTATTGTATAACACTAGACTTTGTGTATATGTGTCCTATTGTATAACACTCGACTTTGTGTATATGTGTCCTATTGTATAACACTAGACTTTGTGTATATGTGTCCTATTGTATAACACTAGACTTTGTGTATATGTGTCCTATTGTATAACACTAGACTTTGTGTATATGTGTCCTATTGTAAGACGGGAGAATTTTTGTATGTGTGTCTTATTGCACTTGGTGAGAATCTTTGTATGTTTGTTTTATTGCATTGTGCAACATACGTATCTCTCTGTGTGTGTGTCTATTTCACATCCTGAAAATGTGTCTGCGCGTCCTATTGTGTTGCCTGAGTGTGTCTTATTGTGTAACGTGAGTGTGTCCGACATGTGGTTACTGTTCCCAAGGTAACGACTCCAAACAAACTCCGATTGCACACCTCCGGGTTATGCGTATCACGTGACTAGACCTGCTTGTCGCTTGTGTTTGCCAGGAGTCTGAGCTAGTTGAGGTAATTAAGTCGCATATAAATGATAACAAGCAATGTTCCCTTAATGCTGCGCGCCTGAGCAGCCGCGCATATATCTGACCAAAGCCACGCAGTAGTTCAGAATTACCACGCAGTAAATTTTGTAAAATATTGCCCCCCTCCCCCCCCCCACCCACCCCCCAAAAAAATTTGATTCTGTGCAACTTTGCACTCAAGTTTGTTTGTTTGTTGTTTTGTTTTCTTTGCACACAGACCAACGAAACTTTGAGGGAACACTGATAACAAATATTAGGTCATCAAACTTTCGGCACCTAATTTGTTAGTTTTTTGTTTGTTTTTGTCTTTTTTTTGTTTTTTTTTAACTGCATTACGCTTTTCAGTTGGACAGGAATGTAGACATATTTATGTAATTACTTTTTTCATGGCATACTTATCATTAGCTCACAAAATCGCTCAACATTTCGTCGTCTTGAAAATTATTTTTTTTAGAGATTCAAATAAAGATTCAAATTCTTACTAACTCTTTTAGTTTAACTGATATTTTCTAATGGTTTCATAATCTCATCTTTCGTCTCCATAATTAACGCTTGGATATAACATCAAAACATATAACATCAAAACATGAAATTATTGTGACAATGGCGGGATTAATGATGAATGAACCAGTTGTCATCAGCTCAGCTATATGATAAAGACGTTATGCCGCGTTTAGAATAAATCAGAACTATGACAAACATATTTTACCATGTTCAGCAGAGCTCAAAAAATATGATAAACACATATATACCATGTTTAGCAGAGCTCAGAAAAATCACAAAGACATTGTACCATGTTCAGCAGAGCTCAAAAATATCATAAAGACATTGTACCATGTTTAGCAGAGCTCAGAAATATCACAAAGACATTGTACCATGTCTAGCAGAGCTCAGAAATATCATAAAGCCATTGTACCATGTTTAACAGAGCTCAAAAATATCATAAAGACATTGTACCATGTCTAGCAGAGCTCAGAAATATCATAAAGACATTGTACCATGTTTAACAAAACTCAGAAATATCATAAAGACATTGTACCATGTTTAGCAGAGCTCAGAAATATCATAAAGACATTGTACAATGTCTAGCAGAAATATCATAAAGACACTGTACCATGTCTAGCAGAGCTCAGAAATATCATAAAGACATTGTACAATGTCTAGCAGAGCTCAAAAATATCACAAAGACAATGTACCATGTTTAGCAGAGCTCAGAAATATCATAAAGACATTGTACAATGTCTAGCAGAGCTCAGAAATATCATAAAGACACTGTACCATGTTTAGCAGAAATATCATAAAGACATTGTACCATGTTTAACAAAACTCAGAAATATCATAAAGACATTGTACCATGTTTAGCAGAGCTCAGAAATATCATAAAGACATTGTACAATGTCTAGCAGAAATATCATAAAGACACTGTACCATGTCTAGCAGAGCTCAGAAATATCATAAAGACATTGTACAATGTCTAGCAGAGCTCAAAAATATCACAAAGACAATGTACCATGTTTAGCAGAGCTCAGAAATATCATAAAGACATTGTACATTGTCTAGCAGAGCTCAGAAATATCATAAAGACATTGTACCATGTTTAGCAGAAATATCATAAAGACATTGTACCATGTTTAGCAGAGCTCAGAAATATCACAAAGACATTTTACCATGTTTAGCAGAGCTCAGAAATATCACAAAGACATTGTACCATGTTTAGCAGAAATATCACAAAGACATTTTACCATGTTTAGCAGAAATATCACAAAGACATTGTACCATGTTTAGCAGAAATATCACAAAGACATTGTACCATGTCTAGCAGAAATATCATAAAGACATTGTACCATGTTTAGCAGAGTTTATCTATAATAATCTATATGATAAAGATCATTAACCATGTTTAGAAGTTTTCAGCTTAAACATAAATAAACATTTTACCAGTAGGAATCGATGAGGGAGAAATGTCCCGTCTGACGCAAGTTCAGTTTCCAGGAAAAAAACTTCGTGTTTATCTAAAGATAAGTGAATGCTTTAAAAAATGTTTTCACTGTGATCATTTTGGGGTCGAAACAATATGTGGCCATTTGAGGCACTGTGTGACAATGAAAAGAAATGCAAAGAATGGCTAGACATCTTGGTTCTAAGGAGTTTAGGTGCTACGATTCTGGAGGGAACAAAATGTTGAAGACGGATCGTCGTTGGAATGCTCGTTGTTTTGTGACGTCTTGTCAAGCCCATACGTACCCTGTTTGCATGTTATCCATGCATCTACGTATGCTTCTGGACCGATCACTGTCATTTGTTCTACACCGATATCATTCAGTTTCAACCTTCCCTATGTGAGATTCATCGACACGAGATTCAGTGACAAGACGTTCAGTGACAAGAGATTCAGTGACAAGAGATTCATCGACACGAGATTCAGTGACAAGAGATTCATCGACACGAGATTCAGTGGCAAGACGTTCAGTGACAAGAGATTCAGTGACAAGAGAATCAGTGACAAGAGATTCAGTGACAAGAGATTCATCGACACGAGATTCAGTGACAAGAGGTTCAGTGACAAGAGATTCAGTGACAAGAGATTCAGTGACAAGAGATTCAGTGACAAGAGATTCATTGACACGAGATTCAGTGACAAGAGATTCATCGACACGAGATTCAGTGACAAGAGGTTCAGTGACAAGAGATTCAGTGACAAGAGATTCAGTGACACGAGATTCAGTGACAAGAGATTCAGTGACAAGAGATTCATCGACACGAGATTCAGTGACAAGAGATTCAGTGACAAGAGGTTCAGTGACAAGAGATTCAGTGACAAGAGGTTCAGTGACAAGAGATTCAGTGACAAGAGATTCAGTGACAAGAGATTCAGTGACAAGAGATTCAGTGACAAGAGATTCATCGACACGAGATTTAGTGACAAGAGATTCAGTGACAAGAGATTCATCGAAACGAGATTCAGTGACAAGAGATTCATCGACACGAGATTCAGTGACAAGAGGTTCAGTGACAGGAGGTTAAGTGACAGGACGTTCAGTGACAGGACGTTCAGTGACAGGACGTTCAGTGACAGGACGTTCAGTGACAGGACGTTCAGTGACAGGACGTTCAGTGACATGAGGTTAAGTGACAGGACGTTCAGTGACAGGACGTTCAGTGACAGGACGTTCAGTGACAGGACGTTCAGTGACAGGACGTTCAGTGACAGGACGTTCAGTGACAGGACGTTCGGTGACAGGATGTTTATGTGACAGGACATTCAGTGACAGAAGGTTCTGTGACAAGAGGTTCTGTGACAAGAGATTCAGTGACCGGAGGTTAAGTGTCAGGAAGTTTACAGTCCACTATCCCAACCCTTCTCTTCTGTAACCTTCTCACCACCTCGCGACTCCACGATCCACATTTAAATATCCATCAATATCCATCCGTCCGTCCACACCCGTCGTTACCCAATCAACGCACCACGCAATTCTCGGCAGCCAACACTCACTGACCTTCCGCCAGCTCACGCCTCGAGGTCACCGCTCATCCTCTCTCCCCCCCCCCACTGACTTCAAAGCCAGGTCCAGGGGTAAATAAAGAGAGAATGTTTGTTGACAAAAACACTCAGCCCGTGTGCCAGCACTCACGAACTTTGATACACCGAGACCCTGGCCTCGGGGCAGACGACAGCTCACCATAACTCGTGGACTTTCAACAACCTCAGCTACTGCACTGAAGAGAACACGGGGTGGGTAGAAGGGAGAGGGGGGGTAGAAAAAAAAAGAGAGAAGGTGATACAGGGCGGGTGAGGTTCGTTACTTTTCTTGACTTAGTAGTGTCAATAAGGACATCAGAACGGTGTTCATTGTGCACCACCCTAGTGACG
Organism: Ampullaceana balthica; assembly: GCA_944989445.1. Taxonomy (NCBI): domain Eukaryota; kingdom Metazoa; phylum Mollusca; class Gastropoda; family Lymnaeidae; genus Ampullaceana; species Ampullaceana balthica. The sequence goes on from CALYLW010000398.1 coordinate 479,118, forward strand.
ATGTGTGACGAGGGGCAGGGGGGGGGGAGTTTGAGAAATGTGATGTAACAGCAAAACTTGCAACTTTAAATATATATATATATATATATATATATATATATATATATATATATATATATATATATATATATATATATATTTGATTTCTTACAATTTATGTTATGACGTTTTACATTTTACATGGCTTCTCGCTTGTTACGATAGTAGAGTGAAACCTTACACGAAATACATACTTTAATGACAAAAAATGATATGTAAATAGTAAATACGGCGGTTATGGGGTGGGGGGAACAATGCTTTGTGACGTCATATTGGATTTTAAAAAAAATTTTAAGGGGGGGGGGTCTAAGATTTTGTGACGACGCGTGACGAGGAGGGGAGGGGTAGTGCGAAATCAGCCAAAATCGCGTGACGTCATCTATGGCTATTTACACTTTGGTTATCCCCTGGCTTGAAGATTTCTGAGACAGTAGTCAACAAAAACTTTAACATAAGGGCGAAGCTCCACCCCCCCCCCTTTTACCCAGAGATCAAACTACTGAATCCAACTGAATGATGTCGAAACTCCCCACTTTATGCAAATCTTAGTAGCGACGGGCGTTTGCGAACGAAGAGATTTGTTTTAACAATGGCAAGGCTTCAAACATCGTCTTCCTGCGGTCACACGTGTGGTTTTATTGTATTGTGTACGGGTAGCCAGCGTGTTTACTTTTTGTATCTCCCGATGCACAAGAACTGTGATATTTCCGCTTTGGTCTAATAGTCTCATATTGTGTGTGCATTTTGCTTTGGGGTACCATCTTATATGCGTCTCTCTCTCTCTATATATTTTTTTTTCTACAACAACCGAACTGAAACCACGCTAAAGAAAAGTTTAATCATCTTAACAAATAATGAACGTGATTCAGGATAGTAATAGATGCTCAGACTTTGTTACTGAATATATAAAGGTGGGTGCGGTCGGGGTGAGATCTAGGTTGTACTTTAAAAGAAGCAGAGGTGAGGGGATTTTGAAGGAAGGGGAAACGTGTGTGTGTGTGGAGGTGAGTGGTTGTGGCGGGAGCTGTGGTAAGGGGTTTAGGGGGTTTGCATGTGTATAAATGGAAGCGTTAAACTTAGAGAGAAAGACGAATGCTGTGGAACGTGGGTGGGGTGAGTTGTGGGGGGTGTGGCTGGGATAGGAGGAGCCATGTATCAAAGTGATGGATGCTACGACAAGGTATAGGAGTACGAGAGCAAGGTAACTTTGTTTGTATGATCGTACGTGTGCAAGGTAACTTTGTTTGTATGAACGTACGTGTGCAAGGTAACTTTGTTTGTATGAACGTATGTGTGCAAGTTAGCATTGTATGAATCAACATGTGCAAAGCAACTTTGTATGTATGAATGAACATGTAAAAAGCAAATTTGTATTGAGGGAATGTAAGTGTGCAAGTTAAATTTGTATGTCGGAATGTACATGTCAGAACATGTGCAAGTCATCTTTGTGTGTATGAAAGCTCACGTGCAACTTAACTTTTTTTGTATGAATATACATGCGCAACTTAAAATTGAATATATGAATGTACATCTGCAAGTTAACTTTGTATGTCTGAATTCACGTGTGCAAGTTAACTTTTTATCTATGAATATACATGCGCAAGTTAACTTGCCATATATGAATGTGCATGAGCACGTTAACTTCTTACAAATTAATTTACGTGTGTAAGTTAAATTTGTATTGAGTGAATGGATTCTGTGAAAACCGTGTAGACTCTTAGTCTTAGAGGCACTAAGTACTAAGTTTAAAAAAAAACAAAACTATTTTCACCATCTTCCTCTATTTTTTTTACCATTTTCTCACCATCTCACATAATTTTCTCACCATCTTTTCACCATCACTAAAAGCAGAAGTTCGTGGCTGTATATAATGTAAGACTTTATTGTCCTCTCCCACCCCCTCCCCCCACACATAACGTCTCAACTCGGGCCTGAAGCCCTAGAATCCCCCACCCCCACGCGCCCTCCTCCGCACACACACACACCTTTTTTCCCGCTAATCTAACGTTTCATTTCCCCCTGGCGGAGAACGTGAGAACACAGGCGCGATAACCCCAGCATTGCGCATGGCTTGAACAGCAGCTCTAATGTTTCTTGCAGGTTTCCATAACATTATCCCAGGACGCGGGGCTGTGTTATGTGGCATACCCTTGCTGCTAGCACATACGAGCTTCTACTGTAGGTTTTTTTTTGTTTTTTTTTGACTTTTCGGATATGTGAGAATGAGTTTGGGTAAATGGTTTTCATTCATATGTAGTTTGATTTTTTACATAGTTGACATTTATTTGTTGGTATTAATACCATGATATGAGTTAGTAAATATGAGCAAGTTAATTATTAACTAATTGATAAGTAGGAAAAAAATGGAAAAGTATGTTAATTAAGTAATCAATTATTAAGTGGTGTATTTTCGGAACTATTCGCCTCGGCAAGTAGTGCCCTCGCAAACAAACTAAAAATACTTTTAAAAATACAATTTTGAAATTCGATAAATATCAATATGAGTATACGAACAAATTGTTAAAAATATAACAAACGTAACATAATAATATAAACTAATAATTTGAAGTTATAAAGATATAAATTTAATATTATTTTCTAAGACAAATTCGTGTTTACTTCTAGCGACTAGCGCCACGCAGCCATATTTACTATTAAAAAAAATTAAACTATCGAATAAAATAATGAAATAAATTCAAATTAAAGTAAATATATTAACTAAAGTTAGCAGCGACAAACAGTTACAAAGTAAGTAAGTAACATATTAACAAGAGAAACCAAATTTACAAGTATTATATAATGAATTTATTGATTTATATCTCAATACATTAATAATCCATTCTTCTGACCATAATATCATTGCATGAAGATTGTAGACTGTAGACGGTGGTAAAGTAAAAAAATAATAAGAACAATTTATAATAATTTTAAAAAACCAAATTGAATGCCTGAAATTAAATATGAAGTGTAGAAAACGTGGAAGCTAAATACAAGGGGACGCGGTGGTCGAGTGGCAGCGCACTGGACTGTCGTTCGAATCCGTGTGAAGGCAAGGGTTTGTTCCCGGGGCCTAGGGCGTCCCTGAGTCACCCCGCTCCGAATGGGTACCTAACACTACATGCAGTTAGGCGGCTGGGTAATGCGTGGAACCCACAAAGCCGTGGCCTGTGAACACTGCATCACTTGCCAACAGATCATCTGTCATGATCTGTGGACGCAACTATCTCCTGCATAGAAGGAGCGTCTGTATAGATAAGATAAGGCTGTTATGGGTTAGTGAAATAAAGCAACCCCTAATCGTTTTGAAACCCGAAATTTATTCGGATTTCCCATTTTTATTTAACAACCCTAGTACTCGGATTCGCACCCGAATCCGGCAAATAGTACATCTAACTATTCGGCAAATAGTACATCTAACTATTCGGCAAATAGTACATCTAACTATTCGGCAAATACTACATCTAACTATTCGGCAAATAGTACATTAACTATTCGGCAAATAGTACATCTAACTATTCGGCAAATAGTACATCTAACTATTCGGCAAATAGTACATCTAACTATTCGGCAAATAGTACATCAAACTATTCGGCAAATAGTACATCTAACTATTCGGCAAATAGTACATCTAACTATTCGGCAAATAGTACATCTAACCATTCGGCAAATAGTACATCTAACCATTCGGCAAATAGTACATCTAACCATTCGGAAAATAGTACATCTAACCATTCGGCAAATAGTACATCTAACCATTCGACAAATAGTACATCTAACTATTCGGCAAATAGTACATCTAACTATTCGGCAAATAGTACATCTAACTATTCGGCAAATAGTACATCTAACTATTCGGCAAATAGTACATCTAACTATTCGACAAATAGTACATCTAACTATTCGGCAAATAGTACATCTAACTATTCGGCAAATAGTACATCTAACTATTCGGCAAATAGTACATCTAACTATTCGGCAAATAGTACATCTAACTATTCGGATCTGGTACCCGGTAGAAAATGTCTACACTGTTGGTCCCTAATTATCATTGTAAACGGATAAGTGGTGAATGGGATTGTGATAAATAGGTTATAGGTTAGTTGGCTAGTGATACATGAGTTATTGGTGCATGGGTTAGTGATACATGAGTTAGTGATACATGAGTTATTGATACATGAGCTAGTGATACATGAGTTTGAGATACATGTGTTAGTGATACATGAGCTAGTGATACATGAGCTAGTGATACATGAGCTAGTGATACATGAGCTAGTGATACATGAGTTAGTGATACATGAGTTAGTGATACATGAGTTAGTGATACATGAGTTAGTGATACATGAGTTAGTGATACATGAGTTAGTGATACATGAGTTAGTGATACATGAGTTAGTGATACATGAGCTAGTGATACATGAGCTAGTGATACATGAGCTAGTGATACATGAGTTAGTGATACATGAGTTAGTGATACATGAGTTAGTGATACATGAGTTAGTGATACATGAGTTAGTGATACATGAGTTAGTGATACATGAGCTAGTGATACATGAGTTATTGGTGCATGGGTTATTGGTGAATCAGTTAGTGGTAGCCCCATATCAGAGGTATCTGCGAGTCCCATGCTAGAGGTATCTGCGAGTCCCATGCTAGAGGTATCTGCGAGTCCCATGCTAGAGGTATCTGCGAGTCCCATGCTAGAGGTATCTGCGAGTCCCATGCTAGAGGTATCTACGAGTCCCATGCTAGAGGTATCTGCGAGTCCCATGCTAGAGGTATCTGCGAGTCCCATGCTAGAGGTATCTGCGAGTCCCATGCTAGAGGTATCTGCGAGTCCCATGCTAGAGGTATCTGCGAGTCCCATGCTAGAGGTATCTGCGAGTCCCATGCTAGAGGTATCTGCGAGTCCCATGCTAGAGGTATATGCGAGTCCCATGCTAGAGGTATCTGCGAGTCCCATGCTAGAGGTATCTACGAGTCCCATGCTAGAGGTATCTGCGAGTCCCATGCTAGAGGTATCTGCGAGTCCCATGCTAGAGGTATCTGCGAGTCCCATGCTAGAGGTATCTGCGAGTCCCATGCTAGAGGTATCTGCGAGTCCCATGCTAGAGGTATCTGCGAGTCCCATGCTAGAGGTATCTGCGAGTCCCATGCTAGAGGTATCTGCGAGTCCCATGCTAGAGGTATCTGCGAGTCCCATGCTAGAGGTATCTGCGAGTCCCATGCTAGAGGTATCTGCGAGTCCCATGCTAGAGGTATGTGTGACCATCGTGTTGCTGAATGACAATGTATACCGCAATATTAAATTGGCCTCTAATCTTGACTGATTTCCACACGTAATTATTTGTGTAAATATTTCAAACTAAATCAGCAAACATCAAGTACAAACATTTATGGTCCAATTTTGTATTTAAACCATTGGGAAGAAGTTTGTTTGAATAAAAAAAACATATTTTTTATTGTCATTTTGAGACTTGAAGTCTTAGAATAAAGAATATCGTTTAAACACGAGGTCTTCACAATGGTCTTTCAAATTTTGGCAAGTGACATGTTATCGCGAGACTTAGGTTTTAGGCATGTTCCCTTTAAGGTTCTTTGGCCCGTGTGCAAAGTTAACAAAAATCGTGCGTTAATTTGCACAGCATCCATTTTTGTGTGCGATATTTTACCAAATTTGCTGCGCGGTAAATCAAAACTGCTGCGCGACGTCGGTCAGATATTTGGGGAAACCGCGGAGCTTAAAGGGAACGTTGGCTGTAGATAACTCTTTTAAAAGCGACCCTCAAACAGTGTTTAAACTGCTTCCACCGTTCTGGCCTATTGAAATGATAACATAGCGACCACTCGAACTATTCCGCCCCTTTACTTCCTCCAACGGTCATCGCTTGCGGCCAGTGTCCAGCCTCGATGTATCGGACTGGCGGCCCCCCAGCACCGCTAACAATGGCGAGGCGCGTATCAAACATTTCGCCAGGCAGATCCACAACGGTCTCCGGTTCCAGCCCCCGCGCCTTTCATCCTCCGGGGTGGTCCGTCAACATGTGGCACCCCAGTGGTGGCTGATGAGCGTTTAAGTACCGTCATAATGACCACGCTGTGGCAGCGATGTACGTAATGAGAGCACCCGCGGGCGGGGAGAGCAGGGCGGGAGAAGAGTAGAGGCGTGCAAGAATGCAATCATCACTTGCCGGCGTTGAAGGTACGGAACTCTCGACGAGTCTTCGATCATTGCTTTCAGAGTTACTGCCCGCGAGGAAAATATTTTTGACTCCGCACATTTGTCAACGAGATTTCAGGCTTAAAATTTTAATGTCTTCGGAGCACTGATGGAGTGAAATATGAACAAAAGGCTGCAGACAGAAGGAGAAGTGAACATGGTACAACAAAGTAAAATGAATTGAACATGGTACAACAAAGAAGAATGAAGTGAACAGGGTACAACAAAGTAGAATGAAGTACACATGGTACATTAATGTGTAACGAAATGATACAACAAAGTAAAATGCAATGGTACAAGAAAGCAGAATAAAGTAGTGGTATAAAATAGAATGGTTGAGCATATTTTTCCTTTCTAAGAATCTTATAAATATTTTTGTAATGAATCTTACATCAGCCACTCTGTCAGCTTGTACCAACTCTGTCAGCTTGTACAAACTCTGTCAGCTTGTACCCAACTCTGTCAGCTTGTACAAACTCTGTCAGCTTGTACCAACTCTGTCAGCTTGTACAAACTCTGTCAGCTTGTACCAACTCTGTCAGCTTGTACCAATCTGTCAGCTTGTATCAACTCTGTCAGCCTTCTACAAACTCTGTCAGCGTGTAAAAACTCTGTCAGCTTGTACCAACTCTGTCAGCTTGTACCAACTCTGTCAGCTTGTACCAACTCTGTCAGCTTGTACCAACTCTGTCAGCTTGTACCAACTCTGTCAGCTTGTACCAACTCTGTCAGCTTGTACCAACTCTGTCAGCTTGTACCAATCTGTCAGCTTGTACCAACTTTGTCAGCGTGTAAAAACTCTGTCAGCTTGTACCAACTCTGTCAGCTTGTACAAACTCTGTCAGCTTGTCCCAACTCTGTCAGCTTGTACAAACTCTGTCAGCTTGTACCAACTCTGTCAGCTTGTACAAACTCTGTCAGCTTGTACCAATCTGTCAGCTTGTATCAACTCTGTCAGCCTTCTACAAACTCTGTCAGCGTGTAAAAACTCTGTCAGCTTGTACCAACTCTGTCAGCTTGTACCAACTCTGTCAGCTTGTACCAACTCTGTCAGCTTGTACCAACTCTGTCAGCTTGTTCCAACTCTGTCAGCTTGTACTAACTCTGTCAGCTTGTACCAACTCTGTCAGCTTGTACCAACTCTGTCAGCCTTCTACAAACTCTGCCAGCTTGTACCAACTCTGTCAGCTTGTACCAACTCTGTCAGCTTGTACCAACTGTGACAGCTTGTAAAATCTCTGTCAGCTTGTACCAACTCTGTCAGCTTGTACCAACTCTGTCAGCTTGTACCAACTCTGTCAGCTTGTACCAACTCTGTCAGCTTGTACTAATCTGTCAGCTTGTACCAACTCTGTCAGCCTTCTACAAACTCTGTCAGCGTGTAAGAACTCTGTCAGCTCGTACCAACTCTGTCAGCTTGTACCAACTCTGTCAGCTTGTACCAACTCTGTCAGCTTGTACCAACTCTGTCAGCTTGTTCCAACTCTGTCAGCTTGTACTAACTCTGTCAGCTTGTACCAACTCTGTCAGCTTGTACCAACTCTGTCAGCTTGTACCAATCTGTCAGCTTGTACCAACTCTGTCAGCTTGTACCAACTCTGTCAGCTTGTACCAACTCTGTCAGCTTGTACCAACTCTGTCAGCTTGTACCAACTCTGTCAGCTTGTACCAACTCTGTCAGCTTGTACCAATCTGTCAGCTTGTACCAACTCTGTCAGCCTTCTACAAACTCTGTCAGCGTGTAAAAACTCTGTCAGCTCGTACCAACTCTGTCAGCTTGTACCAACTCTGTCAGCTTGTACCAACTCTGTCAGCTTGTTCCAACTCTGTCAGCTTGTACCAACTCTGTCAGCTTGTACCAACTCTGTCAGCTTGTACCAACTCTGTCAGCTTGTACCAGCTCTGTCGGCTTGTAAAAACTCTGAATTTATGCTGAGATATGTTACTACAACGACTCAGTTTTAATTGAAAATGACACCAATCAGTGTAAATATAAAAGCATCCGGATGGGGAGAGAGTGGCGGAGAGTTTGCCTTAAATGTTCCAATCACCTTTTGCCCTAGAGTCAATGAGCCAATAGGGTTTGTCATTTCTCCGACCGGAAAACGTCATAGCTCAATGAGTAATGTTCTATTTTTAGATTAAATTTTAGCGGAACAATTTTTTGAAGCATAAATACAGTCGAATCACTATGTTCTCAGAATTGTTAGCATAGTAAAATTACGAAACTGTTTTTCCTTTCTCAATTCCAATAAGCTGTCCTAAATTAAAGAAGAATTAACAAATATCTGATAAGATAAGATAAGATACATCTTTCGCAATATTCCTACATTTACATATCGACTCGTATCTTTTATTAAATTTTTTATGAAATTTGTCCTTAAAAAGATTATTATAGCCCCAATATTTCTATTATTATTAGATTTCCTGTTAATTATGACAAAGCCTATGAGCATTAATGCAGACGTCACATACAAACGTAAGTAACTCAATTATTATTAGTCAATCGTTACTGTCTCAATTTATGTGCACTTGTCGACTTCCACAACACATTTGCGGCAGTGTAGCAATTGAAATCATTTAAACCAGTGTTTCTCAAACTTTTTAGTATTGCGGACCAGCAGGAATTTTTTCTATCGCACCAAAGACCGGTGCACTATTTTCCCTGCACTAACAATTTGTTCTGTCCTTTTTTTGAGAACATCTGCGGACCGGCAGCGGATGGCCCACGGACCGGCACCGGTCCGCGGACCACCACTTTGAGAAGCACTGATTTAAACATTGCTCTTCTGTCATTTTAATAGAGACAGTAGGGGTATTGTTAGAAACAATGGCTGACTTGGACTCGCACTTTAAAGATATTTGTTTAGAAACGAGGCGATGACGCTATACATCATTTTCATTAACATACATTAAATGTTGATGTTCAAAGGGAAATTAGAAAAAAAGGATGATAGCGGAGAAAAGAAACGAAGTATGAAGAAAAAAAAAGACGCCGCAGATGAAAAGAGGTATGAAATGAAAGAAAAAAAAGTCAAAGAAAACGAAAAGAAAAGAAACGATGTATCAAAAGAAAAGAAAATGGATGTAGCAAAATGAAAATTCAAAAACGAAAGGATGTACGAAAGTGCCTACTAGTAAATCATACAAAATGGTAGCCAGGGCCTCAATGTAATGTCCGATAAACCGGAAGTTATTTTGCAGCACCCCAGGCTCAGCGCGAGATACAGTCGACTTGTTTAGTTTCGTATTTTCCATTAAGCGCACATCCCCGCTCTCATATGACCGTGAATTATGAAAACATTGGAACATTCATCTTAGCATCCCCATGAAATGTGCCGGTTTGATTACTGTAAACACCAGCGAGTCGGTCTGGGATCAAGTTGCTCCAGAAAAGGCAGAAAACGAATCTATAGATTCGCCTCGGAGTTGTTGATGAATAGAAAAATTGAAATATTTTAGTCAATTTTAAAATACGTTACTTTGACGCGTGAGCCTGGTCATTCAAAACAAATATAGAGCTGTAAGAAATTTGGAGTACAAAACAGCGATCTTTCTTTCTCTATCTCTCTCTCTCTTCTTTCTTTCTCTCTCTCTCTCTCTCTCTCTCTCTCTCTCTCTCTCTCTCTCTCTCTCTCTTCTTCTCTATCTCTCTCTCTCTCTCTCTCTTCTTCTTTCTCTCTCTCTCTCTCTCTCTCTCTCTCTCTCTGTCTCTCTTCATCTTTCTATCTCTCTCCCCATCCGTTTCTTTCTCTCTCTCTTTCTCTCTCTCCTTCTCTTTCTCCTCCTTCTCTCTTTCTCTCCCTCCCTCACTCCCTCCTCCTCTCTCTCTTATTTCAAATTATTATTCTTGTAACTTTTTTTCCAATGAAAGGCTTGATTCTTCTTAAACCTACTGCGACTTAAAATTTCCTATTCTTCTGTGACAGCAGAAACTTAAGTCTGTGTCAGTCTCAACAATAACAATTTTTTCCTCGGCCTCTATGTGAAGTTAACAGTTATCAAATGTTTCTTTGAATACTGTATCGACATAAACCCCTGTCAATCGCATCAGTATTTACAGCAATGTTACTTTTTTTCCGTTCAATCGAAAACAAAAACATTAAAAAGGAATGGTATTGGGTACATTTTTTAATCACTGCTGAAGATATTTAGATGGACACTGCATGCCATTTCTTTGGTAGTGTCGCCATTAGATTACCTCAAAGATAGAAACGGCTGTGTGACATTTTTCAAATTTTTTTATATCCCTCCCCCCCCCACCCCAAATCTGAAAGAGGGTCAAAATATAATTAGGTTTTATGGGACAATAACGTTTCTTCCCATAAAGAAATTAAAATATATTTAGTATTAAATGATTAATCTGTTTAGTTTTGAACTTTAAAAATTGAATATTTCACAACTACAAAAGTGTTACATCAGCCGCTTCTTCACTAGAGGTCTTCAATTTGTCATTGCGACGTAAAGCACTCATGTCTTTAATTCAACATTTCCACTAGGGACATCTGTCCGCAGTTATGCAATATACAAAACTCTAACTGTTGCTAAGAAACAATCCTTTAAAATGTTTCATGGTTTCTGGCAATGCCATAATTATTATTACAGATATTTGAAATTTGTAACCTAAATTTATTTTTAAATAATAATTTTACACCTCTTCTTTGTTTTTTACGGCGTTGAAGCTTCCTAAATATCGATATATTCCAAAATATACATTAAAAAAAAGAAATCTAATTTTTTTAAAGTTTTATAATGTGTTATTATTTGTTTCCCATATTTTCTCATGAAATTCAGAAACAAAATAGCAAAATACATATTGTTTTTTTTTAAATTGAAATGGGTAATTGTAGCCAGGTAAAGGCACCTGTGTGTATGGCCGTAAGGTACAATATCACAACGACGTAAAGGATTTGCTGCGGTCTGCGCATGTTGGCAAACAATGACGGCTGAGTTCGCGCGGAAAACTCTTAAAACAATGACCATCTGCCACGAGACAAACGTAATTTAAATTAACGTCTCGGCATTTGGTTTGCACGGATGATAGCTAAACACCTCTTAGGAGAACTACACAGATGCATGTTTAGTCGGCATTTGGTTTGCACGGATGATAGCTAAACACCTCTTTGAAGAACTACACAGATGCATGTTTAGTCGGCATTTGGTTTGCACGGATGATAGCTAAACACCTCTTAGAAGAACTACACAGATGCATGTTTAGTCGGCATTTGGTTTGCACGGATGATAGCTAAAAACCTCTTAGAAGAACTACACAGATGCATGTTTAGTCAGTCTACCGAAAACTGTGTGCATGATTGGGAGGATATAGAGACGTCTCACAAAATCGATTATGGTATTGGCGGGATCTAGCGGCTTCACACAAAACAGCTTGCAGGATTGGTAGCACATAGAGACGTCACGTAAACAATTCTTGATTGTAATGAGATAGAGTCGTCCCACAACTAGTCATTGGATTGTCACCTAACAATGCATCGTATCAAAATTTCAGATCGATCGAACGTACCGTAATTAAATTAATGCATTTTTAGTTTATCTATATAAAACTATATGTAGAAGTCGCTATTGTTTACATTTTACGGGTCACTTGACTTCACGCCAGCCATCGGTGAACACATCTCGTGTTTTAACCAGGTGGAATTGATTCAGTTTCAGGCTGTAAATGTTTGTCGCGTTGGAACATAATACTTTAAGTTATGTCTCATATATAAGGGATTTATAGTCAAAAACTTTGTTTTTACGGGGTTGTTTTTTTTTAATTTCTGCAGCATTTTGTAAATCCAGCATGTTAGCCGTTTTATGGCAACATGATGGACTTAGACTTGTCTGAACTGCAGTTCATACGTTGGACTTAGACTTGTCTGAACTGACCATACGTTTGTTTTCAAATAATTTTTATCAGCTTGATAAAACAAAAACACCAATTAAGCGACGGGAAAGGGATTCACTTTTCACTGATGATTTAAAATTGTGTTGTTGTTTGTTTGTTACTGTTTGTGATACAATAGGAAAGCCACATCGCGGCACTTATAACATTCTATTTTAAGAAGAGAAATCACACGGAAAAATGTAATCACTAACTTCCTATAGTGGCCAATAGGGTTTAAAAGAGTATAAGTCAAGTGTCCACAAGCCAATGGTTTCGGACAATGCATCTCGATCTCAGTTCTTTGACCTTGACATTGACGATCTGTCTGTTTTTAAATGATTACCGAGACGTTTCTTTTTGTTTAGGTTCAATTAATGTGCTCAGTGCTCAGCGCTCAAACTCAAGCCGCTTTTAGAGTTATGGTCCCGCCCCTTGAACCCATTGACAGAACTTTAATTTCCGGTATTTTTGTGTGTGTGTTGTTTTTTTTTGGTGTTTTTTTTTCTATTACAATCAGAAAAAAGAAAAAAAACAAAAATTATTTTAAAAATAAAATAAAAAGATTAGGGCTGCGAAAATTACGACTAATTTCTCGATTAATCGTTAACAAATTTTAACGATTAAATTATTTTTAACCATTAATCGACCCATCACTTAGGAATTATCTGAAGTCAAAATTTTAAAAAATAAAATAACGGCCCATAAATAATAACAAATTTTCTGACGATTACACGAACATTTTGTTTTTAAACTATTGACTGACGGGAATGTTGATAAAGTTTATTGTATCCATTGTGATAAATCGTTTGCCTACCATGGTTCTAGCACTCCACCTTTTTATTATCAAACCAAATGAAAAAGCGTATTATGCTAATGGCAGTAATGAGGTCTGACCGAGAGACAGAAAATGGCGAAAACTAATCTGATGAATTACTGCATAACAAAATGGAGATGAAAGTTCCTGAATCCATTAACCCTCAACAATGGTGGAAACTTAATGAACAATGTTATCCGATAATGCCATTCCTTGCCAAGACTGTTTTGTGCATACCAGTTACCTCAGTGCCATGTGAATGATTGTTCAGCTCGGCTGGTTATATTGTCAGTAAGACCCGCTCATAACTTGAACCAAATAATGTCAACACACTTGTCTTTTTGCGTAGTTGGTTAAAAGATCACATATAAATGAGACATTCCAGTGTTATTTAGATTTTCAACAAGAACTTCTAATAAGTGTTACTCATGACATCATAAATTTTAATCGAAATTAACGATTAATTAATCGTTTATTTTTCAAAAGCTACCGATTAAATTTAAATTAATCGTTAAACGCCCTAAAAAAGATAAGAGAACACATTTTATGATTTTTATCTATGTTATATTCATACCCAGGTATCAAATTGGTCTATTTTGAGTTTTCCAACAATCTTATTTACAAAGCAAAATGAAAGGAAAATAATTATTAAACCTAAAACAAGTAAACATAAAGGTCTAAGAACACATGCAATAAACAAAAAATAGCTGGAGTGTGTAAAAATGTGATTTTTTTTTCAGCCTTTCACGAAACCTGATTTCCCCCCCCCCTCCTTCTTTTAACATTCGACCCCCACCACCACCCCCACCCCCATTATTCCTCGCAATGTTTATTTTGGGAGTTTTCACGGCGAGCACCGTCAGGCTTAAAACAACATCATTTGTGCTATCAAATGGATGCTATTAGCACGCACACAGCACAGGGCATTGAATAGAGGCTGTAAGCTCTGCCAGGACAGCTGCTACTTGCACGGCTGGGGCGAAAACAGCTGACGCTGGATATAGTAGACCAACTTTTATAATTGATTTTTAAAAAAAAACTTACATCGAGAGGGACTTAGGACTTTAGCATCTTACGACTCTGGTTAACATTTGGGCAACTAATGGGATTGGATTTGGAATGACCCCCCCCCCACACACACCATCGCAATCAAGAGGAGCTTTCGACTTTAGCAAATTATGATTGTGGTTAACATTGGGGGATCAAAAGGGATTGGGTTTGGCATGACCCCCCCTCCTATCCTATCCCCCCCCCCACAGAGTCATAGTGCCAGGTTTAGATGCTACACTAGCCGTTAAATTAAAGTAGATATTTCTGACGAATCAATCGATTTTATGTCTTGTATAAGATAAAGAAATTGAATTTATGAACGAATGTTTGACAATTAACAATTTTACCTAACTTTTGAAAATTACAGCCCATATGATATTTTGTGGAAATAAAAATAAATTGATAATTATAATCATAGTTCCCTAGCGGTTCTTTCCTTTTCTCCCAGCTTTCATTGCGTTCCGTGTTGCGTTTTCAATCACTGCTTTCTCCATTCTTCATTCACGGACGTACCAAATGTGCATTCACAATTGCCTCTAGGGTCCACGCCATTGTTTTATTTTATGTACGGTAAATGACTTGTTTTTTTTTAATCCCTTATATTAACTCCGCCGATAAAGGGGAAAATTGACCCACTTCCCGTGATGCTATCGAGCTCAAATTTTGCACATATACTTTTGTCACCCAGCAATGCATTCTATCAAAAGTTCAGATCGTTCGAATGTACTGTAATTAAATTAAAGGAATCTTTAGTTTGTGTCTGTGTATCTCCATGTAGCATGTAAATGTTTGTGCTAGTCTGTCGCGCGGTGCGTGAACAACCTTTTTAATAATTTCCTGTCGCGTGATGCGATGCGTATTATATTGAACATAATTTTCATAATATATTCCCGATCTGTAAATGTTTATGTTAGTCTGTTGCGTGGCGCATATCATATTAAACATAATCAATACTTTTAGTTATGTCTCATATATAAGGGATTTATAGTCAAAAACTTTGTTTTTACGGGCTTTTTAATTTAAACTTGCTCTAAGCTAACACTTTTATTGAGTTATATTATCGATTACGTACCCTTAATGACTTTGGGGTTTTATTTTGCTCTAGTGCACATACACAGACACTAGATTTAGAGTATCGATTACGTTGGCTTATTGTAGAGCAGTGCTTCTCAAACTTTTTAGTATGGCGGACCAGCAGGAATTTTTTCAATTGCACCAGGGACCGGTGCATTATTTTCCCTGCACTGACAATTGTTTCTGTCCTTTTTTTTGAGAACATCTGCGGACCGGCAGCGGATTGCCCACGGACCGGCACTGGTCCTCGGACCACCACTTTGAGAAGCACTGTTCTAGGGTATGATAGTAAATAACTTTGTAGTGTGTACATGGTATGATGGTATAATTGAGTTAGTTCACTCAATGTCACACTGAACTCTAGCCTAACGGTCATGGCAATGAGAAGGGTCAAGGATTGTGAACTTTAGTTAATCCACGTGTCACAGCGCCATCTTTAATTGGATAAAATACATTCATCCCTCGTTTTATTTGCTTAGAATAAATATGGAATGTATGGAACATATAGTTTCTCTTTCTTCATGAGTTTATTACATTCCCAACATACAACAATATTTAAATGGTTCATTTGTTTTCATTTTAAATAATACCTTTTAAATAAAAAAATATATATTTACATATATAAATTTGTATAGAATATTTCCCAAATAAATCTTAAGGGTGTGGAATATTGGTAACTTTATTTGAAGATACACTGCGTCAACTCTCTAGTCATGAAGTTAAAGATGTTGCGGTCCGAAAAAAGCTGGTAGAAAGTAGCGGTCAAAATATCCCATTACATTATCACTGCAGCTCCACATTCAGAAGGTCAGCATAGATGTATAGTTACATAGGCTAATATCACCCCCCCCCCAAAGCTAGTTAAGTTTTGTGTCGGTCAATGGCACGAAAAGTCTTTTCGTTCTTTTGAAAACGCCCCCCCCCCATACCCCGACCTTTATTTAGTTAGTGGGTGTAAATAATGAAAAAAAAGGGGGGAAAAACAACAACTTTGGTGATGGCTATTTGTGGACTTTCCTTCTACTCAAGTTATAAGAGAATTTTTTTTTCAAGTTTAATAATTTTTAAAGATTTCCAAATAGTGATAAATAGTGTTGGCCCATCCCGAACCACAGGCATGCAACCATGCTTTTGTTTCATGCCTATGGCTGTATTTATATTTTAATATATCACACTCCTGACAGAAGTTTAGCCATTAATAAGATAACGAAACAAAACTGTTTGGAATAAAGATGATATTACGCTTTGAACTTGATTGGCCATTAATAGTATAATTCTGATGACAATAACAACTATCTACTGTGCACCCATCTGATGACATTAACAACTATCTACTGTGCACCAATCTGATGACAATAACAACTATCTACTGTGCACCCAACTGATGACAATAACAACTATCTACTGTGCACCCATCTGATGACAATAACAACTATCTACTGTGCACCCATCTGATGACAATAACAACTATCTACTGTGCACCCATCTGATGACAATAACAACTATCTACTGTGCACCCATCTGATGACAATAACAACTATCTACTGTGCACCCATCTGATGACAATAACAACTATCTACTGTAAAATTATTTGATGACAATAACAATACATATATAATATTTAGGGCTGTTATCGATTAATTTAAATTTAATCTTTAACTTTTGAAAAATTATCGATTAATTAATCGATAATTTCGATTAAAGCCAAAAATAGAAATGTATGAGGTCATTAAACTGAACATTTCAAGGGAAGTAACAAAAACAGGTAATAGGCATTGTTATTAAAAATTTTATGGAGTTATTTCCCCTGTTTCCCTGCGCTGGTAGTGTCAGCCATGTTTACCACGTTTTTATTAACTTGCTTTCGTTCCTGTCTGTCCAAAAAAAATTTAAAGTTTCTGCCGGTCCACATAAATTAATAAAATTAATTTTAATATTACGCTGGGAGATGTTTTTACGTAAAAAAATATATATAAATTATGATTTATTATTAATAATTAATTATTTATTACTAAAATTTTTATAAAATATTATAAATATTTTCTTAAATTTTAATCGAATTTGTATCGATTAAAATTATTTTAATCGATATTTAACCGATACAATTTTTAACGATTAATCGAGAAATTAATCGATAATTTCCGCAACCTTCATAATATTGAGTTTGCCATTGTGCCCATCAATAATTTCCGTTTTCCGAGCAGATCTTTCTTGTAATATTTCAAGTGACAATGTCTATTGTACACAACACTAAAACAGTTTTTGGACGGAGCAGGGGAGATAAACTGAATAATTCAAGAATCAAATTGAAATTTTTTACAAATAGCAACAAGGCGTTTGAATCGTTGCACATTAATTAAGTTTCGTATTACTTATTATTTGCAGGAGAAAGTCGATAATTCGAATTAATATATTTGAATTTGTTTGAGATGTCATGGAAAATTTTACCTTTTAAAGATTTTAGTGCTAACAATTTAACGCAATATTACCGTATTTGAGCAGTGATATTATCAGATGATTTTCAATCTAAACAAATGCGCATGCGCACGAGGTATGTATAGCGTTACTTTATTAAACAATAGGTCAATTGTATTGTTAATTTTCGTAATAATCAAACGGACATGAACTGAGTTTTTAAAAGCTGGTATTTTTCTGTCACAATCACGGGCGACAAATGCAATATATTAGGTTTGCCTTGATCTACTGCTGTAAATAAGACTGAAATAAATTAGTTACACCAGATGGAAGAAATATGTGTGCAAAAATGACAGAAGGAAATGAGACTAGTACAATTTCCTTATTTTAAAAAATATAATTCAACAATACACTAGACAAACAAATTTGAAAACTACGTTACAATTTCTTAACACATATGCAAAGAAAGTTCCTGCAGAAGGATGTGAGTTATATTCAGCTCAGAGTTTATTTTTATTAAAATATAAACTAATAATAATTTCTGCACATACTCTCTATTCTATGCGTGATGTATTTAAATATTAATTTAATTTATTTGCTACAGTTTCGTGTCTTTATTTTATTGAGTTTTCACTTGAAATAATTTTATTTTCTAACTGTTCCCCCCCAGTCCCATCCCCAATTTTCTCACTCAACCAATGTTCCCTTGCATGTTGCTGTGCAAAATAATAAACTCGTGAGCAAAGCTGCACAGTGTCACGTTTTGTGTGTGCAAAATTCGACATCCCACAAAAATAATACGTGCATCCTTTCGGCCAAATAGACTGCATGTGCCAAACACTTTTATCAAAATAATAATTAATATAGAAGACTAAATAGAAGTAAATAATAATTAGAAATGTTTATTCATACTACCAGTATTTATCAAGGAGCTAAAATGCCAGCATAACTGCTGGCCCTGGTCATTTCTGGACGTAGCTTGCCGTCTGTCTTTCAACAGAGACATCTCTGACAGCATTGATGTGATTTTCTTCATTCTGATGTTATCTAATCTTTATTAAAGCAACTCTAAATGTAACGTCTCTGTTTTAATTTTAGATTTCCGTGTTATGGACTCCCCTGAGCTGAATCCACGCTCACAATCATGGCTTGAGGCAAGTAATGTTATAGTACAAAATATCCAACTGAATTGCAACTTCACTGAATTGATCCTGAATCAATTTTCCATCAAAGTTTCGTTGCACACGGTTCACAAATTTTGTTGTTGAAATAAAAATTAACTAATGTGCAAATTTGTACAGAATCTATTTTTTTTTCCTTTGCAAAATATTTTACGTCTCACAAACACAAATATATTATCCGTATAGAAATTTATGGGTGGTAACTTTAAACTGCTGCGCGGTGTCTAACCGATAGCTGCGTGGCAGCGTATATATATATATATAGCTTAAAGGGAATATTGTCATCAATCATGACAAACTGAACCATGTCGTCAAAAGTCTGCATCAACCCACATCTTCTTGTTTTCTGTAAGCAAAAACTTTCAGTTACGATACGGCTTAATGAGCTTTTGTGAAATGTCATTACAGTTTACACATAATTTTTTGTATCTAGAAACGTGGGCTGCAATCTCTGCTTGTCCCAAGTTAAAATTTGACGTGTCGACTCAAATAAACGGCATTGCATCAAGTCGCTCTCAGGACAACAAGAGTCCTAGGGCGGGACTCATGCGTTCGTCCTTATCGCCTGATAACATTTTAGTTACGTCTGATGACCATATGCAAAGTTCCAAGAGACCATGAAACTTACTGTCAGTTTTCTCAGTAGACCTCCTGACCAGGGCCGTCATAACGCATAGGCCCGCTGGGCATTTGCCCGGTGGCCCACGAGCATAGGGGCCCCATGGGAATATGTGTATTTATATATATTATGTATATTAATTTTTTTTATTCCTGTGGGGGGGGGGAAGGGGGGCGCACTATTTCTTTGCCCAGGGGCCCAACACTATTTCTTTGCCCAGGGGCCCAACACTATTTCTTTGCCCGGGGGTCCAAAATTGTGTAAAGACGGCTCTGCTCCTGACTGCAAAAAGCCAACTGTATCATTGCTTCAGTGTGTAGTTTTTGCTTTACATTTCGTTTAAGATAATCCACCCCCTAAGCCCCCCCCCCTTTTTTTCCACTGTGGAGAAATCTACCCCTCCGCTTGTTTTGGAACATTTTTAAACATAAACCACATCGTCCTCAACTTTGCGATATTCAAATATTTCATCCAGCTTGACTGTAAGAGCATTCTTCTATTTATTTATTTTAAGGACTCTATATTCTTATCACTATAATTATGGCATTTTAAAAAATTGTCCATGAAGACAATACTTTATAGGGCTTCTCAGCGAGGTATTCGTGACTGGATGTTGAAGAAGAATTTGGTAACGTTGCTTGCACGAATTCAATCTTAAAATCTGCACTTTTTGTTTGAAAGCGAATAAGTTGATGATTTGCAGAACTGATGTTAGACATAATGGCTAACATGTATATTAATGATTACCTGATACACTTACAATTAGCCAGGAGAAAATAAATATATGTAGAATACAATGTTAACAATCAGTTATAGTTATAGACACGTAAATAGTTATGTAAATGGTTGCGGTGGAGATTTTAAAGAAATATTTCAACCCAAAGAATAAATGATTCGAATGACGTCATCAAATAAGTTGGTCCTCGTCAATCATGACGTAAGAAACGAACAACTTGAGTGTTTTACTTGAATGTTTTACCGGAGTATGCTACGTTTGAAGAAAAAAATAATAATAACTCCTTTTTCTCTAGGCCAACGGGGGTCGGTTGCCAAACCTGGCTCGCGAGCAGCATTCGGCTCTTTTGTGTTCTAATTGGGGCTCGCGTACAATTTATAAACGATATGTTACAAGGATTACTGGAAGGTTTCCAAGCTAGGCTTAATGACCCATAGTGATTCAATGCGGCTCGCAACAATCTGTTTATATTTTAAAATGGCTCTCAGATACTGAAAGGTCTGGCCACCATTGTTCTAGTATATACGGTATTTAATGGAGTTTTTTTTATTTGTCCACCTTTTGGCATTAGATTTCAATGAGTGACTTAGAGGTTGTGTTAAAGGCTAATTACTGTGCATGTAGAAGAGGGAGTTACATTATTCATTAGTTAATCTTGAATTCCTAGCTAAAGTTGCGGCTGTGTCTGAAAGGGGGAGAACGAACTAAAGTCACAATACGAATTCCTGTAACAAAAGTGCATCATCAATTTCTCCTTTTCGAAATTTGCTGCGCGAAAAATCAAAACTGATGTGCGCGCGTCTTTTAGATCAGTGCTTCTCAAAGTGGTGGTCGGCGGACCGGTGCCGGTCCGTGGGCCATCCGCTGCCAGTCCGCAGATGTTCTCAAAAAAGGACAGAAAAAATTGTCAGTGCAGGGAAAATAGTGCACCGGTCCCTGGTGCAATGGAAAAAATTCCTGCCGGTCCGCCATACTAAAAAGTTTGAGAAGCACTATTTTAGATCAGTGCGCATCCACGCAAATTGAATGTAATATTGCACTTTTTCCTGAACTCGGTTGCAAATACAAAACTGAAACTGCTGAATGACAAGTCTAATGATTATGATATCAAAAAATATTTGATACAAGACTCCAGACAAACAACATATCACGTTCATCACAGGACGTCCAGACAAACAACATCTCACGTTCATCCTAGAACGTCCATACAAACAACATCTCACGTTCATCACAGGACGTCCAGACAAACAACATCTCACGTTCATCCTAGGACGTCCATCCAAACAACATCTCACGTTCATCACAGGACGTCCAGACAAACAACATCTCACGTTCATCACAGGACGTCCAGACAAACAACATATCACTGATCACGTTCATCCTAGGACGTCCAGACAAACAACATCTCACGTTCATCCTAGGACGTCCAGACAAACAACATATCACGTTCATCACAGGACGTCCAGACAAACAACATCTCACGTTCATCACAGGACGTCCAGACAAACAACATATCACTGATCACGTTCATCCTAGGACGTCCAGACAAACAACATCTCACGTTCATCCTAGAACGTCCAGACAAACAACATATCACGTTCATCACAGGACGTCCAGACAAACAACATCTCACGTTCATCACAGGACGTCCAGACAAACAACATCTCACGTTCATCACAGGACGTCCAGACAAACATCTCACGTTCATTCTAGGACGTCCATACAAACAACATCTCCCACTCAGTACAGGAAGTTCATACAAACAACATCTCACTTCATCACAGGACGTCCATACAAACATCTCACGCTCATCACAGGACGTCCATACAAACAAAATATCACGTTCATTCTAGGACGTCCAGACAAACAACATCTCACGTTAATCACAGGACGTTCATACAAACAACATCTCACGTTCCTCCTAGGACGTCCAGACAAACAACATCTCACGTTCATCCTAGGACGTCCAGACAAACAACATATCACGTTCATCACAGGACGTCCAGACAAACAACATCTCACGTTCTTCAGAGGACGTTCATACAAACAACATATCACGGTCATCATAGGACGTCCAGACAAACAACATCTCACGTTCATCCTAGGACGTCCAGACAAACAACATCTCACGTTCATCCTAGGACGTCCAGACAAACAACATCTCACGTTCATCAGAGTACGTTCATACAAACAACATTTCACTTCATCACAGGACGTCCATACAAACATAATTTTACCCTCATCCTAGGACGTCCATACAAACATAATCTCACCCTCATCACAGGATGTCCATACAAACAACATCTCACTTCATCACAGGACGTCCATACAAACATAATCTCACCCTCATCCTAGGACGTCATTACAAACAACATCTCACGTTTAGCACAGGACGTCCATACAAACAACATCTCATGTTCATCACAGGACGGCCATACAAACAACATCTCACGCTCAGTGACTTGAGTGACTTCAACGGAATCATTGCATTCCTTTTGTTTATTGAAGATTTTAAAAAAGGTATGTCTGTTTATTTACAAAACAATAAGCGTGTTTCACATGGAGATTAAAACAAAAAAATGTAAAAAAAGAAAATAATTGGTAAACAATTTGATAAGAGTGTTACTGCAATGAACTGATTGGTAAACAATTTGATAAGGGTGTTACTGCAATGAACTGATTGGTAAAAAATTTGATAAGAGTTTTCCTGCCATTAAATAATTGGTAAATTATTTGATAAGATTGTTACTGCAATGAAATGATTTGTAAACCATTTGGTAAGAGTGTTACTCCCATGAAATGATCAAGGACTAGTGATAAGTAAGTCAATATGACATGTGTATCTTGTGTATATTATTAAGTTTCTAGTAAGCACTTTCTTAGGACACAATGTGCATAAAGTTTTTACTTTTCATTTTAGTACTTCTGAGAATCACATCACAATCACCAATATGCAATAAAATATGTATTATTATGTCTGAAACTGATTGATTCTATAAAGTAATATAACATTGTATGTTGAGTGAGTAAGGACATTATTTTATAGAAACTGAATGATTCCGTGAGATAGGAATGACATAGAAAGGATTAAGTTGGCAATCTGTTTAAAGTCAGGATTAAATCTGAAAGGAAAAAAAGTCAAAATATAAACCCCTCCTTGGTTCTTTTAAGACAACTGGTCAGTCAGACCATGGGTTTGACAAATATGCACATGAAAAAAGTTATTCTCTAGACGGGGAGCAGTGGAAAGTTCCTGTACAGAACCAGGAGCCATCAAGTGGACATCAAAATTGAAGACCTCAGAAGACTAATTGCTCAAGATAACATGAGATAATATATAGTGAAAAAATATTTCTTACATTTTCTTAGATAAAGAGACACAAAACATATTTGTTAAGTTTGAATTAAAGGCGACATACAAAAAAAAATTATGTTTTGGAAAATTCCTTTATCTGTTAATAAGTGCTACAATCCCTACTTAATATTCGCCTAATTGTGGCGAGCCACAACCAGAATTATGCCTTGAAATTAAAATTGATGTTTCAAAAACATCAAGCTGGGCTACCGATGGTGAAATTTATTTTTCATAAATTCAAACAAAAAATAATAAATTTGCAAGCCACAAAAATGCCAAATTTGAGGTTTTTTTTGCATTCAAAAAAAAATATTTAAATAAAATATTCAATATCTAATTGATTCTAAATAACTGCCAAAAATAATATATTGGCTTCTGACATCTACAGAATGAATTACTGTAATTTTTAAAAAATATTTTAAGCAAATTGATTGAAGTTTTAAAAATAATTCTGATCACTCTTAAACAATTGTAAATTAAAATCTGAAACTTGATGTAAGATCAAAATAATTTTTTTTGGTCACACAAATCCTACACCCTGAAGCCAAATTGTACCATAACGTTTTGTAAGCTGACCAGTCAGGACGTCACGTTTATTGGGTTGAGACGACCTCACTCACACTTGAACATACACACAATAAAACAGGAGCAAGCTGACTTGATTTTCGCTAGTACCAGTAGTAGCAGTTGTGTGGGTTTTTTTTTCTTCCCCCAAACACATGTGATTTTAACAAATATTTGTTCATAGTTATGGTTATTCCATTTAAACCTTTCTTCTTTTCATCCATTTGTTCCATATCATTCACTTATAAGATAAGAATGAAATGGCAATGCTATTGATGAGATCTATGTGAGAAAAGACGAACACACACAACTTTAGCTATTGAAATAATCGAATCTAAGTCGACCCCTTGATTTGATATTTAAAAAGCATTTATCGTGTTGATAAAATGTATAAAATGAGTTACACGTCTATAAGTCAAACCCCTGATTCTGGCCTAGAAATTTTGAAAAAAAACAACAACAAACTCTTGACTTATACTCGAGTACCAGTACTGCACGTGCTCAGAATCATCAGCTGTTTGGCGTGTGAGATGAAAGAAACATGGCAAATAGACAGTTAACTTGTCAGAAAGACAGACTGCTTGCTAAGTTAAATAAAGAAGTACACACATTTCTACACAAGCCCTGCTACTTCATTAGCTGAGAATCCCGGTCAGTTTTCTATTTGACCTGGCCATTATTTCATTTAAAATTATAAATGAAAATAAAATTATGTTAAACAGTTTTCCTAGTTCAATACTGCTCACCATGGGTGAAAATAAATTACTGAAAACCAGAAGATCATTTTTATTTTTTAAATCCTTTATATTAACACGTAGCGTCTGCTAGTCTGTCTGTTGCAAAAAATTTGGATCGATTTTTAACCCACTTCCCGGTATCCAATCGAGCTGAAATTTTGCAGGCAGACTCCTGGCGACAATAAAAATGATCTATTGAAATTTCACATCAATCGAATGTACAGTAATTAAATAAATTAATTTTTAGATTATCTCTATGTAGCATGCATATGTTAATGCTAGTCTGTCGCACGGCACGGTGTGTATTATATTGAACATACTTTTAGTTATGTCTCATACATATAGGATTTATAGTCAAAAACTTTGTTTTTTTATGTTTGTTTTTTTAACCACTCAGACTCATTGTCAAGTGTGTTAATATATTTGGCATTGTAAGGAATTTGAGACCAAGCCCAGCTTAACCCTTTAACCCTTGTTGACAGAGGTCTAAGTAATAATTAATATTATGTAACTTAAGTTGAATAAACAAATCACTTTAAAATATTTATGTTAGGCGATAGATCAAAAAATTGCAAATTAAGAAGTATAAAAAATATTTTAAAAAATTAAAAAACTCACTTTACTGGCAATAAAAAAAATAAAGGAATTAGACAGAGAGAGACCAAAAAAGTCTCATTTGAATGG
The DNA here is from genome assembly GCA_944989445.1 of Ampullaceana balthica. Classification (NCBI taxonomy): domain Eukaryota; kingdom Metazoa; phylum Mollusca; class Gastropoda; family Lymnaeidae; genus Ampullaceana; species Ampullaceana balthica. Next base: position 504,487 of record CALYLW010000398.1, read on the forward strand.
TATGGTTAATTTTCAATGGTCAAAATTAAACATATTATATACAATTTACATAGAGTGCATCATTATTTTACACCAACACTTGCAGAAACTACAAATTTCAATGCAAAATAGAACCTCTAAAATTTATGAGTAGAATTAAAAGAATATTTAAGATTTATTGCTGTGCATTGTTGTAAAATTATTTTCAGACCCACCTTTGTTATGGGGTTTAAAATTCATGACAGAAATCCTTTACCTAACACTATACATTGGTTGGAAAGGCTAAAGAAGTTGTGATGACATAATGATTTTGATCTTCAATAATGAGTCAACATACCTCTTGCTAAATCAACACAAAAAAACATACTTCACTGAGTTTGCGGATTTTCCGAATAAGTAACCATTCAATACTTTTGCTAAGGTACTTAAAAAAAAATTTAAAAAAAATTAATTTATTAATTATATTTATTATAAAACTGCATTTCATGAGCCAAAACATATAATTTCTCCAGCATTGGAATAACTTTCACCACATTCGGGATGTCAATTCGATATAATTTCAACAGAGTTGAGATGGAACAAAAAGTATTTATATTAAATTTTCTCCCTTTTTTCTCTGTGGTTACAATGTAAAAATCTTTACAGCTAAATCCGATCACAACAAAAAGAGAATTTTTTGTTACACTCACAGTTAACAGAAAGATTGTTTTAAAATACCTACAGCAAGCATTCACCACCAAGAATCCAATTCAAAATGACCCTCATCATAATCTTGATTATACTTCAATTTCAAGATATTTATTGCTGGTGAGAATATTACGATAATTTTACAAGCATGAGAAGCTCTCTGCAGACAAGAGGAATATTATCCATAGACTTATTAAGTGATCAAGTGTTTCATTTCATTTATAACAGGCAATAAATAAACCTACAAGTTACCTGCCATTCACAAGTATTAAACCGACATAAATTACACACAAAAATGATCAAACAACAGTCAAAAAAAAACAACAGCCATCAATCAGATTTATGACAATATTTGTATGACCCAACACGTTTCTCCGTATCATGCTCTCAGAGTTTGGACGGCAACATCACATTTGCAGCCCCTTGTTGGGCATCCCCGAAGTTTTGCCCAATCATAAGATTATTATTTCCAAAGATGTTGTTGGGATCGATATATTGCTTCACCGCCTGAAGGGTTCCTAGTCCAATGTCTCCGATAGTTTTTCTCAACCACTGTTTACGAATTTTACCAACTATTCAAACAAAACAAACAAACAAAATAATGAAATTATTATTATTATACAATTACATATGTTTAGTTATTTGACTAGATTTTTATTTTTTTATTTTGAAAGATGTATGGTGATCCATGATTTTATAACTTTAAACTATATGAGAAAGGGCAAACAGAAAATAAATGAGAAATGACATGAATTGGTGATGAAAAAATTACATGCTTGAAAGACCATGCATTTGATAGCTTGGAATGAAGAGTTGTTACTTTATGGATTGAAACAGATGTAATTAGATGTCCTAATGTTAACTTACCTCCATGGTGATGTGATATGCTCCCACCATTGGCTAAGATTTCTTCTCGACCACAAGTCTGAAAAATATTTTTGAATTTCATTCTTTTATCCTTGTGTTTTATTTGCGTAAAGGCATCTAAAATCCTGGCACAATCAAAATATATTTCATTAAACAAGTTATTCATGTATTACAACACTAACATCATGATAACACCAAATAGCAATGTAGACAATTCATTTATTTAATCCAGATTGACATTACACTCAGGTGATAACACTTGTCCAACCACTAATTAAAAAGCTATTAGAGTAAGGGGGGAGAATCTTGATGACTATTGAATGCTCTTAGAGAAAGGGGAAGCAACTGTTGATGATTAAGAAAGCAAAAATGCATTTTTTATAAATATTTTTTTAGTTCCCTTTCCAGACCATGCTAGCCCATGGGGAGCAAGTGAAGTAATGTTCACAATTTTCTATAGCCACGGATTGTGTGGCTAGCGACATCCCCAGTCGCCTTTTTTACCATAACTAAAGTCACGATCCTGCCCTAACAGAGATTCAAACCCGTGACTCTCGGTAGGCCAGCCGCGTGCGCTGCTACTCGACCAACGCGCCCCCTAAAAATATTTGTTTAGTTTTGTAAAAATAGGTGCCCTTCAACACAGTTGTGGCCATACACAACTTTACTTTAAAGAGTTACTAAATAATCAGTCATACAACCTGCCTAGCCCTACATATCACAATAGGAAATAATTAATCACACAAAATAATGAATAATTACTTGCCTCACCCCAATTCCATGGAATACTATGTACAAAAAATAATTTAAAAAATACCCTTTCTTCTTAAATTTTTTGTAAGGGCCCACAACCAGCTAACAAAACCAAATGTTGAGTTAAGTTTCCCTAGGGCAGCTAAACTGAATCATACTGTTGTGGTGTCAAGCTGGTTCATTGTGAAAGCACAAAGCTTACCCATATCCCTACTAACATTATTAAAAGTGGCTGTCTTATTATTAGACAAATATTTAAGACACCTCCCTTCATTCCAAATCTTTTATTTCGTAACAACCGCCTTAACATTATTGCATAATAACAATAACTTTTTTTTTAGGTAAGTCACCACCAGATGTATGTATAAAGGAGCTAAGACTAAAATACAAAAAAATAAATTTTTCTTAATATCTGTAAAAAAAATATACAAGCTCTATTGTTTAAAATATATTTTAAAACCCTTGATTCCTGGATCCTTCCCCCTTAAATCTCCATTCCCTTGGGAAAAAGAAAATGAGACTAGGGCAGGTGTCTAAGATATTTATATCGTTCTTGTCGAGTATACATTTTTAACACACAGACAGATAAAATGGGATATTGAGTTCTAAGGGTTAACCAAGTCTCTTTGAATCACGGTTCTGACATCATAAAATAAAAGAAGCTCAGAATTTCTATAAAGCTGTTAGATGACTTAGCTTTTGTTCATATAAATGTACATGATTACTGATGGCTTACCTCTATGTGTTCATATAAATGTACAGGATTACTGATGGCTTACCTCTATGTGTTCATATAAATGTACAGGATTACTGATGCCTCGGTAATTAAATGCAAAATAGAAATAGACACAGGCCCCTGAGTCGTAAGTCTGGGTAACTCTAATGGGAAAAATGGGAGAAGACAAACATTAAATACAGAGTTGACATAATTTGAAAATTTAATTTCACAATTTCATTTCCTTAATTAAAAATAAAGCACCTAAAGATCTTTGTGAGTCCAAATCATTATACTAGTTCTTTAAATTAATGTTCTGAAAAGTAATGTGCAAGTCATTCAAATTAAGTAGTACTTATGAATGCCTCAAATATAAAGGACTATTATTTAACAACAGACGCCCAAAAGCACATGCTGCGTTAGGCATAATATTTTGAAAGAATTCTTAAATTAAAAGGGAGTAAAAAAAATGTTTCCACTGAATCCCAGGGGGAAAATGGCAAACCTTGACTTATGAATAGATGATGCGGAAATAGATTACGGCATCTGGGACTTTTTCCAAAATTTATTATTATTTTTTTTTGTGTCCCATAACATCGTGGTCGTAGGGGGTTCCATTAGAACTTTCTCTGGGCTTGTTAGACCTTGGCGGCGCCCATCTCCTCTCCAGGTCAACGGAGGACTTTTTTAGTGATAGTCATTCATCAACATTTTTATTGTGGCTTTAGCGTGGGCTAGATCCCATGCCCCTCAGCTTTTGAGGCGAGCGCACTACTGACTACACTATCCAGCCGCGAATCAGCTGGGATTCCAAACAACGAAAAATAGTTTGGTCTCAGTGGATGAATGTGGTGAGGCAAGTCGAAACCCAAAGTATCTGAATTAGCTATGGATAAAAGGACAACGGAAGGAAGTGGCGAGGCTACCAAAACCCCACTAAATGAGTAATATTTTTACAGCAATGGTTAGAGGGTCTGAGCAAGGATGTGGTGAGACAGCCTGGAACTCTTCTAAGGCATAGAAAAAAATGCAAAACTTTTTTCTTAAATGGATGTTTTAAGGTTAAATTTAAGATTTAAAAAACTATCTTCCTTCTGTAAAAAATTTTAAAAAATAAAAAAAAAGAAGAAGAAAGATATTACAAGGCAAAATATCTCACCATTTCCAACTAAATTGTATGCAACTTTCCATATTTAAAATCAATGGAAACAGAACAATGTTTTCATATACAGGCTTCGGGAGTGATTTCCTATCCTTGTATTAGCTATCGTAAGTTTTTCATGGCTCATGTTCAATGTTACCTGCAAGTAATGTATGGAGGAAACTGTATCCCATTGTCTTTACATTCTCGGTGTAAACGTTCTTTGACATTCTGACACAAGTCTAGGCACCTGAAAGTTAATAACAAATCACAGTCTATTTGTTTAAAATTTATTACGCATAATAAAATAAAGTTATATTTCTTTGTGACTAAGATATAAATTTGAAACTAATTTTTCAAAAGTTTTCATATATTTATTTAAAAATGATCACTATCTAAATTGTATGTTCTATTTTCCTTCAAATGTCAATTCCAACTTTTGACTGATTTTACAACTCAAAACAACACTAGTATTTCCTAGTCCAAAATAGTCAAGTTTCTAAAATATCTGGCTGGTGCAAAAAAATCAAACGTGAGCTTGCTCTGTCTTTGCAGTTATGAATTATGTTGTTTACCGATTTACAAGTTTGCTGGTGGCAGTCAAGTAGTTGCAATAAAACTTATTAGTATACATTTTGTGATGAGATTTCTATTTATAGAAGTTATTAGTCCTTTACCATCACATTCAATAAAATATCACGTTTATTTTACCCAGTGTGCACTAGTCCTTTACCATCACATTCAATAAAATATCATGTTTATTTTACCCAGTGTACACTAGTCCTTTACCATCACATTCAATAAAATATCACGTTTATTTTACCCAGTGTGCACTAGTCCTTTACCATCACATTCAATAAAATATCACGTTTATTTTACCCAGTGTGCACTAGTCCTTTACCATCACATTCAATAAAATATCATGTTTATGTTACCCAGTGTGCACTAGTCCTTTACCATCACATTCAATAAAATATCATGTTTATGTTACCCAGTGTGCACTAGTCCTTTAACATCACATTCAATAAAATATCACGTTTATTTTACCCAGTGTGCACTAGTCCTTTACCATCACATTCAATAAAATATCACGTTTATTTTACCCAGTGTGCACAGAGTTTCGATTGCACCATGAGAAACAATTATTGAGTTCATATAAAAGGGTATCGTCTCTTACATGAGACAAGAGGGCGTCTTGAGAAGATTTTATACAGCTTAAAACACGAATCATACCCTGATAAAATCTTATTTACAATCAGCTGGAGACGAAAATGGGACACAAACTCATTTTTAATAACTTCTTGTCAACAGATTCATATTGAATCATTTTTAATGGTGACTTTACTAGTGGGACAATTATATGGACTAGGACAACCCACAGAGGGGTGTAATCACTGAACACCTGACAGTATTTTTTAAATCCTTTATATTAACTCGTGGTGTCTGGTTGATTGCTTGATTGCTTGTCGCCAAAACTTTGGATCCATTTTTAACCCACTTCCTCTTAAGCTAGCAGGCAGTTTCGTACCGATGATAAAAACAATGTATCAAAATTTCAGATCGATCGCATGTACCGTAATTAAATTATTGATTTTTTAGATTATTTTATTTATTCCTATGTATCATGTTATTTTTTGAGATAGAGTGTAAGGGTGCGCATTATATTGAACAACCTTTCTGTCGCGCAATTAGTTGCGTATTTTATTGACAACGCTTTTTATAAACATATTCCTGATTGGTGCGCATTATATTAAACATGTTTTACGTCACAACTACAATTTTGTATTTTTGGATGGTCTTGCGCTGCGTATTATAATGAACATTCTTTTAGTTACTTCTGGTACATAAAGGATTTATAGTCAAAAACTTGGTTTTTTACGTGTTTTTTTTATTATAGATTATAACACCTTCCTATAACTCCTAATTAAATTCCCTTTAAGAAATTAAGCTCACATTCTGTTGAAAATTGAACAAAAACATTTTTCGTATCATAAGTTACTTCCAACAGAAATTAATTTAGAAATTTCTACGGCCTGAAATACTTGAGCTGTTATCAAATCCTAATTTTGTTGTTCTTACCTGTCCCACGGAACAGATGTCTCGAATGACTCAGCAACTACATAGTAGTCAAATGCTATGTCCTGTGGGATTGCAAAGAAAATGTAGTTTAAGAATTAATCAGAGCTGTTCTTGCTATACAGAGGTTGAAAAATTTGTGAGCCAAGAGCAATAGTAAGGCGAGCAGTTGATATCAGTGTGTCCTGTTTCCTTATAATATAGTTATTCATAGTATGTTAATTTGCGTTACTTTTTTTATTTTACCGTTGGTGTCAAGCTATTTATGTTTAACTTTTAGTAATCAAGATAGCATCTTTATTAACCGGTGCATCATGATTTGATAAGGTTAAAATAATAGACTATGAGAATTTCCATAAAATCATTTTTGAGTCCAGACTTAAATGTAGATTTTCAGTTGAGAAATATCTGACAACGAACGTGACACTGCCGCTGCTGAGACTTCTCAGCACATGATGGCAATAACTGATGGAAGGTATCAGGCTTACCCTCAAGTATGCAATGACGAATGTCAACATGTACCCTCTCTCTCCATTGTCAGCTCCCCCTGGAATACCTCTGTAGAATATAGAGTAACGTCTTTCAATTAAAAACATAGGAATGACTGAGACACACAGCACCATATTGGACATGAAACATTTTTTAAATGTAATTTTTCTTAACTCTTTTTCTCCGGAATTATTTTCCTCATTCTGACGGAATTATCTATTCTGGAAATTTGTCGCGGGATACCATGCTAACTTAAAATGTTAATAACTTTTTTATTATTTAGAAGATAAGGATATATTTGGTATTGAATTAAAGGGAAAAGAATGAAGTTTTCAGGCATCACAGACTCATAACTTTATTTTAATAAAATTATATAATTTTGTTTTAGTGAAATTTTTTTTTAAAAATAAAAAAACACATTTGTTTTACAAAACCTCTTTCAAAGTCACAAAAATTTAGATTTTTATCCAAAATGTAATAAAATGGTGTTTTATCTGAAATATATTCATATTTACAGCAAACAGAAATAATTTCGCATTAAAAAAACAAACAAATAAAAAATTAGAGCTCAAAATCCATGGTCACCCATACAGTAAAATAATTGGAAAATTGAACTGTTTACAATGGAACTGGAAGCTGTACTGTGTATTGCAACAAGAAATTATTTTAAATTCTATTTAAAATTGCACTTAACTTTAGTGAAAAAGTTAAGCAGTTTTCAAATTAGACTCTACATTGTCTATATTATTATTTGTAGTAGAAATATTATGAGTTCATCAAGGCATTTGAGAGGGGGCGGGGCTTGTTGTTTATCAACAGATGACTTGTCAACTTCATTGTCAATTTCACTACAACTACTAGTACTAGGCGTATGATTCATCGGCAATTTAAAATTACTATGTAAATCATAATTAAAAAGAATACCTTTTTCTTGTTCATCATCATAGTATTTAAAATAATATTAGATCGATAACCAGATGCCCTGGTTGAATATCAACGTTTGTAAACAAACGTAAAAACGAAAATAAAAACAAGCCTTTCAAACGCTTCTTTTGTGGTGAAAATACATTCGAACAAAGAAATTCCGACTTTTTATTCAAGGAAAATCATTCTAGATTACATTAAAACTAATTTTCGTTTAATAGTTAAGGAAAGAAACGAAACAATTCAGTTTTAATAATTCAACGGCGGCATCGTTGATCCGTCAAAAACGTCATTTTAAAATCAACGATGGTAGCGTTGTTCCGGAGAAAAAGAGTTAAAATGTAAAAATTACATTAAAAAACAATAAACCCACCAAATATTCAAGTGATTAAAATTACAAAATTTTAAAATATGATTTCTTTTAAAAATTACAGAATAATTTTGTTTTTTGAAAAATCTATTTTAAATCCCAATAAGACATTTCTGACAGTAGCAGCAATCATGTGACTGTAACATTACCTAGACCGTGACTTTGTGACAGTGACATTACCTAAACTGTGAAGTTGTGACAGTGAAATTAGCTAGACTGTGACTTTGTGACAGTAACATTACCTAGACTGAGACTTTGTGACAGTAACATTACTAAAAACGTGACTTTGTGACAGTAACATTACCTAAACTTAGACTTTGTGACAGTAACATTACTAAAACTGTGCCTTTGTGAACGTAACATTACCTAAACTGTGACTGTTGTAACAGTAACATTACTAAACTGTGACTTTGTGACAGTAACATTACCTAAACTGTGACTTTGTGACAGTAACATTACTAAAACTGACTTTGTGACGGTAACATTACCTAGACTGTGACTTTGTGACAGTAACATTACCTAAACTGTGACTTTTTGACAGTAACATTACCTAAACTGTGACTTTGTGTCAGTAAGATTACCTAAACTGTGACTTTGTGACAGTAACCTTACTAAAACTGTGACTTTGTGACAGTAACATTACTAAAACTGACTTTGTGACGGTAACATTACCTAGACTGTGACTTTGTGACAGTAACATTACCTAAACTGTGACTTTTTGACAGTAACATTACCTAAACTGTGACTTTGTGTCAGTAAGATTACCTAAACTGTGACTTTGTGACAGTAACCTTACTAAAACTGTGACTTTGTGACACTAACATTACCTAAACTGTGACTTTGTGACCGTAACATTACCTAAACTGTGACAGTAACATAACCTAAACTGTGACTTTTTGACAGTAACATTACCTAAACATAGCAGCTATCTCATAAACACGTTTCTCTCGTGCTGCCACTTCCTGAAATGGAAAATTTTTTCACACATTTGAAAATTATGCTAGTTTTTTAAAATTAAAAGCTTTCACACCTGCCTCTATCCTATAAGTCTAAGAACAAAATTTCAAATGTCTTTTCTTTCAGCATTACATAAAAAAAAGTCATAATGAAGTCAAACTTAAATTGTCTTTCATTTGTCTAAGGATTCAGTTCACTGGGCCTAACAGCATTTAGTTAAAAATAAAGTCAGACACATTTGATGATGCCATGATTCAGTTGATTTCAGGCTCAAGTCTTCAAATATTAATGTTATTAAAAAAACAAAACGTCAAGTAAAAAAAAATTATTAACCTCTTTGGTCCCTTCAAATAACAACGTCGCCACTGCCAGCTTCATTGGGTCGAATCCTTTCAATTTGGTGATGTATAACTTTTTGAGGCCATCAAGGAAATTAGTCACAATAGATTTAGACTCAACCTTCAGAGCATGGCCTGAAATATTCAAAACATGAACTGGAAAACTGAAGAAATATTTTTAAAAAGATTCTTTGATGGGCTTGTAGTAAGTTATCTCTACAAAAGCACAATTACGGCAAATGTTTAACAGAGGAGGGCAAATACCACATGTTTCTACATCAAACATTTACCCTCTTTACATAACATTTGTATCCACATATAATAATAATAATAATAATTTCAGAATTTATATAGCGCAGTACCCCAGCAAGCAGCTGGGCTCACAGCCCTACACATAAGACATACTGCTACCGAACCAACTAACAAGCGTTTAAAATTTAGGATTTTCCTATTTTAAAAAAACTATGATGTTGTATCTCTAAAGGGGCTGCGATATTCTACACAGTCCCTTCTGAAAGTTCACGGTGTGGATGGACACAGAGGGAAGTACATTGGCGTGCGCTCTTTTGAATCGGCGCCACCAAAATTGTGGAAATTTCGAAATTTTTGAAAGAATGTGAAAAAAAATGAGTTATTTAAGAAAAATGAGAAGCTTTTTTTATTTGATAAAGTATTTAAACATCAAAGCGACAAAGAGCATGGATAGCATTAAGAGCTATAGAAGGAAGCATTCATTCATGTGTAGCCAACATAACATAGGTGGGCTTGATGCTAATTTACTAGCAAATTAAACCCTGAATAAATGTTTGAACAACTTACCAAACTGAAATTGCTCATTATCCATCAGCCTGATAGACGCTGGCGCACACCTCTGAAAGTAAAAGTGTTATATAAGAATCTAGCTTCCTGTAAACTTGACATAATCAACTTTCTCTACAACTTACATTCATTTAAAAATAATATTGACCTCTATTCCCCTGAGTCCGGTTTAAACGCTCACCTGTTTTGCTTAAACCAATGTTTCTCAATTATTTTCTGTCATGCAGGAAGAAAGAAAACATTTCGTGCGACTATAAATAGTATCATTTTTTGTGTCTATAAAATTGTCATAAGTACACCTCTGCATAACAGTCAAGCGAGCCCCCCCCCCTTTACGGAGCCCCGCGCCCCAGTGGCTTAAACTATGCTTGACCCTAATCCCCTGAGTCCAGTTTACACGCCAACCTGTTTAGCTTAAACTATGCTTGACCCTATTCCCCTGAGTCCAGTTTACACGCCAACCTGTTTAGCTTAAACTATACTTGACCCCTATTCCCCTGAATCCAGTTTACACGCCAACCTGTTTAGCTTAAACTATGCTTGACCCTATTCCCCTGATTCCAGTTTACACGCCAACCTGTTTAGCTTAAACTATACTTGACCCTATTCCCCTGAGTCCAGTTTACACGCCAACCTGTATAGCTTAAACTATACTTGACCCCTATTCCCCTGAGTCCAGTTTACACGCCAACCTGTTTAGCTTAAACTATACTTGACCCCTATTCCCCTGAATCCAGTTTACACGCCAACCTGTTTAGCTTAAACTATACTTGACCCCTATTCCCCTGAATCCAGTTTACACGCCAACCTGTTTGGCTTAAACTATGCTTGACCCTATTCCCCTGAATCCAGTTTACACGCCAACCTGTTCAGCTTAAACTATGCTTGACCCTATTCCCCTGAGTCCAGTTTACACGCCAACCTGTTTAGCTTAAACTATGCTTGACCCTATTCCCCTGAGTCCAGTTTACACACCAACCTGTTTGGCTTAAACTATGCTTGACCCTATTCCCCTGAATCCAGTTTACACGCCAACCTGTTTAGCTTAAACTATACTTGACCCCTATTCCCCTGAGTCCAGTTTACACGCCAACCTGTTTAGCTTAAACTATGCTTGACCCTATTCCCCTGAATCCAGTTTACACGCCAACCTGTTTAGCTTAAACTATGCTTGACCCCTATTCCCCTGAGTCCAGTTGAAACGCTCACCTGTTTAGCTACCTCCCTCATGCATTTCACACCGCATTCAAAGTCAGGAAAAACGATGGAGCCGTATTTTTTACAAGGAGGAAGAGGCCGAACTTTCAGTGTGACTTCTGTTACAACTCCAAGTGTACCTAGAAATGTGGAAAGATTTTTTTCATTATTAGAGTCTTTTCATACTGACATATTTTTTTATTACATTGTAAAGATTTTTTCAACCCATACTTTATTATTCTTATTAGAATTTATAACAAATATTTACAATATACATCTTAAGCATTTCTCAAGCAACAAAATCAGCAATCATAATAAAAATGAAAACTTCCCCCTTCTAATGACTGTGTGTAGTCATCAATAGTGGAAAGTAGGATTTTTTTGTTTTGCATATCATAAAGAACACACAAAATTAATATGTGCATCTCATCTTGGCCTTCATACATCACTTCTCCTTTTTCAACAACCTCCATTTGTACAAACAATAAAGCTTTTGACAACTTTCTCACATAAAATTTTCTTTTAAAATTTGGTGATCAAAACAAAATGTGTCGCAGTTTTCTAACTTGTGGGAAAATCATCTTTTCGGGGAAAAGGTGTGCGACATTTTGCTATACAAGTTTCTGCGGTTTCCTCCAATGTGTTACAAAGAATGACAACTAATATTTCAACTTTTCAAATGACACACAGCCAGCAAAGAGAAACCCACTTGAGACCCAAATGTTTAAATTAGCATTAATTAGAACCAATCTCATCTTAGGCCACAGGGATCAAACAATCTAAGAAACACTGGCTTAACACTGTTATAGTACTACCCCTTCTTCCTTCTAGGTAATATCTAGCAAGATGATTGGCAACATACAAGCAACATTATATCGACAATACCCTACAGAGCATTGCCAAATATTTTTGTGACAGTTGAGATATTTGTATGTCTTTTGTCAGAATTTAATGATGACCATTGTAAAATTTTGATTATATGGATGTACTTTTTGCTGAGTCGCCTCCCCTCCCTCTCCCAATCCACATGCACAATATTTTTGAAAAAAATCATCAGAACCTCGCCCCAGTAAATATGGAGGTCATCTTAGCGATAATTATATGAACCAACTTGTTACAACAGGATTTTTTAATTTAAAAAAAGATAAAATAAAAAGTCCATAAAATTACAAAGTTAAAAAATCATAACCAGTTTCTGGTTGTGGTGGAAATGTCAAACTTCAGCAGCTTTCCAGGAATGTTAATATATTTTTAAATTTAAGGACATTTCCTAAACATCCTAGAATTTTAGTAACCTTTTACAAACAATTTGTACCTCCATGTTTCTCACTAGCAACTTACTACTCTAAATATTTTGTATTTGTCATTCCAACCTTTTTGTTGGCATAGCTCTTAGGCAAAAAGTTTTCAGTTTGAAATATGGTGTTCTAAATTGATTAGTTAGTTTTATAATAAAAGGCTATTTGTAAGCATAGAATAAAGTGATGTATAACTGTGATTTCAAACCTTCTGAACCAAGAATAAAGTGATGGATATCTGGACCACAGGACATTCGTGGGACCTGGCAATTTTTCTCCATGACACCTCTTGGTGTCACCATCTTGACATGCACCAACTGTAATGGTGTTATAGTATAGTGAATTAGTGTTGAAATATGAAAGCTTTTAATATAAAGCAAAAAGAACTGAACATATAGTTTTAATAACGATATCACTGATCAATTTTAAGGTAAAAGCTTATTAAGAGCAAAATAAATTTGAACTTATATATGACACATATAAATATAATATGTCTGTGTGTTATTTATATTTTATTTTTATATGTGTGTATTTATATGCATATTTGTGTGTGTATATATGTTTAAATATACATATAACATATTTATTAGTCTAGCGTGCGATTAGTTGTTTCTAAAGCTAGCAAAGATAATTTTGACATTTAATCGCTTTAAAAAAAAATTTTTTAAACATATTTAATGTTTAGCATTAACAAATTTTTTTAAACAGAGACATAATATCATTAACTAAATGTCATCTCATTTTCTAATAGAAATTATTGCATCAGGAATTTCTGTGTATTTTTAAACCTTAATGTTAAGTTGTTTATTTTTTAAAAAAAATTGTTTTCTTTTTAATTCTTAAATTTCATTGACTAAATCAAATGAAAGCAGTAATGAATGAAAGCCATGACATTACCAGGTCCTCAATATTGCCATAAATATTCTTCTTCATGCCAGAAGCTCTCGTGGCCACCCATCCCCCTAAAGAGCTGAACTCCATTGAGTCAGGTTCATGCCCCGTACACAGTCCTCTCTCTGAAAGCTGAGAAAGAAACTTTAGAAGATCAACTTGGGAGTCTAGCTTTAGAAGGTCTACAGTTTATTGAACATTAAATATATAAATATGTAAATATACAGAGTCCCCCCCCCCAAAAAAAAATCCTTTTTGTTGTTCATAAAGAAAACAAAATGGTATAGACCAGTAGTCATGTAACACTTACACAATTCCATTTTGATCAATTTTTTTTATCAGATCATTTAGTCCATCCGATGACCCAGATTTTTTCTTCTTCAAAAACCTTATTAAGCACCACAATCTTTGTTGCTATATAAAAATATTTTAACTATTTTGTCTTCTTTGGTGGACACCACTTCCTCGTAATCTTGTTTACAAAATAATTCAAAATGGCTTAATTTTTAAAAGGAGATTTTTAATTATTTTATTAAGCACCACAGCATTAGAATGAAATGTTTAATTAAAAAATATATAAGTCTTTACCATTGTTTTCCTCGTGACCAAATGGAATTTGTTTTTTTTCATGGACACAGTTCATAAATAAATTTAAAAAATTATATGTTAAATAATTATGTTTGTTTCCCCTAAGTAATATTAAATACAGTACAATAACATTTTGTTAACACTGAAGTAGAGATGTTACATCGAACAGATAATTTTCTTGCTATAACATTAAGATTATTAGAGATTTTTAATTATTCATTAAGTAATGCCCTTTAAAAATTCTTCCCACAGCACTTCACATAAAAATAGTAACACATATTAATATCAATGCACTCAATGTAAAACATTTATATCCTAACTACAACATGTAATGACATTATGGTGCACATTAGCTACTTTTATCATTTAAAGAAATGTTTGATTGTTGTTTAATTAATTTTGAAAGTAAAGTTTGAAGACATGTCATTTTAGCGCAGCCTTGAAGGCCTCAGTAGTTGTAATGCTGTGAATGTGTCACGGTAGAGAATTCAATTGATTGGCGGCACAAAAAGAGAAAGATCTTTCGCCAAATGTTTTAGTGCGTGTAATTATCCTACACTTAAGCTATCACTGACAAAAGTTTGATGCAGTATTGTTCAGTTGTGTTATGCCTATTTTTTTCCTTAGATTTATAACTACCTGACCAGATTTCAACATCAATGCTTTATCATCAATGACAGTGATTACCTTTCACACTTTATGTTCTTTAACTACAATTACCCCGCACTCATTGACAGAAACAACCGTATCTTACCTTTCACACTTTATGTTCTTTAACTACAATTACCCCACACTCATTGACAGAAACAACAGTATCTTACCTTTCACACTTTATGTTCTTTAACTACAATTACCCCACACTCATTGACAGAAACAACAGTATCTTACCTTTCACACTTTATGTTCTTTAACTACAATTACCCCACGCTCATTGACAGAAACAACAGTATCTTACCTTTCACACTTTATGTTCTTTAACTACAATTACCCCACACTCATTGACAGAAACAACAGTATCTTACCTTTCACACTTTATGTTCTTTAACTACAATTACCCCACACTCATTGACAGAAACAACAGTATCTTACCTTTCACACTTTATGTTCTTTAAGTACAATTACCCCACACTCATTGACAGAAACAACAGTATCTTACCTTTCACACTTTATGTTCTTTAACTACAATTACCCCACACTCATTGACAGAAACAACAGTATCTTACCTTTCACACTTTATGTTCTTTAACTACAATTACCCCACGCTCATTGACAGAAACAACAGTATCTTACCTTTCACACTTTATGTTCTTTAACTACCATTACCCCGCACTCATTGGCAGAAACGACCTGATCTTACCTTTCTCTCCAAATCCTGTCCAATTATCCCACACTCTGCC
Source organism: Ampullaceana balthica (assembly GCA_944989445.1). Lineage (NCBI taxonomy): Eukaryota > Metazoa > Mollusca > Gastropoda > Lymnaeidae > Ampullaceana > Ampullaceana balthica. Next base: position 519,973 of record CALYLW010000398.1, read on the forward strand.
CTCATTGTCATGTTCTTTTCATCCACCCAGAGGATACGATTCTGAATAAATTTAAAAGAACTCTTTGAAATAAAGTCAAGAGGTTTGCACCGCTAAGATGCAAATGGTTATCTGATAAATGTCTTTACAGACCATACAAAACTGTTTTCATTAAAATACTGAACTGTTAACATAGTTGAGATGAAAAAAATCACACCATCAATTTACCATAATCAAAAGCCTAAATGATACAGAAGTTCATATTACCATCTGAGATGTATCCAATGAAACTATCATTCTCTTTTCTTCAAGTGGACACTCTAAAGCATTGGATACACTGGTCCCACCTAATTGGATAAGATACATGATTATAAATATGTGCTTTTACTTATATAATCGAGTTGTTCAGATATCCATGTTTAAGAGGCTGTCAAAATATCTATTGGCTCTTTTGTCTTCTTTTCTCTAAGCTTAGCCAACTTCAAACTATAAGAGTCGGGGTATTTCCTTTCTCGCCACTGTCCACCTTTAGCTAGAGGTCTTGAAATAAAAGCTTTAATTTTGTTTTTAGATTCATTTGATTAACATAATGTGATACTAAAAAAAAATGAAGACCTAAAGGGAAGAAACAGCTATGTGAAATTTTTGAAATTTTTTAGTTATCCCCTGTATCTGATAGAGGATAAAAAATAGAATGTTTTGAATCCGGTTTTATGCAAAAAGTATGTATCTGACCCAATTAGCAATTCAAATCTATTCAGTTAATTTACAAGAAATCTGTATAATTTTGAATTTTAAAACTTGAATATCTCAAAACTACAAAAATGTGACATAGCTGTTTCTTCCCTTGAGCTCTACAAATCTATTTAACATTATGAAACTGATTCATTTTAAGCAATGGCACAGATATACAAAAAAAATTTTTTTTAAATGGCAGACTTCCTAATTAAGTAATTGGGAAAAAATAAAGAGCCTAACTCAACACCCACGGAAATAAAATCTTCTTAAGCTTACCACCAAAGGGAATCACAACAACATTGTGTTTGCAGGCCAGTTCCACAACTTTAACAACTTCATCATGGCTGGCTGTAAGGAAAAAATGTGGTGAATTTTGATGAAAAATCCTTTATTTGAAAACTCTTATTTTAACTAGCAGATCTCATATATAATTCAACCTCTAAAAATGTTCGAGATCATATCACTTTCATTTACTCTACAAGTGACAAGAACTACTGTCTTTAGAATTGTAAGACTTACATTTTTATATCAAGAAATTATAAGAATGAGATGTCTTACCACTAATAATAATATGAGGATTAATGTATAGAGCACAAAATTTATCAATATTTGAAACAGACCTGGCCAAATAACAAGGTCCGGAATTCTTTCAAACTTTCCTTCTCTGAGCAAGAAAATCTCATGCAAGGTGTGACCTAAAAAGTATAAATAATTACAAATTACAGAGTTAGCGCTTTCAGGAAGTAAGTTAACCGTGTTTCTATACATCAGCAGACTAATTACTTATCTAAATTTACAGACTAATTACTAAACTAATTTTACAGACTAATTACTAATCTAAATTTACAGACTAAATACTAAACTAAATTTACAGACCAATTACTAATCTAAACTTACAGACTAATTACTAATTTAAGTTTACAGACTAATGACTAATCTAAATTTACAAACATTATTGATAAAAAAAAACCTGAAATTATAGGGGTTTTATCTCCCCTAATGCTGTAAAATAACATTAATTGTTTTTAAAATACACAGAGATCAAAATTAGACTTATTACCCCTTAACAAATAGCTCCAAATAAGTTAAAATGTTAATTAACTATTAAAATACTTCTCATACAATTAATGCTTGCTATGAAATTATGAAACATAATTGCATTCTTTTTTAGCATTTAGCAAAAGAAAAAGAATCTGTGTTGCCTGAGTGCATATTTTGAATAAAGGAGATTAAGATTAGTAATGTAATGTAAAAATAATGTGATAAATACGTACCATGTGCTCTGAAAAGTCTGTCCTGACAGTCATCCGAGTTCGAAATAGACGTTTTCCGTAAATCTGCTACAAAACTTTCATTCTTAACTGGAAGAGGAATGTTAGCTGCCGAAATCTCAGGCTGGATTAAAAAAAAATTTCAAGTTATAAAACATAAGAATTGTAGATTTTTATAAACTAAAAATAACTTGCAGGGTAACATTTACAAATTCTTGTTTTCTTTTTTTTTAAAATAAGAATAAACTGGTTATTTGCCTATCAAAGCAAATATTTTTCTGTACCTCATGATCAACCATAAAGGTGGAGTTTATTTACTTGCTGGTAAATTTGATCAAATAAGCAGATGACTTTCAATCATATTTGCTGTTATGCAAAACTTAAAATTCATAAAAGAAATGGTTTGCACTTCTTAATTTTTTATGGTCCCATTGAATGTCTTTGAATCATGAACAACATGCAAAACCACTGAACTCATGGGTATTGCAGCGCATTGATTAAATTCATTACAGCAGTGACACCAAGAGGGCAAAGTTCTCTTCCAATGAAAACATTGTCATTGATAATAAGTTACATCGAAAAACAGATAAATTATATTGAGATACAATTTATTTAGTTTTAAGAAATTTTTTTTAAAAATGAATTTGAGTGAGAAGTTTTTATCCATAATGCTGACATGTCTGCTAATCTATGCTATACCCTCCAAAAATACCTGTGACGGTGTCTTTTGATCCAGAGAAATACCAATAGTTTTGGTCATCCAGTCTCTCAAGCCAGGCATGGTGCTACCACTTATTCTGTACCGTTCACCAGTAAATTCAACATGACCGTCTTTATTGACGAAAAATTTTGAGTCCTTGTAGCCCCAGCCATTCCACTTTAGAAGTTCTTGCCTGAAACATTTGGTAACAGTTAATATTAATGGACTAAAGTAGAAAACTTTCTAAAATATAACTTCTGCAACTTTCAACCAACGTTCCCTCTAAGGTTCATTGGACAGTGTGCGAAATAACAAACTCGTGGAATTCAATTTTGGTGTGAAATTTTAAACCCACAACAATGATATTATACAGGGTGACCAAAAAATGAGAACTTTAAATAAAATCCAAGAAACCCAAAAGATATTGAAAAAAATTGTTTCATTCATAGTATTTTAAAACCTTAAAATATGCTGTTTAAGAAACATTAATGGAATTTATTATTTGTTTTGATATAATTGTTCGATTGTTTTTTGGTCAAACTCCAAGAGTTGCCTTTTTACCCCAAATGAGATAATTTAAGGCTGTTCACAGACCCCTCGGTTAAATCCGCTCGATAGCGGTAGCCATGTATCTTTCATTACTTTATAACTTCCACAAGAGATACAACAATTTAAACACGCCTCGTCCATACAACAAAAAAAGAAAAAGAAAAAAAAACTTGTGAGCTTCGGAGTAAAAAGTTATGATAATATTGGATATTTTATTAATGTCATAGTATTTTTCAGGCTTCAACTTGCAGTATTACTGTATTTTGCGACGCACAAGATGACACCCTACTTTCCTGCACAAATGTGGGGTTCGTACAGTACTGGCCATATTCCTCTTCCAGCGCATATGAAATAATTTTTAGAAAACAGGAGATTTGATATCAATGTAGTAATTTTATATCAAATTCCTTTGATGTGCATATACTTAGCAGGAAAACTGTGATTATAAGATCGATATCAATTTGAGGAATCGTCCTGTAACTTAATATTCTAGGTCTATCAGTCTATCAACAATAAAATGATACTTGTAATATCAATAGTCACATTCGCGAGCTTAATCGCAAAAGATAATCACATCAAATGGTTTTTGACATTACAGCAGCATTGTTTTTTAGCTGTCTTGCTATGCTTTGGCAACCAAACTAATTTTTTAAAATTTTTTTATTCAAAACAAACCGAATTCATACTTAATCTTATAGGGTTATAAGCCATGTAGGGGCTCATTTTGCTATCACGCAAGTACAGGGAAAATCACGTCAAAACGGGAAAAGAATGCACCAGTACCTGGTGAAATGCATTAAAAGAATTCCTTCTGGTCGTCTAATACGAAAAAGTTTGAGACGCACTGGCTTACAACTTATTTAATGCCGTTTTACATAGCTTCAGGCGTATTACGATATTACAATGTAGACATACACTAAATAAATATTTAAATGAAAAAAAAGTGATTTGAAACATACTTATTTTCAAATGGAAAATAAAGTGGTTTTTTTTGTGGGGTTTTTTTTTGGGGGGGGGTTTCAAAGCTTTGTGACGTATTATTGGAGGGGGGTCTACCTTTTTGTGACGAGGGGGGGGGGAGGGGATGAAAAATCGGTCAAAATTGCGTGACGTCATTAATGGACGGCCCCAAAGGCAAAAATTGAAATTTATAGTGTCATAAGTATCATTTATTTAACGAACTTGTCGAACATCGAAATAACTCTGGAATGGTTTTTTTATATGACATCTTATAACCAACAACGCAAACAGACAAGTGTATTGACATTATTTGGTTCAAGTGATGAGCGGGTGTTACTGACAATATAACCAGCCGACCTGAACTATTGTTTACATAGCTTTAGATTGTCTCAGCTGAAGTTTCCGATACTGTAGTGGATGTTTGGTTTGCAGGTGATATGTAAGCGAAGTGTTATAACCATGGTAGCAATTTTCCCTTTCAGCAGCGCGACTGCGCAGATATTTGACCGACGCCAAGCAGGAGTTTAAAATCACAGCGCAGCCAATTTTTTAAAATATTGCACAGAAAATGGAAGTTGTGCAACTTTGCACACGAGTTGTTTTTTTAACTTTAAACACGGACCAACGAAGCTTAGACTTAGAGGGAACATTACATGGTAGGCAAACGATTTCTCTCAATGGACACAATAACATTTATCAACATTTTGAACATTCACGTCAGTCAATAGTTTAAAACCAAAATGTTCGTGTAATTGTCAGGAAATTAGTTTATATTTATCTGCCAAAATATTTTATTTTTTTACTTCCAGTACATTTATAAGTGGTGGGTCGATTAATCGTTAAAAAAAATTTAATTGTTAAAAATTTTTTGCGATTAATCTAGAAATTAATCGTTAATTTCCGCAGCCCTAAATATTAATACTATAATTTATGATAATTTTTTTTTAGCATAGCCATAGCTTATATTTTCTGGAATTCAGTTTGTAAAAGAATCAAGATGCCGATTCGGACTTTATAGATTAGAACAAGAACATGAAATAATAATTATAACTAATTATCAATGACTAATGATGAACTGAAAGTGTATCACTGTTTACACCATTACTTCAGTTAAGCTAATTCAAAGTCTTAGGTCTCTTAGTCTTATTAAAGTCTTAGGACTAAAGCCAAGCAATCTCTTTTCCCTAGGCCTAGGCCCTAGGCCTAAACTTGTTACTTACTTTGTTATTGTTTGTACACTTGACTTGGCCTGTCTTGGCATTTTCAAGCTTTGTTTTAGTTTTGTTTAGCCTAGTATGCCTATGGGCACTATGGCCCTATGGCCTATTGCTTCTTACTACTTAAACTTAAACAAAATATATAGATATAAAAACTCTGTTGAGTATCAGCTGAGCTTTAATTAACAGTCAATACTAATATAATTTAAAAATATGAAACTATAAATTCTTAAAATAAGTTTAAATTATTATTTTTTTAAATAATTAAAACAGCAAGAAGAGCAAGCCGATGGACAATCCGATGGTCGTCACTCACTGATACTCAAACTCTGGTACTTCTTAAATACCTTCTTTTAGGAATGCTGGGCGGTTCTGGATCTAGGCCTCCATTAGAACTTTCTGCAGAGTTGGAACACATATTATGATCTATGTTGCGTACTTTACTTAAAGATTGCATTTCACTATTCAACCGGTTTTTCTCGTTGTGAACTACGTCTTCGATCAAATTCTTTGTCGCCATGTTTGTTTCAGAGTGATCTCTCTTGCTTGATATCACACCACGGTGAAGAGTTCAAAGTATTAAATGATAAGTGTAGACCAGTGCGTTATCATAATTTGACGTAGAATTCCTTTAACTATACAAATCAATGCGTACAAAAAATTATAAATGAAACAAATTCGCATTAATTGCTTAAATTTATAGTTTAAGAATAAAGACATCACTATAGTACACAACGATATACTTTAAAATTATTGAATTAATATTTACACTTTACACTAAATATCTAACTTATTATACTTATGTAATTATGTACGACCTAGCATAGCCCCTTAACACTTTTAACAACTCATTTAAGAGTTTTGAAATAAAATAATATGTTATTGGTTTAATAAGTCAACGCATTTAAAGTCGGCTTCTGTTTGATTTATTAACATATCATTTCAAAAATTTAAAAAAATAAAATAATAAACATTACAAGCTAGTGGCAGTGGAATCTAAACTTTGTCACAATTTTGAAAATAAGAAACTTCATTTGAAATTTTTTAAATCGGTTACAACTAACAATGGATGATTCTCCAAGTTGATTTGTCCGTTTTTTTGTTTTTTTTAAAGATTATTTGATCAGAGTTGGGATAACAAGAATTTCGTGTTGTTGAGAGTGAGGGGCGAGAGGGGGGGGTTGAGCAGGACATTTATCAGTGGCAAATACAATTTTATTAGACACTTAGACTCTTAGAATTTAAAATGAATTAAAATTTCTTTACATGAATAAGGTAAGGAAACGTCATGGGGAAGTGACAAGGAGCTGTCCTAGGCCCCCTAATTATTATCGATTTACATAAATGATTTAACGAGTACGATATTATCAAGAACAAAAGTTAGGTTATTTGCTGATGATTGTATAATCTATAGAACATTTTAGTCAAAAAAAAAGATACCGAAATCTTACAAAAAGTAAAAAGACTCCAATGCATGGAAAACTAATTGGAATATGTCTTTCCACCAGAAAAATGTCATCTTTTAAGAGTATACAAGAAAAAGAAACATAAACGCAATTGTACTTCATTCATGAAAAACAGATAATTGAAACCAAAGATGCAAAGTACTTAGGCATAATAATAAATTAAAAATTGTGTTGGAATCAACTCATTAATGAAATAATTTGTAAAAATCCAACCTAGTATTAGACTTCTTTACTCCCCAGGTCTCTATAGTCGTTGGTCTGTAAATGGAATTTTACTTAAGGAGTTAAGAAGAACTTTATACTAAAATGCATCGTACATTAGACAGATCTATACTAGAATATCCATCTTCTGTATTTGAGCCAAGACACACCATCAACATTGAAAACTCTAATAAAAATGGATAGTCAAGAATAAATATAGAATGCAATAAACTTCTGTATAGAAGGAACGTCTGTAATGTATGAGGTTGATGAGTCACACATTTAACCAAGTGATTTGAATCGATTATAAACCCAATTTATTTTTTGTTTTATTTTATAAATTTTAAAAGAAACTTTCAGCATTTTCTCTCTTTGCGAACTTCAGTTTTAGAAATGTGTATTAATTCCCGAAAGACCTTATTTTAATAGATTCTTAATTGTATTTGATAATATTTAGTTTTCATCTTAAATTCCTATTTCCTCATCTCGTTCTTCATTTCTTCACCACTTTCTCAATCGGCCAACCTTTCGTGAGTTGTACCACCGTGTAGTTACATCAGGTGCATTAGGAAAAATGAACACATTAAATGTATTAAACATCCCATGATATCATCGAATCGTTGACTTTGGACAAACACACGTGCATTTTAAATTAAAAGCAACCAACTATAGGAATTAAAGTGCTTAAAGGCAAAGTTTGTAATTTTGGCGAACTGAGATTTTTTTCCCAGCCTTTACGCTGATTGGTTTGACGTATTACTTGTTCTATAAATATACTCATCACAAAAAAAAATTGCATTGTTGGGCCTGCATTAAGTTATTACAATATCAAATAATGACGTTAACACAAAAAGGTTAAACAATCTGTCTCTCAAAATCTACAGGATGAGAGTTTAAAGGTAAATTGAATCAGAAAAACAGCAATTAAAAAAATAAATGCCGAGCATTTCACGTTCACCCGTAAGATTCCTTTTCAAAGTAATTTGCTACTTATTTTAACAATATTTTTAAAATAAAGAAAATTCTTGCAAGATAACTCTGCTCACTCTCTCTCAAATTTTCTAAACGCATTTTCAACTTATCAAAAATGACTTCATGAAAATGGTTTATTTAAGGATTAATTTATTAATAATAATTATAATAA